>JAQHUG010000195.1:339858-362352 GCA_028555095.1 Dicrostonyx torquatus | reverse complement strand
AAAGAAAATAACCGGAATTAACCACTGGTCATTAATATCACTTAATATCAATGGACTCAACTGAATGACAATTTCCATAGAAAGAAAGAAGTCATGAAAAAGAACTCTTGGAACCAGAGAAATTTTTCAGTAAAACCATAATTAAAACTGATTAGCTTCAGCCACACACTAAGCTAAAGAAAAAGAAAGCCTTGTAAATTTGAAGATAGGTCTTTTGAAGTAAGAACATCTTATATTTCTTTAAAACAATGAAAAAGAATGAAGAAAGCTCAAGAAATCTATGACAAGCCACTAAGTGAAGAACACTCAGATCCAGGAAGCTTGAAGGAGCTAGAAAACTGAACTAGAGAAGGTACACTCATAATTGTGCCAGTAGCGCAGGGGTGGGAAGAGAACAGCAGAGCCACACAGACTGGAAATACGTGAGAAGCCAGTAAACTTGTGCATCCAGATGTTTGCAAACTTTCTTAAAACTCAAGCTTGCAGAAGGTCCTAGAAGCAAAGAGTTTCTGCTCTGTATAACTACAGTTTGCAGGGCAAACTTAGATTCTTATCATCTAGTATCAAAGGCTTTGACATCACAATAGGGACAAAAGGCAATAACCATATCTTAGCCCTAAAAATTACATCGTTTCTAACAATGGACCCAATAGAACTGACAGAATATTTAAGACTTTAATTCTACTTCCACGATAAATAAATGTAGCCTCTGACAGAGTGGTTTATCTTCAAAAACGTAGAAACCATGGTCTGAAAAGTGTCCTTAGAATACAGACCTTAATTAAGACTATATTTGAGGTTTAAACAATCACAACCAGCACAGTTACACAGTTATATTAATGAATCACAGAAAAGAGAAAAATAAAAACAATCACATTTATAATTGCATAATAAATTACCTCACAATAAATAAGACCTGAAGGTAAAAATATATGTATATAGAAAAAAAATATGAAAGGAAATGAAGAAGATCCAAATACATAGAGAAAAATCCATGCTTATAAATTAAAAAACTATTGCAGCATCATTTTTGATTGGGGATTTACAGTCCATAGCAATGGAAGGCATAGAAGCAGAAGTGTGAGGTGGGTGGGTGGTGATATTGTCTTTGTAGGCAGGAAACAGAGGGTCTAGGGCTTTGGCACCTGTGGTACCAATCATGCTGAATCTTCTCTCCCCCATTAAACCTCTTTAAAAACAAGCCCAAGCTTAAACAGACCCTTTCCTTCATTAAATTGATTTTTTCTCAGATATTTAATGACAACAATAAGAACAGTAACAAATGTGCCGACTTCTGAGAATATATATGTGTGTGTATGTATATATGGATATATATTTATATATAAGTATGTATATGTACTCTGTGTTTATATACTGTATATATACATACAATATACAGTATATATTGTAATTCAGACAGTTTTGAATTCCTAATCCTTCTGCCTCCATATCTGAAGTGTTGGATTACAGGCATGCAACACCATACCTCGTTAAATATAGTTGAGCTTAAATGCTCTCAACACACACAAAATATATCTATATAAGGTAATAAAGTAATTACCCTGATTGCGGCAATCATTACACAAAATGCATACATATGAAAGCATCAGATTGTATACCATAAACATAATTTTGTCAATTAAACTTCAAAACACGGGGAAAAGGTAAAGAATAAACTAAAAACAAATTGAAAAATAAAAATGAGATAACAAATTAATAAAGTTGACGGAGAAAAGAAAACATAATAAGAATTATCTAGTTCGTACACTAAATAAATATGCACATAACATAAAGGAGAGAAGGCAAAATAAACAATACTAGGTATAATGGCCTAGGAATTAATAAGGATTATTTTCTGTGAGTAAGCTTGTAGACATAGTAAATACTTAACATTTATAATTAAGTAATACACAATGTAAACTTGTAAATTTGCAATATTAAATAATATCTATTTAGTAAATAACTCATAAACTGACTCAAGAAGAAAAATGTAATTTGTCTGGACACATTAAACTCATGAAATCCATGAAAGAATATCAAATTCAGGTTATTATATAGGTAAATGTACCAAAGAATCATTGACTAGATAATTGGAGTAAAATATTTCATGTACGCAAAGAGAAAACAGTCAATAATTCTTTTACAAGATTAAAATGATATTTACCTAAAACTAGATAGCAGAGATTAAATAAAATTTTAGGCCAGTCAATTTATTTTTAAAAATCTCATTGTAATATTATTACAAAATGCATCAGAATCAATAAAAGTAGGTTTGTGTTTTAGAGATCTACCATTTAATACATTTGTAGGTTAATTTAGAAATATTATATATTAATAGATATAAATAGAAAATTTAATAGGTTCATGATTTTTTAAAAAGCTTTACAAAAAGAAAATGGAAGAAGTGGAAATACTCTCTAAAGAATGCATCAGAAACTTTAGACTACAAAATGTATCATCTTTTAAATGGAAATGATAGCTTTTGCCAATGTCAGAAATATATCAAAATCCAAAGTACCACATTTTCATGAAAGTATTCAAGAAGAGGAATCTCATGGACCACTGGTGAGTAGTAAATCAGAAAACAATATCCTGCAAGTTAAAATTGTGTGCAGTGTAAAACCCTGGGAACCACCCATGCCTGTGTTTTGACACTAACTTATCAGAGAATGGAACATATGGAGTTATGTCATCTTCAAGAAACTCTTACATATAAGAATGAGGGAAATATCATTAAAATGTCACTAGAAAACTATAACATATTGGAACAGTACATGTTATTTTAAATAGCACAAATTTAGTTTACGGGGAAAAGAAATACATGGTGTTATATTTAAGCAACGGGCTACTGTACAGTGATTAAATTCAGTGGTCTAGCCCCATACTCATCAATACAGATATATTTTAAAGAAGACTTTTAAACTTCATAAAGAATATTATTCACATGAAGTAAGCATGAGAAACCATCAAACGTTTAAGGACACATGTATATCACCTAAGGCTATACAGAGAAAAATCTTTATTAAGACAAGCATAGTGGTGCACTATGGGAGCCCACAGATGTGATTCTTGTTCCACATTAACTAAAGGTCAGAGACTTTGCGCTTATTTTTACTCTTTCAAAGTTGTTGACAACAGGTATGGCTACAAACAAGAAATCCTGACATAGAGTGTGGTCACTTGGTGTTTTGGACATTAAGATGGCCCATAGAGGTGGATCTTCTTCACCCTGACCAAAAGTCAGAGAACTCAAGCATATTCCTGCTCCTTCATTTTTTATTATTGTTAAATTTATTTTTTAAACAATCTTTTCTCATTTTACATATTTATCCCAGTTCCTACTCCCTTTCCTCCTCCCACCCTCCCTACGAACCAACCCCCCCCCCAATCCACTTCTTAGAAAGGGTAAGGCCTTCCAAGGGCAGTCAACAAAGTCTGACACATCACTTTGAGGGAGGACCAAGACATCCCCCCATACCTAGGCTGAGCACAGTATCCCTCCAAGAAGAATGGGCTCCAAAACAACAGTTCAAGCACTAGGGATAAATCCTGGTCCCACTGCCAGTGGCCCCACAGACTTCCCAAGTCACACAGCTGTCACCCACATACAGTGAGCGTAGTTTGGTCCTATGCAGGTTCCCCCACTATTCTAAAACCAGAGGTTTGACATAGGGAGTGGCTGCCGACTGGATACTTGGTCTAAGGTATATTCACTGTATATCCTCAGTTATTGAAGCAAGTAATGGTTCTGGTTGTCCTTTTTCCTTTGTGTCATATTAAAGCAATCTTTTGCCTTCTTCCCGCCTCTTTGGGTTAGGGTTTATAAACATATGGAAAATAAACACAGGTGGATTCAGCATTCACTGAGTTGCCCTGCCGGTACTATCCTACGTGTCTGTATTTCTTTTGTATCTCTGTCTACTCTGCTTAACATTTCTAATCCACACACACCTACCCTGGAACATACGAACTTGTCGAGGCTGGACCCCGACAGTGCACACCTTTAATTCCAGCATTTGTGAGACAGAAGCAGGTAAATCTCTGGGTTCGAGGCAACCTGGTTCATAGAGCAAGTTCCAGGATGGACAGCTGAGGGCTATATAGAGAAAGCTTCTCTTAAAAAACCACAACAAAATAAACAAACAAAAACAATAAAAAGAGATCTGTATATCTAGTAAAGAATGAGAACATATTTTTATATTAATTACACATTTACACATGTGACAAAAATAATTAACACCAATTTAGGATCTGGAGAAAATTATATTTGTTTCAAGGGAAAAGTACAAAGGACTTCAGTTGTGTTAGTTAATAATTTTTAAATTGTCAGCAATTATATCAAAAACGTTAAGAATTAATATCCCTTGATCATGGTGCCATGAGAATTCACTATATTAGTATTTACATTTTATGAAGTTTGTATAATTTTCAGTAACATTTGATAAATGATTTAGAAAATATATTTTAATGGCCTCGTTTTAGAAATAAAGGAAGTAAATATGAAAAAACTAAAAGCTTTACATAAGTATATACAACTGGAACCAGGTAGAGTAGTACACATCTGAGAGCCCAGCATTCTCAAGATGTAGAGACAGATCATTGGGACTTCAAGGTCAGCCTGGTCTACACAATGAAGTCTAGAGCAGCCTGGGCTAATAGCACCCTCTCTCAAACAACAATAACAGAAAACAAACAAACAAAACCCAAAAGATATGTTTTTTACTACCTAATCTCCTGTGCTACACTGATTGCTGTAAGAGAGTCACAAAAGATCTTCAAGAGTTAAAATTTTTCTTTTTTTTTTTTCATGGTCTTGATCATTTTTGGACAAAGAGAATAAACAAAATGTCACTCAAGGAACTTATACCAAACTTTTTGGGCTTTCCTCTAGAAGTTAAACTATATGCCAAGGAAAATTATTACCAATACAAAATTTCTTGTTCCTGGTTTGTTTATTTAAAGATTTTATTAGCACTGGGTGGTAATGGCTCATGTCTTTAATTAGCACTCAGAAGGCAGATCTCTGTGTGCTCGAGAACAACCTGGTCTACAGAATGAGTTCCAGGACAGGCTCCAAAGCTATACAAAGAAACCCTTTATTGAAAAAACAAAATCAAAAACAAACAAACAAAAGGGATTTTATTAGCTTGCTTTCCATGATTCAACTAAAAATCTAGAAAAAAATTACCAAGTTGTCCTAATATAGTTATAAATGTTTGTATTGAGCTTACCTAAAATGAAAGAAGAAAATAAGAGAGGTATAAGTCATCAGGACCCACCGTTGTTCAGCTAGAGGAGTAACAGCGGCCAGAGCACACATGCATGCATACATGCACACCCACATGATATGACTATACCTCTGCAAAGTTAGCTTTAGGATATGTGTGACAATCTTTTTTAACATATTTTTAATTAAAATATAATTGCATCATTTCTCACCTTCTTTTTCCTCCCTCCAACCCCTCTCATATCCTCCCTCATTCTCTCTCTCAAGTTGAATATCTCCTTTTCTTTGTTTTTACATATACATATGCATAAATCTATAAATGAAGCCTGCTGCATCCATTTGTATACATAGAACGTCAGAGCTGACTACTTTGTATTGGATATCCAATTAGAGGGACTATCCCTGAGAAAGGCTCGCTCTTGCTCTCTCTCTCTCTCTCTCTCTCTCTCTCTCTCTCTCTCTCTCTCTCTCCCTCTCTCTCTCCTAATTTGTTGCCTGTAGGTCTTTAAGTTGGGTGGGACCTCAGGATACTTACCCTTTTCCATGTCAGCATGTCTGTCAACATTACCATTGTTCAAGTCTTATTTAGGTGTGTGTCAATCTTTTCATATGTGCTACTGCCGTAATTGTCAAACACATCGCCTTTCAATTTTATAATTCTAAATTGTAATTCCTCCCAGAGAGAAGATGAGAAGAAACAGGAAGGCCCTTTATACTGCCTTGTCTGTATGCATATATTAAGAAATTGTCAAGATTCAGACTAAGGAAGCTAGTCTCTATTCCACAGTCTATTGTGGGGCAATGAAATAAAATCACATTGGTTAAGGTATGAATTGCTCTAGAGGTGGGAGAGTACCATAGAGAGTTAGTACCTTTCTTCTAGAATCTTCTGGAATGTAATACGCATCAGCTTTCCCCGTGCTCTGGCTTGAAATAAGGCGAAGACTTTAGATATTTTCTCATCTCTCCTTTCTTCCAACAGGTCCAGAATGCTAAATTTTAAAAACACCTAAAGGAAGTAAGCCAGATATAGTTTCACACATCAGATAAATCCAGTAGCACCTGAATGATGCCATGCACAACTATAGCATCTATGGGACAACTTTATCAATCCTCCGTCTTTGTACATGTTTTATGCATTGTGTAAAATTTACATCCTAGGGAAGGTAACTTTCTAAATCTAAAGGTTATAAAGGACATTTTATATTGGACATATTGGCAGCCTGATCATTTGTTCTCTATTCCCACTTGATTAGTAATAATGTTTAAGGAACATGATCTAAGTTTTACAGGTACACAGCATTGCAAAGGACTTGGCAGGGTTCACAGCTATCTCTGTGAAGGATAAGGCCAGAAACATTTGAGTATGGTGGGTCATAAACAGTTGTGTTGAATATTTGATTGCTTTTCCAAATATTTTTAAATATAAAATGACTTTAGCTAGCTGCCTAAGGTTTTATTTTATTTTCAGTATGCTTTTAATAGAAGTAAAATGAGAACACTTCTTTCCTTCCTTACTTCCAGCTTTGGTCCTTTGAATCCTTGCCACATTTCCTTCCAAGTCAATAGCATACTTTTCTTTTGTTATTCTCTCTCTTTGTGTGTGGGGGTCGGTCTCTATCTTCCTCTTATTTCTGTGTGTGTATTGTATATATGCATGCATATGCACACATGCATTCACTTACACAAATATATATGAACACAGCTTATTGCGTCCATTTTTATTTGTGTATATGTTGTTTCAAAGTACACTTCAATCTACATTGGACAACCAATAAGGGTGCTCATTCCTAAAAAAGGCTAATTCCCCTTCTGGCAATTATTAGCTGCCTGTGGTTCTTTGGGTAGGAGTAGAATCCCACAAATTATCCCATCCATGTTAACATGTCCATTGATAATGCCATTCCCAGGAAATGGAACAGTAATTTCCTTCAACAGATGAGGAAATAGTGAAAGTGTGGTACCTATACACAATGGAATACTATTCTGCTATAACAAAAAAAATGAAATCATGAAATTTGTAAGTAAATGGGTGGAACTAGTAAAGACTATATTGAATGCAGTAACCCAGACCAGAAAGACAAATGCTGGATGTCCTCTCTTATCGCGATTCCTGGCTCCATAGTCTCAGATGTGAATTTAAAACATGGAGTAACCACAGAAACCATGAAAGCATAAAGGGACCCTGGGAATAGGCAGAAGAGAAATAACAGGACACTTGAAGTAATTTTTAAATACCCTATATTGTAGGTGGAGGCTGCTCATTCATTCCTGGCTGGCCAGACCTGAAATACTCACTCAGAAACTATATCATTTGAGTCATTGCTTGGCCAATAGCTTAAGCATATTTTTAGCTAGCTCTTATATCCTAAACTAATCCATTTTCATTTATCTGTGTATTGTCACATGGCTGTGGCCTACCGGGTAAAGTTCCATCTAGCGTCTGGTGTCTGTCTCTGGTGGGGCTACATGGCTATTCCCTGACTCTGCCTACTCTCTCCCTATATATCTCTTCCAACCTGGCTAAACTCTGTTAAGTCATTGGCTGAAAACAGCTGTTTTATTCATTAATCAATAAAAGCAACACATATGTAGAAGGACTTTCCACACAGCCATATGGTTGTTGCATCTTAGTTTACTGACCCACGCACTAGAAGATAATTTTGCTGTACGTATAAGAGACTTGGCGTTTCCCAAGAATCATCAGTAAGAACCAAGGTGAGGTGATTAACTGCCTAAGAGGCAAATTTCATCGAGGAATGCATGTGGCCTATCTTAAAGGCACCTTGAACAACTGTGAAAGTGTATCTCTGTCAGAATATTCTGAGTCTTGTCGTGAGTCCCTCCCACTTTCATTTTCCCATTCACAAGAAAAAGTCTCCTAAATATATGTGACTTGGGATTCTCACTAGTTCACGTGAGCTTGAGCCCTGATGAGTGGCATATGGCAAAAATAATGAGATATAAGGGGAAAAACCACAAATGACACACATACATTTCTAAATACTCAAAATATAAGAATAAAGAAACATTCATAAAACTATATTACAAGGTTAGGTTAGTTGCAGACACTTATAATCCTAGCAACTCAAAAGGCTGAGGCAGAAGAATAATGAGGCAAGCTCAGGAAGGATGGATAGACAGAAAGTAGACAGAACTTCACCCTGTCCCCTCACACTCTCTTTTAAAATGTTGGCCTCACGTGGATGTCATTAAGAAAAACTACCAGAAAAGATCAAGCCTAGTAACCAGAAATTTCTTAGGTAAAGTAGAATTTAATCATATTTAAGAAAATTGGTTTTGGTTTCTAATTGAAATTTAAATTACTAAATTATTCAAGAAATAATTATTTTCCAATTCAGCACACTGCATAAAATATTTCACATGTGCAAGCAGTTATCTCTGAGAGCCTGTTTCACAGTCTCTTACTCTGTTTTCTAGCACAGAAAGGTCAATTCAGTATTTTACATACTGGCCTGAATTTGGCTAGGCAATTAGCTATAAAAATTTATTTGCAAGATGGAGTGTAATTCAAAGAGGAAGTGTTTGACTAGACTGTGCAAGGCCCTAGATTTAACCCTCAATACTGAAAAAAAATGATGTAAATAAAATGTAGACTTGTAACAATAGATTTTCTTTCTCAAGCAGAATTCAAATTTCCATGATGAATTGGCCTCTATTTGTGTTACTTCTGGTCACAAGAACTGAAGAACTCATTCAACAATTAAGCATTTACCAATATTTTAAACTGTATGCTTTTCTCTCCCACTTCCCTCCCAAATGCATTAATGTTTCTGGGTTACCTTGGTGACTCCACACTGGTACTGGGAATGGTCTATTGCCAAGAAGTCAAGTATTTCTTCAGCTGCTTTCCTGCTGCTCACAAACTCACTCTTTGAAAATATCCTTGGGTTTAGAATGCAGTACCTATTTTGAAATGGGACCAGAGGATCATATTTCTCAAACAAGGAGTACTCTGAAACAAGGGAGAGAAAGCTAGGGCAGATCTCTAGCTCCCCTTCTGATCTGCTCAACTTTAACACAACTTCTGGCAACAACAGTGAAGATGCTATCAGCCATCAGTCCAACGGGTCATATTATATTCTCTACAGTGTTATGGTTATCAAGTTAATTTTACTGGGAAAGTGGGGACTGAGGAGGAAAAGATGGAATGTGTGAGTATCAATAGTATGTGAACAGGGAAACTAAAAGGTTGAATTGACTTTTGCCAAAGCTTTTCACCCTAATGGTGAACTGCAGACACATGCCTTTCAGTTCCTAGACAGGTGCTCTTCTTGCTCTTTCATATTTTTCTCAAATTGTCTTGATAAACTATAATTTTTACTTTTCAAATTCAAGACATGAAAAGCAAAGATGCCTCTCCTGCCTCCTACTATCTACACATTGCTGGATCTTTTTTTTCACTGTTGCTAAAAATGCAACAGCTTCATTGAGTGACAACTACCATGAATCACATAGATTTCAGAGTTGCACTTCAGGCTTTCCAACTTCCTTCTATATATATTTCTTTTGTATGTGGGTCTAATATCCACTAACAGAGATTTAAGGGCTCTGCAGCTATATAGCTAGGAATTCAAGAACAAATAATAAAGGGTTCTCCTATATTTTGTGTGTCTCATCACCACAAAAACATATCAATTTATGGAATGGAGTACACCAAGCAAATAAATAGTACGTGCATAAACACTCAATACAGAGGAAACAGAAGAGACTGCTTCAGACTTTCTGAACTTCGAATGTATGACTACCTTTGCTTAAAGTCATCATATAGCATCCGACCAGGAAACCCTTCACGGCATACTCTAATCCCTTCCAAGACACCATTACTACGTAGCTGCTGCAGAACCAAGAAAGGATCCAATACACCTGAAAGAGAGAGACACAAGGACTCAACATTCTCAAACATCCAACACAGCAGATACTATCTTCATTGGTGCACCTAGGTAGTAAAAGAAAGTTTGAATTCAGTGTAAAACATGAGTGTTCATAGGTACTCACTACTTCCAGCCTGATAATACTTATAGCACTTGTCCTACTAGGAAGGATTCTACAGATATGATTTACCTAGAAATCTTTTTAATGTAGAACAAACTGGTAGATAAGACTTTGTAGGCACATTCCTCTAAAAAGTGAAAAACGATCACATATTTTGCTGTGTGCAAATGACTGACATCAGATACATTTGCCAACAAAAGCAGCTAGAGAAACTAATGAGGGCTCAAGTGGGCTGCCATTTCCAGTAGGAGATGGAGAGACTACAATGTGGGGAAGGCAGTAGAAAGAAAGGAGAAGGTGGACCAACCATAAAATTCTGTTTGCATTTATGCCTAGAATGTATTTGCCCACATTCAGGCCTTCTTTCTTCCCTCTTCTGCTATAGAGTGGAGTACAGCAAACAAGCAAACAGTACATAAATAAACACTCAACAGAGAGGAACACATCAGACTGCTTCAGACTTTCTGGACCTCAAAAGTATCTCTACCTTGCTTAAAGTCATCATATAGCATCCGACCTGCAAACCGTTCACTCTAAACCCTTCCTAGACACCATTACAACATGACTGCTGGAGAACCAATTCTGTTGCCAATTCAATCCCCCTATTCTGATGCAAATGTCTACATTTATTCTATAGTGTGAGCATTCTTCTGTCACCACTTTGTTCAACAAAAGCAGCCCTTCTATAGCTGTCAGCTAAAATCTCTGGTGGAAGCCTTTGAAAAGCCATCCAAGAACCCAGTGTATCTGATCTTCATCAAGTACTCTGGACAAAGCCAAGGACCACTCCTTTCACAAAGGCTTGTTGTGTCTCTAACTATGTCTCAGATCACAGACATAAGCTAAACCTTATGTCTATACTCCAATCCTTCTATGTACAGGACCAGATCTTTTATAACAAGAGGGATTAGAAGATTCTGACACTTTACGATGAAATCCACTCATTCCCTTCATTACATGTTAAAAATTGTTTTAAAGGATGAAGCTTTTGTTTCAAAACTTGCTGAAATCTGCATTGCTTCCATAGAAGGCATCTAATAATAGGATAGGTGTTCCAAAAGTCAGAGGCGACTGATTGTGTTCTTTGCTTGACTGAAGCAGGACAGTTAGATGCATTCAGAACCCTAGCTGAGGTCTGGGAATGTAGCAAATATAGCATCTTTGTTTAGCTTGTGTGAAGTCTTGTGTTATTCTAGTTCTAATAATATGACAGACACACATACACACACAAATAAAAACAAAGAACTCAATTAATAAGAAATAATGAAGTTATATATGTGTGCATACACACAAACAAACATGTAATGTTTAATGTCTCCCTTATAAAAATTTCAATAACAACATTACTTGGCATCACAGTCTCCCTAATTAGGTCACAGTCTGTCAAACCTAGGTTCATAATTACAGTAAATTAATAAGAGCAAAAAATAGTACAGAACCACAGAGATCATAATCAGCAAAATTAGGGTATGAATTCCAAGGGTATTTGATGGTCTGAAGACATAGTACTTGTCATATGGGCTCCAATAAGTCTGCACACCTTGAAATAAAGCTCTAGGAATACTGATATTGCAAATAGTTGACTGAAACCTTTGAACTGTGATCTAAAGAATGGGATCCAGAGAATTAAATTTGGCAAAATAGTTTTGAGAATAGGAAAGTCAGCATTGTCCTCTCATCAGCTTCTTGCTGTCATTAATTCATTGCAAGAGTGTCTGTCTACCATCGACAAGTGCATAACTAAGGAAATGGGCATACAAAGGGAAGATACTAATTTTGGAAAGATTACTGAAGAAAATGTTTAACATTTTCTGAAATGATCTTCATGGTTGATTTAGATTATGAAAACCAAATACTATTCATGTGCCAAAATATCATCCTGACTGATTATTCAATCCCTTTAAGAAGATTTTCTCTTTCTAATGAATGGGAAAGAAGTGTAGCACCCATGTTTTAACCTAAAATTCAAATATCAACTTCATTTGAAGCCAACTTTAGGAAGTCTTTCTGTGTGGCCACCTAAAACTGAATTTACAGGAGCCTGGGTACGGTTCCAGAGACATCAAATTTGACTTCCTTTCATTTTTCTATATGGAAATCTACTTTTCTATAGAGGGAATACAAAATAATTCTTTAAAGTACATTCAACAAGGCTGAACTAAGATATATTCCCTACTGCAAATTGTAAAAATGTCTAGTTCTTACCTGGCATTTTGTTCATATTTGGATTTATACATCTCACAAAATGAGGTGTTGTTGATTTCAAATCTGTCATCAATTTATTTATGTTTTCCTAAAATAAAAGCCATAATAAACACAAAATCACTTTGCAAGCTGCAAAAGAACTTCAGAAAATCTAAATCTGTCAGCTGAATCTGATATTCGGCGGGAGCACCAGCAGGGAGACTATGAATTCAACATTTTTACATGCTTACCAAACACATTATTTTCTTTCCTCTGGCAAATCAATACTCACCCAACAGTCACAGTTCCATTTCGAGTCATTTCCATCTACTTTGAATTTGAATTTAGTAACTTTTGAAGCCAAGTAAAAAAGTTGCTTATCATTTCTTCAGTTTTCTATGTTGAAAGCCTTTATTTTAGATCAGATTGCACAGAATCACAATCTGAGATGGTTGAAAACATTTAAGAGTGGGCTGGAGAGATGGCTCAGAGGTTAAGAGGTTAAGAGCACTGAATGCTCTCTCAGAGGTCCTGAGTTCAATACCCAGCAACCACATGGTGGCTAACAACCATCATTAATGAGATCTGGTGACCCCTTCTGGCCTGAAGGCATACATGCAGGAAGAACCTTGTATATATAATTAATAAATAAGTTTAAAAAAACATTTAAGAGTGATGGGAACAGGATAGAGAACAGAAGAAAAGGCAACGGTGTGGATTCAGCCTCAGATCTGATTCCACACACTCACTGTACCACAGTGGTCCTCTCTAGGAGCAGAGCAGAGCCAAAGTCTGGAGAGGTGATGTGCCTTAGCTTCTCATTGCCTGAGGGCAGTTCTACCAACTGGGAGCCTTTATGGGCCAATAGTCACCCAGCCAGAGGACTAGTGCTGGCTGACAAATGGAACCTAGTCAGGGCACCACTAGTGACTTCTAAAGTCATTCACAATAACAAGATGGCTTCATCCACACCTTAGTGGCTTTATGTAAGGCTGAAGAAGTGGCTCTCTGTGTAAACAAACTTGCCCTGGAAGCCTAGTTACCTGAATTTGATCCCCAAGGCCCACATAGAGGTAGAAGGCAGCTGAGCTCACAAAGCTGCTCTCTGACTTCCCATGACTGCTATGAAATGCAGGCTCAGACATCAAACACAAACACAATAGTAAGGATTAATTAATTTTGAAATGTAAGTTACTTTATGCAGAGATGAAATCAATTGGAATGATGCTCCTTTCCTGTGTGCCTTCTCACGAAACTGTGTAGCTTAAAAAAGAAAAGAAAAAAATGCTTTAAAAATTCCATTTTCCATAATATATAGTGTTGTCATAGTGTTGATAAAAACAAATTCATCCAAGTTTTAAAACATGATTGTATGTACCAAAAAGCTTTAGTATACAGACATCCTTCACAAAATGCCTAAAGTGCTTCTCCCTAAAGAAATAATCAGAAAGCTATATAAAGATACTCCCTCAAATATTATCTAGTCACTGTGGAAAAATTTGAGCAAAAGGGAAATTAAGAAAAGCCTATTAAGAAATATTAACTTATGAATAAATATGCATACAGTAGAACAAATACTCCAGCTTTAAAATGATTTATGTAGATCATATAACAAATATGAAAAATTTTTCAGTTTTATTTTAAGAGAAGAAGTTCAGAACGTCTATTTTGAATATCATTATCTTGAGCGTGTATGCCTAGGTTTAAGCACACTTAGGTTATAAGTGATTGCAAATGAAGAATCTTGGGAGACATGGAAATGAAATATTACTAGTAGTCACCCTTTGTATGATATGATAGGTCTTTTATGTTTATCATTTTAGTTTACCTGTGTTGACTGTTTATGGCAACACCCACATGCTTTCAAGGTTTATGAAAAATGCAAATCTATTCCCCGTTCTTTATTATTGAAGCAAAAGAATCTACACTAAGTCAAATATCCTGTAAACAGCTGTGCAGTCCTGATTCACTCAGATGTATAACAGCAGAAAGGACAAAAGCCATGGGCAGTCCAGAGACTGCAGGATACGTATCAGTGCTGAAAACTAAAACACATATTTTCTGAACCTGAATGGTAACTTTATAGAGGCACATGTCATGAAATTTAATCACAAATGTCCTTTCAGGAGGCTCAGGTCCTCTAAGTGGATTACATGATTTCTGTGTACTTCATTTTCCCCACCTTTGAATAGGGAATACAATTACCTGACATTTCATTTTTAAGCTATAACTCTGATCTAAAATCTACCAGTTTGCCAAGAGAAAGTATAGCTATTGTGGACTATTTAATGTGTGGATGAGTTAGAATTTTAGAATTCTAATTTACGAGAAGTGCTAGAGTAATTTTTTTAACATAGTTCTTCCCTTCTATATGCAAATGATGAAGTACACCTTGAAGAGAGAAACTCCAAATCCCTTCCCAACTGTCTGGTCATCCCCTTTATTTATTAATCAATAAAAGCAACACATATACAGAAGGACTTCCCACACCACTAGTCAAGAATAGTCAGCCAACTATTCAAACCACGTTCATCTAAGATAAATGTGAGCTATAATCAACAAAGTTGTCTCAAGTACTTCCAGTTTTAGACATCATTTTCTTGTCTCTGGATATGAAGAACACTTCTTTGCTCGTGTGGTGGCATAGTGTAGTATGAATCATGTGTTGTTTTGGTTTGTTGTTTCAGACTGTCAATCAATTTAGAATTGCAAATAAAGACAATTAAGATTTGCAAAACTTAATTAGTCTCTTGATATCTATTTGAGGATCATTATTGTCCCCAAACATTCATCAAGTTGTGTTGTTGGTTTTTTTCTTTGTAGTAAGTCTAAACAAAAGCAGGAATTGGCCATGCACCCCCTACAACAGGCAGGATGTCACAGAAAGCAGAAGTTCTTATCACAGAAAGCATAAAGGACGGTTGTAAAAGTCACCTCATCTGCCAATCTTCAGGTAGAGGTAAAACTTCAATGGAGAACAACTCACCACTGCCAGAAAGGAAGTTGTTTGTAAAGAGACTTGCCAGGACTTTATTGGAGGACTTCTGAAGGAGAGCCACCACTGTCTCATTAAGAATGTCTTTGTTCTTTTCAAGCCAACCACTGATATTATAAGGGACCTTTGGAAAGAAAGTTTCAGGTAACAATATGGAAAAAGGTATACATTCATACACTGAAAGAGGAAATGTATGCATTGCTTGGAAAAAAACCCACAAGTTGTACTATTTAGTATTAATTTAGTAAAAATACTGAATAGCATTCCAGAAGGCCATCTTGTAACCCAGTGAGATATTTAAATTTCACATTTTCAAAGGAAAGTAAAATTAAAAAGAATTGACAGAGAAAGAAGTAATGGGTGAGAATAAAGATTAAGGGAAAGGACAGAGAAAGGGACAGGAAGGATGGGACATTATCTGTTAGAAACAATTCACATCGACACCTTACATTGGTGGCACTAGAAAAAAATCTATTCTCTTGACACATACTGAGTACTCAGAAAAAAATTAACAAACACAACTATATTTTAGATGTAGTTATTATTATATTCCATGACATCAAGAAGAGGACTATATCTGAGGACACATGGAAGGTCATTTGTAGGATGAGGTATATTGTTATCATCCATTGGCTATATATCCACCCTCTTGCAATCACTGGCTACAAGAAGGCAAAAGAAAAAAGACATGTGTCAATGTAGAGGCAATAAGGGTAATTAGAAAATATTTGACCAAAATTTAGAGACCACTACTTCACATCATGTCTTTTAAAATGGTGATTTGAAATCACTTACACAATGTCCAGTTTTGTTTTTTTGTTTTAAAAAAAAAAAGGACGAACAAGGAGAGGTGTCCCAGGACATGAATGATCTCCAGGCCTTTCAGAGTAGCCCTGTTTTGAGGCTGAGTGAGATTTCTGACCTCTGTGCCTAAGCTACTGTAGTGTGGACATTTTATTTCATAAACACCAAATGATATAACCACCTCTCCAGTGGCACTGAGATGTATCTGTTCATCTCATCATTGAACATATACAGTACTAAAATATTAGCTGAGGATTTTGGACAATTCCGTTTGATGTCGAGTCCAGAAAGTATGGGCCTAGGATTCTAGGACTAACTCACCACTCCAGCATAATGAGAAAGTTCAAAGTGAACTTCATATTTTTTCCCAGCAGATGCGGGTTTCTGGAAGTAGGGCGACTTTCCAAAATGGTTATCAAAGAGCTTGGTCTCAAAAGTCTTGTCAGTAGCTTTAGAAAACATACATTCCTCTTCAAGGATGGAAAGAATGCCCATGGGCTGTAGGAAAGGGATAAAAGTGAGTTCTAAAAACATCAGAAACAGAGTATTTCCAGTAATACATCAATATAGGCCTTTGGTCTTAAGCTTAGTTGACAAAGAGATCCTCTTTCCTGCACAGAACTAGCCAATTATGTGTCCTGAAACTATTTATTACCTGCAGTGTCATATTGATACCAGAAGGGGAAGAAGTGAGCTGTACACTGTAATGACAGGCAAGTGGGGCAGGGGTAACAGGGAAATAGACAGTTAACTGGAAAAATGAACTTAGTTCCACATAACCACTCTGAAGAAACTGTATAAAGTACAAAGACTGAGAATGAAGGGCAGGGACCACTTTACCCTGAATGAAAACAACCCAGAAACATCTGGTTAAAGTTTTCTGGCACAGAAAGAGGAAAATGAAGATAACAGGACCCCAAGGAAAAGACTCTTATGAGACTAAGATACTGTCTGAAGCAAGTGTGATCCAAGCAAAGTCAGCCAGGACATGAGGTGGGGCGGAGGGGGGCAGAGTTGGGCATCACAAAGTTAAATGCAGCTGGATCCCAAAGAACTTACTGGCTGTGGTAAGATGGCTGGATTTTGAATGCAATAAAAAGCCTTTTGAAGACATTAAACGTGCAGTAATGTGAACTGATTTGATTTTGAAGGAAAAATGGTTTAAGGTAGGAGTCAGCATATTGAGCTAACAATGTTTTATTTATATGTTAAAGGGCTTTAGAAATATACAAGGAGATGGGACAGAATATGTTTTTATTTCCTTAAGCAGATTTTTTTCCTAAATAGTCCTGGTAACTTGTTTGCTATATAATGTATTAAAACAAAATATATTTGTACTTAAAATTCCTTGTTCTAGATATCTCACTAGAAATGAGTCTTATTTCACATAATTCATCTGGTATTTAAAGATAAAAGTTTCAAGCATTTGCCACTCTAATATTATATATAATTATCATTGTGCATATGTGAGATGGGAAGGTGTATACACACCTGTCATAATGCATGTGCAAAGGCCAGAGGATGACAACTTTTTAGAGTGAATTCTTACTTCCAGGTTTAGATGGGTTCTGTGGATCAAGCTCAGGTTGTCAGGCTTCTGTGACAAGCACTTTTACCCACTGAGCCATTTAACAGATCTCAGAGTTTCTATCTTTTAAGAAAATGTTCATGGGCCTAGAGGCCATCTACATTTTATAGAAAGTATATTGAACAATATCCCAAAAGTAATTTTTGGCATCTCCCTGCATCCCAAGACTTGAGATGCACCAACTAAAGAGGTCTTGTCAACATGAAGAATTCCATGTAAAATAGATATCCATTTTGTATATAAAACACTCGTTTTGTGGGTTCTTGGCAAAATAAAAAATAAGGACTATCAAGAAAGGGGAATGGAGAAAAGTGGAATACCATAACTTAAATAGTTGAAGCACCCATTCAAATTCTTGGAAACATAAACTCCATCTCATACGTGTATTTTCCTATATACCAATAGTCAACCAACACTTATAGAAATTTGGAATGAATCCTTTAAAAACACAAGCATTTCCCAGGAGGAGGCCTGTTGACAAGAGGACAGTTGCAAAGCCTCACAACAAGGGGCAGTGCTCATTCACACAGAGCCATACACACACCCGAAGAGCCCTGGTCCCTGGCTCCCGTTGAAATCAATATCAACTTTGAGATGAATGGAAATTTGTTAATCAAGTAGATGTCACCCCTTGAAATGTAACAGTTGCAACACTAACAAGGGAAGATGGCTGTCTTCGAGGTCTCCCCTTTTTCTCAATTGCTCTAGAGTGGTAAATTTCTAGTGACTGTAGAGCTCACCAACAAATTAACTTCTGGATAGATTGGAAAGGGGTAATCATTTGCTGTTCCATATCATCTTGCACTATCTTAGTTTCTCTTCCTGATGTTGTAATAAAATATCCAGACAAAAGCAACTTAGGGGAGAAGGGGTCCCAGGTTCCAGTTCCTCGTTGTAGAGAAGTTACAGCAGCAGGAGTTCAAGACAGCTTTTAACATCACTCACAAAGTCCAGAAAAAGAGAGCACTGAGTGCATGCTAGCTCTCAGCTTACTCTTCCCAGTTCATACAACCGAGAATTCCTTGCTCAGAGAATGGTCCCACCCACACTTAAGAGGGATGTTTGCATATCAGTTAGCCTAGTCAAGACAATTAACCTTACAGACATTTTCACAGGTTAACGTTGATCTAGACAACCACTCACCGATCTGTTTGAGGCATCAAGTTGACAATAAATTCTATTAAACCTATACTTTGCTGTAAAGGGTTTGAATTAGATGCTCTGACCAGCATATGTTATATGCTATAAACTCTTCCTTTAAAAAATCATGAATCCTGCTTTCTTTTCTTTCACAATCACTTTCTTACCAGTATTGTGCTGCTCTGGTTCAGGACCTCTTGATTTCTCTGGTACCTTTCTAGCAGTCTTATCTTACAGCAGACTAAATATCAGCTGCTCTCATCTTCCCATTGCCTAGCTCAGAACTGAATGTACTCCCATTGCTTAAAATAAGGGATACATTCATTAAAAGTCCTTCACAGTCTGTTCCTCCTTTCTCCTTAGGTATTTCTTTAAATGTTGGAGACTCTGGGTAGGAACATGACATCTCCTATCTCTGTGTGTTTGTGCTTGCCTGTCTTCCCATCATCTCACTAGCTATCTTTACTTGCGGAAATAACATCCATTTCTAAAGATTAGCTTTTCCTGGCAGGATATTATAGATCCATACCTGCACAATCGACTTCTGATTTTCTGGCCACTCTGTACCTTTCTTTGTCTGTGTCCCTTATTAAGATTATTTTACATGTGGCAAATTTTAAAAGACATTTTACACTTGTTAGGCTTTCCCTTGCTTTTATCCAATGCTTGAGATTTCTACCAGTTTTAGGTTGATCTTCTGTGTATTACTGTGTGATAATTTAGAACCATCACTGTTGTGCATTGGCATCTGGGGAAAACCAAGAGGGGCTCTGGTACCCCAATCACAAGTTCCTCTCCCACCAAACACTCTGATCAGATACCCTAGCAAACCACCCCCATCCAAGGAAAGGGACCAGGTATAGTGCCTGAGTTCTTATCCTCTGTTAGCAGTGACATAATTTAGAGATGGCAATCCCATCCTTCTGCTGAAATTGAAAGTCACCCTATTGCCTCAGAGCCTGACTCCTTTAGCTCCTACTTACTCATTCTGTTCTTAGAGTAGCCCTCATCTGTCCTCAGTGGTATGGGGCATCAAACCCCAGAAATATGAACAAAAAATGAAGACCATGACAAGTAAGTTGCTGAGCTCCTCTGCTCAGTGTTAGCAGCCACATGTTCATCCATCCACTAACCTAGGTCCATCTACTAACCTTGTTCTAGCAACAGGGTGAGAAAGACAAAATCAAGACAAGTAAATGAATTAAGATTTATCTTTTTAGTGAAAGACAGTCTTGGTTTCAAGACATCGTTCCAATCATAAGAAAAGTTCCTTGAGTGGGAAGATGATGACTTCCAGGGCTGTATTCCTTATTACTCTTAGTGTAAGTCCTCAGGAAATTTCTAGTAAATAATTAGTTGATAGGTGAACATTGATACATACTCCAATATGTAAAAGTTTGTATTCTGGAACCTAGGACATTTGGCTAGGGGACAATAAACAAACTGTAAAAAAGTGAAAAGTTTGAAGCTATGCATTAAAATATTTGCAGGCATATAAGATATAACTAGATACTAATGTTAATTATTTCATACTAAAATAACAAATTAGCACAACCAAAGAATTCTCCTTGGGAGACTGCAATATTTAATACTGAGATGTTACTGAGGTGTAAGATATTTCAGAAATTTTTTAAATATTTGTTAAAATGGTCTACTAACAGAGAAAGCTGTTGTCTGCACCATTTAAGTATATAAAAACCATAAAAACTTATTCCCCCAAAAAAGTTAATCTATTTCTCGCCATGCAGCTATTGGTATTGTTAGCTGTTGGAAGAGGGAGAAGCAGTTTGCTCTAAGAAGTCTATGTAGACATATTGTTCTGAGGACCACCAGCCATCTAAAACATAACATGGACACATTATTAATTATGAAAGCTCATACCTAGCTTAGGGTTAGCCTACTATAAATAACTCATTTATATTTTAATCTACATTCTGCAAAATGCATTACCTCTCTTTCATCTTGCACTGCCTTTTTCCTCTCCATCTATCTGGCAACTCCACCTTTCTTTTTCCCAGAATTCTCTCTGTCCCTGAAGTCCTGCCTAAGCTCTCTCTGCTTAACTATTGACCATTCAGCTCTTTAATAAAACCAATCACAGTGACACACCTCCACACAGTCCCAAATGCCCACAACATTCAAGAACAGTTTAACAACACATATTGCTCTTGAAGGATTAAAGAAACAAAGATCACAAAGTTGAAAGCTGGGAGGATAGAGGAGGGTGGATCTGGAAAGAGCTGGTAAGGGATGAATATGATCAAAACACATCATATAAAACTTTAAAAGAACTAATGAAAAGTAAATAGGCAAGTGTAATAGAAACTGTTTATTCAGAACAAGTCAGGCATGTAGGGATTAATATTGTGCTCCATCATGTAACACAGTTTACACTCAGCATCCAGTATGATGGTAAGAACTGAAATGAGTTTCTCTTGAGGCCAATATAATTCTAAAATCTTATTCTAGTCCCATGGAAGAATGCTAAGACTCTTAAAGACATATCAAAAGAGTAACAAGCCCTTAAGCACAAAACTTTGACAATTTGTCAAGAAATAAAAAAGATAATCACTTTAACAAAGTCTTAAACATAGGCATAAATATGCAATTGTATGTTAATGATTTAGTAAGTAAACTAAGTTCTCAACTAGAATATTTCAATAATAAAACAGGGGTAAGTTAATCCTATAATATATTGTTCACAACATTTATATAGAAGTAGGTCACTATGAGCTTGGAGAAAGAAATTAATGGTCAACTCAATGTTAAAAATATAAATTAAGTACAAAATAAACACTTTTGTAATCTTAAAACATGAAACTTTTATGTATGAAGGTCACTTTTTCAAATCCAGCTAATTGATTCACTAGTAATACAAAAAAAAGGAAAGAGTAAGTCAGAAATTCAAATTTTAAGAGATATCTTGACACATTCTAAAATAACTATAATGTTATCCATTTATTTAATAAACCAATATTGAGTAACACCCTGTGAACAGCATGATTGTTTTATGTTGTGGTGGAAAACACAGGGCCTGGAAATCTTCTAGGAAGGGGAGGTCAGACAACAGTCACAAAGAAAAAAGAAAATATTCATTCTGTGTCCAGAATTGGTATAGGGTCTCATGATAATCCTGGGGAACTGAAGCTGGGTCTGAGGTTGTCATAGACTTCCTAGCTGATGTTGAAGCTAAACTTCCCATGGCAAAGACAAAGAAAAATACTGTCTGTCTCTATATTGTGTTGCAATTTAAAAATACAGATTAATAGATAGTCAGCTATAACAATCAATCTTGTGTCATGTTTGTCAGGTTTTGTAGATGTACAGAGAAATACTTAAGATGTATAGGTATTCTTCAAATCTTTCAAAGACTTACAGAATATGACATTTAAAATGTTTTAAGAACTTTGATCTTTTCATGACGATGAGACACATCTGCTCCTGGCAGCACCAATCTACTTCAAGAGGATAATGGGCATTGAAGAGGTGCCTTATGGAGTTTGTTAGTCATTTGGGCAAGAAACTGTTTTTGCCTGGACT
>JAQHUG010000195.1:323606-339218 GCA_028555095.1 Dicrostonyx torquatus | reverse complement strand
GCACGCCTTTAATCCCAGCACTCAGGAGACAGAGGCAGGCAGATCTTTGTGAGTTCGAGACCAGCCTGGTCTACAAGAGCTAGTTCCAGCTCAGGCTCCAAAACCACAGAGAAACCCTGTCTCGAAAAACAAAAACAAAACAAAACAAAAAAAAAACTTTAGATTGAATTTAGACTGAAGATAGAATAGATGATAGAGTATTTTCCTTAATTTGCCAAATGTAAATGGACTAATAATTTTACTATGTTAAAGTTAAAACTTTCCTTTCCATTTAGACAAAAAATGAGGGGAGGTGATGTGTAATTTCCCTCTGTATACAGTGAATATGTTTTATAACCACTGGTTAATAAAGAAGCTGCTTTGGGCCTATTGCAGTGCAGAACAGAGCAAGTTGGGAATTCCAAGCAGAGACAAAGGAAACAAGAAGGCAGAGTCAGGGAGATGCCATGTAGCTGCAGAAGGAGACAGATGCCAGACAGAACCTTACCACAAGGGATGAAACTCATGGTGATACATAAATTATTAGAAATGGGTTAATTCAAGATGTAAGACTTAACTAGAAATATGCATGAGGTAATAAGCCAAGGAGTGTTGTAATAAATACATCTTTTGTGTGATTATTTCAGATCTGGGCAACCAGGAACAAACAAGCAGTCTCTGCCCACACCTCAGGTCAAATAATAACACTGACCTACTACAGGGTAAAGAATCTCTATATCCCTCTTTATACTAGAAAATAGTGTTTTATTATAAGCAGTATAAGCAGGTGTGAGAAGTGACAGTTGCTAAAAGTTAAATCTTTCCCTTTGCTAGTCTGAAGCTCTGTTTTATTTCTAATCATAAAATAGACACACACACACACACACAATTTATCATATCACAGTTGTTTTATTCTATTATTTTAAAAGTTTATAGTGATATACAGAATCTATTTTTTTCAAGCTACCCTCTTCATCAGGAAATTCACTGACCAAAATAAAATCAGTGCAACATTTTATTTTTATATAAAACCTTAAAAACCTTAAAAAACCTGCATAAATCAGTGAAAGGTCAGTTACCCTACATCCTTCCTGACAAGGTTGGTGACAATCAAATGTTAGAGCAGCAAAAGAACTTTCACAAAGCAAAGGCTTTGATCTGCTTAGACTGGTCTCCCAAATATACTTTAATTCCTGATAAAACCAAGAAAAGGTGCAAAGTTATTACCATGTGACAATGCTTGTTCTGGTAGACAAAGCAGCAGAAAAGAGAACATGAGCCCTTCTACCAGACCCCATTAATCCATCCCAGAACACAGAGAAGAGTAAGAGGCCTCACAAAATTCAGAAACCATACACTACAGCTAATTTGTTATAGGCCATGAAACATTGACACAAATTATTTAAAATAAGTATTACCAATTGAATAAAATAAACAAATAATATTCTGCTGGGTACCAACCTTAAGGTTTTGGATCATTGTTTGTCTGCATGCTAATTTGCTAAATTTTCTTAAGCTTTTTCTGGTGTGGGTATGCTCATTGTTAATGAGACAGGTGCTGCAGAATTCACATTTTCAGCTCTGTTTTTCCCTTGAGAAAGACAGAGGTTGGCCATTTGATTTCACCAAGTGCCTTTGCATTTTAACAGCGGAGACCACACACGAACTGCAAATGTGCAGTCAGACTATGTTACACATGATGGAGTAGGGCAGCTGACGGCAGAGTTTAGCTGGGGTGCCACAGATCCTGCACACAAACACCCTCAGGAGAAGATGGACCAAGCCTTCCAGACCCATCGCTCATCTGTTGACAGAGGCCGCTTACTGAGATGGATCAATTTAGAGGGCCAGTTTTGAACTGCATAGAAACTCTGTGTAAGGGAGACTTGAGGTAGCATTCTTGCTTATAGGCTTGGCAAACCAAGTTGGGAGGAGGCAAACCTCTCCCATCAGTAGAGTGCCTTGCCAAGGGTCAGTCCTTGAGAACACAGATGTGCACTGTAGTTCAAAGGCTCTGATTAGGTTGTGCTTTGTCTTTTGATGAGGTGTTTTTACATATTATATTACAGCAAGAGTTTTTCCCATAACACCGAGCTTTTTGTTTAGATTAGCTAGGGCACAAAGCTCTTGACCGGTCTATGAAACTATTTTCATGTATTATGGGAACCTAGTTTGAATCATGATATGAGTATTATAAAAAGAGCACTGGCTTTGAAATAAAGTATGCAGTTGTATCTCCTACTCTGCATCCCCTGTGTCCTGATTTCTGCGGCACTACTCAGGGTCATCCATAACCGAGGAGGTTGGGGAAGGGTCCCCAACAGATTAGCATGGTAAGCTGTGATAGTTTGTAAAGAAAATGGACGAGGAGGACAAATACATATACGATACCTTCTCGATGAGATCTATGCAGGCTTGAAAATCCAGACCGTATTCAATGGCTATCCACTCAAGGCCTTCTTTCTTGTATTCTTCTTGTTCCAGAGTAAACATGTACTGATTGAAGACCTGTTGTAACTTTTCATTGGTAAGATTGATGCAGAGTTGCTCAAGACTATTGTACTAAGAATAGGAGAAAGAGAATTAAATGAGATAGAAGTCCACTTGCAAGGATACATATTAATGAGAAATTGTAACCACCATTGCACAGTGACAAATGTACCCAAGCAGTAACAATGCACAACTAAATTCCTGTCTCCTCCAGAAAAATCTACAAACTAATGATTATTGTAATAAAATAATACTCAATGGAATTATGATTCAAAAAATCACAAAGAACATTATTTACTTTGATTTAAATTTAGATTAAGAAATTAAATACTTAACACTATTAGTAGTAATAATAATTATTACTACTGATAGCTTTTTATTTAATCAAAGTAGCCCTTAAGGTTTAGGTGTATTCTATTTATTTGTTTATTTTTATTTCCTTTTCAAAATTGAAATAGAATTATTATCAACTTTCCCCACCTTTTCCTCCCTCTAATCCTTCCCACGTACCCCTCCTCTCAAGTTGATAACCTCTTTTTCTTTGTTATTATTACATATATGTGTGTGTATATGTATTCACAAATATATAAATATAACCTACTGAGTCTATTTTTGTTGCTTGTCTGTATGTGATTTCAGGAATAACCACTCTGGATTGAACAACCTATAAGGGGCTCATCCCCAGGAGAAACTATTTCTCTTTCACCAAGCAGTCATTAGGTGCCTATAATTCATTGTCCATGTATGGGACCCTACAAGATATTTCCCATTCTATATTCACTGATAGTAGACATAATGACCCTTAACATAATTTTATCTCATTTTCCCATGGTGCCATTTCACAAATTTTCTTGAAATACTCATTGATTTTTCTCTTACCACATATACTTACATCAAGTATTTCAAAGCCAGTGATGTCAAGAATAGCAATGAAGAAGTGACTTGGCAGGTTGGCATCCAGGAGCTGGTTCATGCATGCCACCAGCCACTTAAACATCCTTTCATATATTGACTTAGACAGTGCACCAACAGCATAGGTTACCTAGAAATCATATTTAAATGTTTTCTTTATAAATATGTGATGAGATAGCTCAGTGTTTTAAGACTACTTGCTGCTCACTTCCAGGACTCAGGTCAGGCAGCTAACAACTGCTTGTAACTCCAGTTCCAGGGGATTCAATGCTCTGGTCTCACACATGCTCACACCCACATACAGACTCATACACATAAACAATAAAAGTAAATCTTTAAAGTGTTCTATCTTTTAAAATTTGTTTTAAATAATTAAAATAATGTCTGTTTTAATCCTGGGTATTGTCTATCTGCAAACACCTTCTACTCAAACCAGCATGTGATTATTAGTCTTCTATGGTTTTAAAATTATGCTGAATATAATGAGGAAAAATGAAGAAAAGAAGCAAGAAGGGGTTGGGGAAAGGAAGAAATAAGAGTAGAGGAAAGTTAGCACACTGCTTCCTTATCAGAAGTATAAGAGATAAATCATGTTCCTATTAATATCCTAGGATATGGTTTGATGCCTAACTCTAGAGCCTTGTTCTGATTGTGAAGGTTCAAAGAGCTGCTATCAGTATCAGCATCATCTGAAACTTTTAAAAGATGTCAGGACTCAAGCCAAGCCCCAGATGTATAGAGTCTGTATAGTAAAACTATTCCCATCTACCCAGGCCAGTTGCAAGAAAAATCCTCTTAGGTCATTTTATGAAGACTTCATGCCTGTAGTACCTGATAATGTATCTCATTCTCCATTTCTTGTCTATAGCAAGAAGCCTATTAATCCAGTTCACCAGTGGTCTCTTTTTCTTGATGTCTTCTCTTACAAATGTGCAATTACTCACTTCCTTTGTCTATTCTTGGCCTATAAATTCCTACCTGCTATGGCTATATGTAGAGTTGATTACAAAGTCTCTTTTCTACTGCAATATTTCTACATCAACAGTTCTGAATAAAGTCTTTCTCACCATTAGGTGTCAAATATTTCTTTATTTTAATACACTGTATCCAATAATGTTTTTAAACTATTTATATTAAAATCTATAATCTCTAGAACTTGCTTTGCTATTGCTGATGTTGCTGGTTGATAAGCTACAACATCCTTAGCAGGTGACTCCACTTCCCAGGATACAGTAGTTCTATCCCAATAGTGTTCTTGGAGTCTCTGTCTAGTCTTCCAATTCTTTATTATTTTGTTGTCAGTGTGGTCCTTTCCTTCCTGAATGAAGAATGCCCTTAGGGAAAATCATTCTGATACAAATTGCCCTGTCAGAGGAAAGGGCTGCTTGTTCGTCCCAGCTGCCCAGACCCCCAAAATAATCACACAGAAACTATATTAATTAAAACACTGCTTGGCCCATTAGCTCTAGCCTCTTATTGGCCAACTCTCATATCTTGATTTAACCCATTTCTATTAATTGTGTATCACCAAAAGGCAGTGGCTTACCGGATAAAATTTCCAGTGTCTGTCTATGGCGGATCCGTGGCTTCTCTTTGACTCCGCCTTCTTCCTCCCAGCATTCCATTTAATTTTTCCCACCTACCTAAGTTCTACCCTATCAACAGGCCCAAAGCAGTTTCTTTATTAACCAACAAAAACAGCACAAAGACAGAAGAACCTCCTACACCGAGAATGAGGCTAAGAAAATTCCTTTTTACTGTTTCCAAGAAGATAAGGTGGTTTGTTTTTTAATGTTAAAAAATACGTTAGCTTTCTTAACTAGTTCTGTTAGAGGCTGGAGTTACAACTTACTTAATCCCCTTTAAAACACTAATTTAAGAGGTAGATTTCAATTACAGTCTTCATCCAGACTCGTTGCTTTTATAAGAAAAAAGACCCTATTCTATAGTCACAGAATATCATACACCATGTTATGGTGGCTGTCTAAGAAATGGTGATACTGAAAAATACTTACAATGTGACTTGACTTCCATCAAGCTGTGCTGTTTTAATACCTTATAAAGCACCTGCTGGTTGCAGAGCAGTGTCCCAGAATGACTCAGGCATAATCCATGGCCTTAAAGGTCACCAGGGTTACCTTAAATGTTTCCTCAGATAATACATTATAAATATTCCTGCTTCACTTACTTCTGAGTATTGTAAGACAAGAACAAGATAAACATTTCTAGTATATATGTGTTTGTCTCTCTCCGTGTGTATATGTGTGTGTGTGCTAGGCAAAGTATTCTATCACTGAGGAACATCCCCAGATGCACAAGTTAAACAGACATTTACAAAACTATCATTTTCACTACTAGATTTAAAATCTTAAAGAGGGCATTGGTGGCTTAAAGTAAATGACTGTGTCATTGTTTTAAATTTCTCAATGAGCCTTAAGGTAAATCCATGATGGTCAAGCTTTTTAAAATACAGTTTTCACATATCCAGTCCATCAATTATGTGCAGTGGAGTTTTCTTTTTGTTTTTGTTTTGTGGGGGAGGAGTAGAGTCCAGAGTTTCATATAGCCCAGGCTAGCCTCAAACTCACTCACCCAAAGATGACCTTTAATCCTGATTCCCCATCCCCTGCCACCTGAATGCCTCTCATGAGTCACCAATACCTACTCCTAGGCATGTGAATATGTGTG
This sequence comes from Dicrostonyx torquatus, assembly GCA_028555095.1. Classification (NCBI taxonomy): domain Eukaryota; kingdom Metazoa; phylum Chordata; class Mammalia; order Rodentia; family Cricetidae; genus Dicrostonyx; species Dicrostonyx torquatus. The sequence goes on along the minus strand of JAQHUG010000195.1, from coordinate 333,149 downwards.
TGTGTGTGTGTGTGTGTGTGTGTGTGTGTGTGTGTTATGGATGATAGAGGCAATGTTATGAATTCACTATACTACTTTCTTTTTCTAGAAAAACCATATTCATCACCTTTCCCATAGTAAAGAGAAAATATGACAAATTCTCATCACTGAATAAAAATGAAAGTTCTAACACCACTGTCCCAAGTGGATGGGGGAGAACCTCCCTCCAACTGACTTGTTCTCCTTGTCCACAATGTCACAAAGCTGTGTCCCAGGTAGCATGAGCTCACTATGCTGTGCATTAAATACTGGATTTGGTTTGAGTAAGAGAACAAATGTTTTCTTACCTATGAGATTTTGGTGTATATCTATTACTGTAATATGGCTTGCATAACACTGATTAATATATTTAGCAGACATAAATTATTCTGAAATTTACTGGTATACTTAAATTATCTTAGTACCCAACAATCCTAGCCTTATTTGCTGCATAAGAAAAAGTACAAAACTCAGCCAACCCAAATATTTGCCATTTATATTTAGCTAAATCAGCATATCCTTCTGTGTTTTATATCTGTTCTCAATTTTTTTGTGCCTTCAAATCCTATCTTCAACAAACAGATTGAAACCTATTCTCCACTAATGTAACCATGTGTCAATTACACAAAGGAAGCTAGTATGTAAAGGGATGTCAGTCCTCCAAGATGATTCATTTCAATCCTCTACAGTTCTGAAAGTTTCTTAGCTGAACAACCAAGGTGTAGATTACAAATGAAGTGTTACCAAAGGAAGAATTGTCAAAATATTTAGCATAGTCCCTTACTACTGTAATGTCTTTAATTAGAATATTTAAATACCACAATAGATCTCTTTACTACTTTCATAGAAAATTATTATTAATATTGCCAGATGTTGAAAATATGTAAATATGATGTGTATAAAATAATTCATGAACACACAATTACAGTGCCCTCAAATGTTATATTACCTGTTGTACATTTTGACTTCTGGTAACATACTCATTATTAACTTTGATCCTGGGGTAGATCAGGCCCTTTACCAGCTCAGAAGAGTAAATGCCCATGAGGGAAGCAGCTTTGTCAGCATCTGATCACACAAGAAAAGAAGAATGTCAAGAACAGAGGGAGAAGAGTGAAAGAGAATGGAAAACACTGTGGACATCATTTCATTGTAGTCAAGCACACTGCCTAGAGGGTAAAAGGACTATATGTTTAGATCAGTGTAAAAACATAGATTGCAGCTTTGAAATAAGTGGTTGAATACTAAATGAAAGAATCTACTTCTTATAGATACAAATTAAGCTACATTGAAGCACCACTTAAGGACCTCTTAGAATGGCTCTCATTGAAAGCTAGTAACAGACATTGGTGCAGATGTAGACATTCACATGTGGCATGGCCTTTACAGAAAACGGTCTGACAATTTCTTAGAGGTTAAGAACCTAGCAATTTCACTCTTGTATAAGAATCTAAGAGAAATAAAGATATTTATACTAAAATGTATAGAGTGGTTTTAGTAATATTATTATAGTACTCAAAATGTAAAAAAACCATCAAATGATAAAAAGTAAGATAATATATGCTTTTAAAATGGAAATGAAATAAAGATATGAAGATTGGCATAGTCTGTGATGGGGCTTCATTTACAAGGACTTGAGGAAGATAACTGGGAGTTGTAAGAACTTCATGAACCTACCATGGAAAATTGTGATTTTCTTTTTACAAATAATACTATGTTTATGGAATTTTATGAAGATCAGATGGCCACTTATATATAGAAGTATACTTCTCATTTTTATTTATATTTTAATACAAGTGAAATAATTTATATTTTGGTATGTATTACTGTTGTATTTTCTTTTTACTCTCTACTCTTTCTTCCCACTCAAAAAGTGAAGTATAAATGTGGTATATAGTGTAAATCTTTAGGATAAAGCCAAGGTGTATCTTTGAATACTCAGTGCTCTCTGAAATGGTTAGGAAATAACTCTAGAATATTGAATGTTATTTTGTTTTTAAGTTTTAATGTAAGATGACATACAAGAACTTGAACTAACTTTGCCTGTGGATAATACTAGATTTAGAGATAGTCTTTAACGCTGGAGAAAACATGTACAATTTGTCTTGATATAGCAAACACTTTGCAGTCCTAAAATAGGTACAGGCAGGGAAGATGAAGACACCTGACAAGAAATTAAAAATGCATCACCAGAAAGAGTGTATATGATTAGTTATTTCCAATAACACTACTTTCTGAGTTATTAGTAAGTATGCCTGACTTCTATAACAGAAACAACTCTTCAAAAACATGAGTATTTCATAATAAAACCTAGAATCTTATCAATTAATATATGTTGATAAATAAAGATGCTTAAAATAAAACAAAATAATAGAGGCAAAAGCAGGCTTTCCCTTACTAGACTCTGTGGCACGCAGTCCCAATTCCTTGGAAGGCTCAACCAGGAAGACACTCGAGCCATGAGTTAAAGTTTAACTTCAGTTATGTGGTAAGAGCCCAATCTCAGAAAACAGTAGCAGAAAAACCATAGATATAACAACTCCTTTGTATCAAAACATGGAAAAAGCAACAGAGCAGAAGAAGTTGACATAAAATTATATGAGTTACAATATATAAAGATTATAGGTCTTCATATTATTTTCCCTCTTTCATCCATACCTGTGTTCAAAAGTTGACATTTCTGAATGAACCACATGATAAATACATCTACACCAAACCCATCCTTATCCTCATAAACCTTATTCTTTCATTCTGTTGTATTTCCATTGAATTACCAGTTGAGACATAATTGTTTTACCTATATCTCTCATAGCCAGGATGATACCTTGTTTACATGTTTACATGTATCCTCAAAAATAAAAATATCCCTGATACTGGGTTAAACAATATAAGGACATACAACCCAGTCACAGAATAAGAAGTGATACTTAACAGACATTTATAAGAAAGAGATATACAAATTTTAAATACAATACAAAATGATTCGGTTTTCAATAATGGAAGAAAAGCTGGAAACAGACAAAAACAATGTGAATATACTTAATTTCAGAGAGTACTTAATTTTTGTACTTTATTTTGTATTTAATTTCTGCACATTTATTTTAAAGTGATCAATTTTGTTATGTAAATATTATCAAAATTAAAATATAAAGCGAAAACAATTATCCATTGAAAGAATTAAATGTATATAGTTTTTCTTGTAAATGGAATTTTTAAATTAAATGTCATTACTACAATAACTGTACTATCTTTTTTATAATTGTGATTTTTCCACTTTTATAGAGAGATGACTGATTGTAATAATGTCTGAGATGTTTTGTAATCACTTAAGAACATAGTATTCATATCATTTTTATTTTCTCTTTGGAATTTTTATACATGTATATATTTGGTCTTATCAATCTCCTTCCAAGTCCCTTGAGACTCAACAACCCATTTTCCTCTTTTTTATTTTTATTATTATTAAAATACCCCAAGTCCACTTACTACATCCTTAAAGAAAAGTTAGTCTCCCTCCCTCAGCAACATTCAACTGCCAATGGCCCTCACTAAAGGAGGGCTCAGGAGCTTCTTTCTCCTTCATTCTGGAAGGCTGATTTTTTTTTTATTTTAATGAAAATAAAACTTTAAGCCTCATAGTTTTGAGAGGATGGAGTCAGTTTGACTTTGGAATTTCAAGGGTCTTTTCTTAGACACTCCCCACTAATACCACTTAAGATATTTTATGATAATTTGCTCCATCCATTTTCTTAACAGTCCATGAGCTAAACGTGTATTTCACAAAAGCCCATAAGTTCTGCTGGCATTACCAGTAATTAACTGAGAAATGCTTCCTATTCTGTGAGAAGAAGGTACACTAGGATGATGAGTGACATAAAGCCTAGCAACAATAATAATGGGCTGGTTATAGAAAGTTTGTCTAGCAGGAATCAAGACCTAAATTCAATGCCCAGCAGCACAAAATGGAAAATCAAATAAATAACAGCAATTAAGGAAAATGGTACTGATTATTTTCCATATTCTCTAAAAATGAAAAACAAAAACAAGACATAAAGTGCATGCAAAGCAAAGGCAGGCCTGGAAGCAGAGGTCTGAACAGAATTATAAGTTGCATCTTTGTAAAGTAAGCCTTACTTTCTGTGCCATCAACCTCCAGTTGCTCTTCTCTGGGATTCTGTCTAAATTTCAGGTTTCCAATGTGCATGATGGCTCCAATGATCTTATAGCACTCAAACTTCTCTTCAGGAAGAAATCCCAAGATGTGTATGGCTTTCTGTAAGAAGAGAAACAGATGACCACCTGTGTCCTCTTTTTCCTGATGGCTCCAGTAGACACCTTACAATGTTGTATGTCACATATCACTCCAGGTTGGGGGCCACAGCAATAAGACACAGAGCGCTGTGGGCCTAGAGTGAGGCTTGGTTCAAAGAAATACAAACGGGCCTTATTGACACTTGGTCCCCAGCAGTCTGCTCTGTCATTTAGAAGGGGATTAGGGTGGTGGCAACATGAGTTGTTCAGTGCCCAGTGACTTAAGTTTTCTTTAACACCCTGCTCCGCTCTTTACCCTTCCAGCAACAGGTCCACTAATTGGCTACAGGAGGTTCACTATTTTGTCCTTCATGGCTATAAAACTTATCAATGAATCTGCTGGGTGGTATGTCTCACATGTTCAACTGTTTTTTGGTGTTGTTTTGTTTTTGTTTTTCCCCAGGGTCTACTCATTTTAGAAACTGGTGAAAGGGATAGTTAAGAAAAAAACATCATGTCACTAGGGAACACTCCATTTTGTGGTAAGGACCCATTTCAGTAACTGTTTGTCTCTGACCTGATTTCCTAAAGTGGTTAATTTGGCAGCCTAGACTCCTCACCCCCTCCCCAGAATTGTGCCACTGTTATGCAATGATTAACCACAACTCTGGCTTATGTAAACTTAATTATCTTCGTGTGATAGGGGAGGGAAGGCAGTTTCTTGCATATCTGTAAATTCTGAAGAAATGAAGTATCTGTGACCTTTGCCTTTAAAAGCCCTCCTCTCCTTAAAGCTGGGCCTCAGTTCCAAATACAACCAAGGGAACTGAAGAGAGCTGCAGCTTAAATGAAATTCAGCTAATTAAAGCTGGATAGGGTTCAGGTGGTCTCTAGGTGATTTTGCATGCTGTAAGAATGTCACCACATCACTATGTCCTAAGAAGACACCATATGTGGTCCCAGAAGAATGTAGTCATTATAGTAACTAATTTAGAATGCCTATAAAGACAAGAGTGGACAATTCTACATTCTTTTTCAATAACGTCATTTATAGGAATGCAAGATTGAGTGATTATAATGTGCAGAAAGAGTATCAGCATTCTAAGTCATTCACAGGGTGAAGAGAGACAAAATTCTTGGGGTTCAATATCAGAAGAATGGTTCAATAAATGATAGGACAAATGCCTGACAAAAGAAAAATTTTTTTAGTATTCACCTAAATGCTCATAAAATGAAATTAAAAAGCAAACTCTATGGACCACATGATCTTGCAGTATAATGATAAATAAACAACAACACCAAAGCAACTCCATATAGATGAAAACAGAATAAAGACTTTAGAGATATACACCAGCTAAAAGAGTTTGCTATTAATTTGAAATTTTTGTCTACTTTTTATAGCTATAATACCCCTCTAATGGAAATATGTGCTTCTACTGTTAGTAAACTTTGGGGAGAAGCAGCCTCCACCATCAAGAGGAGCAAAGTCAGGTCTCCAGCATGCAAGATGAGGTGTTATGATGTTGGTTTCTTTTACTCACCAAACTAAACATCTACAACTACCAAGCCTTACTTCTGTGGCCAGAAATCCTTCAGTGTCTTCCAAGCTCTCCACAGCAACCGCTCCACAGGAGCAAATGTGGAAATCGGAGGGATTTGTGGACACCAGGAGCATGTCTATAATGGAAAACTTTTGTTTAACTAGCTTAGAGAAATCCGCAATTCCTGAGAAAGCACTTGGCCAAAATTGAGGTTACTCTTACAGTTGATGGGATATGTGCAAACAAGACATAATCAATTCTATATTATAGACCCAAACCCCTGTAATCAATATTTCCCCCTCTTAACCTGTCAAGTGTCAATGTGTCAAGGCCTCCAAAGAGAACACCAGGTTGGCCAATTCTGAAAGTAGATTCAATTGCAGCAGTACAAAGTGGTGGTAGTTGGCAGGGGACTGTAGATAATGTGTGTTTGCAAAACTTAGGTAACAGGCACTTGGCCTAGATTCATGACAGAGGGTCAGAGGGTAAAAATGCTCTGTAAAATTATAACACACACGAGTTTCAAGGCTAGGAAACAGCCAGTTCTCTTGAAGTCAGCACCCAGAGAACATTAGCCACGTATTCCTGTCACTTCACATCCTCACTCACGGGAGGCTGAGTTCTTCATTCAAGGGATCTGTAAATCAGCGGCAGTATAACCACTCTACTGCTGGTGGGTTTATGAGTCTGACATGTTTTATTTCATCAGGAAACATAATGCAGGACAAAACTAAGACAGCTGTCAACAGGTCAGTTGGTCTGGCAGAATGCTGCCTAACACTTGATCTCAGTCACATTTATATATTTTTATTTTTTTAATCTGGACTTATCTTTCTGTTTATTACCCATTGAAGTGAAGATCTGCTTTATGGAAATACAAATCTCAGAGACAAAAAAAATTTGGCTTGTGGAAATTCTCACAATAACTACTTGAAAGTATGTTGAATATTCAATGTGTTAATGAAACTTTGTTCATCCATAGAATAAGTTATTATTCATCAAATAAAAAATAAATTGAAACATTAAAGAATTTCAAAATAACTATGCTGGCTGAATTCAGCCAAATCAAAAGAACATGCAGTATACAATGACTACATATTATAAAATCTAAAAATATTCAATCTAATTATCATGTTTACATATGGATGGGATGGAAGAGTTCCAACAATGAAAGGGCAAAGGAAAGAGGAATTATAAAATATCCTTGGGAATATTGTTTAAAGGATGTATGTGGTGCTTGTGGTAATGGCTTCTTTGTGTGTGTGTGTGTGTGTGTGTGTATACATACATATACATACATACATACATGCATACATACATACATACAAACAAACATACACAGGTGTATACATATGTGCATATATATGTACATAAACACATACACACACATATGCCAGTATCATCTGTGTATTTCACAGATGTAGGTTCATGATTCTCCTTTAAAGCTAGCCTGATGTGCGATGTCTTTCTGTATATGAGATGTTTTTATTGGTTGATGAATAAAGCGTTTTGGCCAAAGGACAGGAAAAATATAGTTAAGTGGAAAGTCCAAACAAAGTACAGGGAGAAAGAAGGCATAGTCAGGGAGACACCATGTAGCCACCCAAGAAGAGAGATGACTACAGCAGCCTAAGGAGAAAGATACCAGAATAGAGGTAACACTATTGTGATACACAGATCAATAGAAATGGGTTAATATATATAAAAGAGAACAAGTCAATAAGAATCCTAAGCCATTGGCCAAACAATTGTAACTGATATAAAGTCTCTGAGTGTTGACTTCATAAAGTGCTTAGGGTACCAGCAGGAGGAGAGTGAAACTGGTCCAGGGGGACCAGCGGGACAGAGAAGACTTCCAGCTACTGCCTTTTACAGCTGAGTCATCTCTCCAGCCCTCACTAAAGCTATTTTATGAAAAAAAATAAAATAAAACACAAGCTTTATATTTTAAAATTTTATAAAATAGCTCAAAGCAAAGCAGATTCACCCTCAGGCCACTCAACTCCCAACTTTCCACCAGGCTTTCCTAGGGCTGTATGCCTCTGTGTAGGCACTTCTTATTCTATCTAAAGTCACCCAGCAGCCTGCCTAACTTTGACAGACTCCACACCAGCTGCAGTGCCAGGTAGAACTGACACTTCAAGCTTCCTAGTGCCTAACACCTTCCAGATTTTCTCAGGAACCAGCTCTGAAGTTGCAGCTAGGTCAGGCTTCTTCTTTGTACCAAGACCATCCAAAACCCTGCCTGCTTCCTCCTACACTAAAATAGGAAAGGATACTACATAGGGCACTCTCCTCCATAGGGTCCCCAAAATTCGACTTGCCCTTACTCAGATTCTCCAGACTCTTTAGGTGGCATGAATTCTACCTATGGTTAGGCTTTGGTAGAGACCCAACTCATTTTCACCCTAGACTTTGTTCCTTCATTCTGGATCCCTCTCAAGGAACCCAGACTATACTTCTGGCCAGACTCAGGAAGAGAACTATCCCCTTTAGTCCCACTTCTCACCATTCTCCCAAGTTGTACAAACTGCTCTTTTTCTTCAGGATACTCTCCAATGGCTCACAACACCCAGCAAGAGACCCACTACCATTGGCTCTATCCCTCTGGACTAGCCTAAGTCTGCTATTCCACCAGAAGACTTCCACCTGGTAAATGAAAAACTCATCAATAGACACAACTAATAATAACCGAACCAAATTATTCAGTTCCCATCGCAGAAACACAGCAATAATAATGTTTGATAAGTCACTGTATCTCTTTCCCAAACTATAAATACAGTAATTATTGTCCATAATGAGAACAACTGAGACAAAATTTAAGATACAAAATTTGAAAAAACAATTACAAACATTTTCAAAGAGTTCAAGGAATCCAAAGAAAACATCAATAAATGCCCGAATTAACTGAAAGAGGACATAAACTTCTGATTGAGTTCAAGAAAATACAAGAGATAGAAATACTAAAGACAATGAAGAAAGCACAAACTAAAATGAATTTGGAAATAAAATCATCAAGAAGTCTAAAAAATTTCAGCTGCATCACTATCAACAGAATAGATGACACAGAAGATAAAATATTAGAACTTGAAAACAGGGTAAAGAAATTGTATAATCCCATCAAGGGAAATGGTAAATTTCTAAAATTTATAAATGGAGCATTCAGAATCTTTAGAACACCATAAAATAAAGAAATGAATTTATAAGCATGGACAAAAATAAATTCCAATAAGTTGGATAATTCAGTAAACTCAGTCATAAAGTAAGTCCCAAAAATTACACAAAAGCTGAAATAATTCCTTGTACCTCATCAGACCACCATGGGTTAAAGCTGGATTTCAACAATAGAAACAACAGAAGCCTACGAACTCATGGAAACTTAACAACTCTTTGCTGAGTTACCACTGGGTCAAGGCAGGAAAAAAGAAGTTAAGGACTTCCTAAAATTTAATAAAACTGAATGCACAGCATACCCAGACTTATGGGACACAATGAAAGCGGTGCCAAGAGGAAAGGTACAAACACTGACTTCGAGTACACCGCAGCTCACTTCCAAGCATCTGTCCTCATCAGAGGCAGGGTACTCGGTTCCCAAAAGGAACTCAACGTGTTCCCAGGCTGGGGCCTTGAGGGAAAAGGGTGCCTGTACAAAGCCACAGGGCTTTGTGGAGCACAGAAGCCCGCCCTTGTGACTGCGGCAGGCCCTTGGAGAGGGCTCCTGATTCAGCCATTC
>JAQHUG010000195.1:301141-321646 GCA_028555095.1 Dicrostonyx torquatus | reverse complement strand
AGAGGGAGGAGGGATCATATGAACAAGGAGGATCAAGAGCATGATGGGAAAACCACAGAGACAGCTGACCCAAGCTAGTGGGAGCTCAAACTCTGGACTAACAGCTGAGAAACCTGAATGGGACCAAACTAGACCCTCTGAATGAGGGTGACACTTATGTGGATTGATCTGCTGGTGGGGTGGTCCTGGCAGTCACACCAGGATCTATCCCAGGTGCATGAACTGATGCTCTAGAATGCATTCCCTATGTTGGGATACCTTGTTTAACCTTAATATTGGAGGAAGGCCCTAGTCCCACCTCAAGTTGGTATGCTAGACCTTGTTGACTCTCCCAGGAAGGCCTTGTCTCCTCTGAGGAGTAGATGGGGGTTGGAAAAGGGAAAAGGCAGAGGGTAGGAAGAGGAGGGAAGGTAAATTGGGGTTTGTATGTAAAATGAAAAAGTAATTTTTTAATAAAATAAAAAAGCAATGACATCAGGAAATTGGAAAGAAAATAGATGAAACTAGAAAAAAGCTCTGAGTGAGGAAAAAAGACCAAGAAAGACAAACATAGTATGTACTCAGTCATAACTGAATATTAGCTATAAAGTAAGGAATAACTATGCTACAATCCACAGACCCAGAAAGACAAGGTAACAAGGACGGCCTAAGGGCGTATGCTTGAATCTCCCTGGAAAGGAGGATTAGAAGAGATTTTGTGAGTGGACTGAGGGTAGGTGGAGATGGGAACATAAGCAATTAGGCTAGACAGGTGGAGAGCAACAGAGGAGAGTACTGAAAGATACTAATGAAAAGAGAGAATATTTTGAAGTCAGGTAAAAACCTGGTGCAAGGGAATCTCCCAGGAACCTCAGCTAAGACTCCTAACAATAGCAGATGTGTAAACTGAACTGGCCATCTCCTGTGACCAGATTGGTACCTAACATATTTGTCAATAAGAGAGGCTTAATCTAGCAACTGATAGAAACAGATGCAGACCCATAACAAAACGTTAGGTGGAAATCAGAATGTAGGAAAAAGGAATGTAGGAGCCAGAGAGTCAAGGATACCAGAAGAAAACTCACAAAAATCAACTAACCTGGACTCATAAGAGCTCACAGAGACTAAACTGACAACCAGGAAACCTGCATGGGCCTGACCTAGGCACTCTGCATATATGTTACAGTTGTGCAGCTTAGTTCCTTTGTGGGACTCCTGAGAATGAAAATAGGGGCTGTCTCTGATTCTTTTCCAGGCTTTTGGGACCCTGCTTCTTATACAGGGTCATCTCGCCTAGCCTTAATACACTGGGAAGTGCTTAGTCTTACTGCAACTTGATATACTCATGGGAGACTCTGAACTAAACAGGGTCTTTCCTGAACTAAAACAGAGGGAGACTGAAGTGGATTGGGGCTGGGAACAGAAGGGGGTTGAGGGGAGGGTTGAGAAGGGGAGTGGGAGAGGAAACTGTGGCCAGAATGTAAAATAAATATACAAGTTTTTTTTTAAAAAAAAAAAAAAAGAAAAAAGAAGAAATTCTAGAACAAAGGCATAGACTGTATCTTCAATGAAATCATAGATGAAACTTCCCAAATCTAAAGAAAGAGATGCCAATTCAGAAACAAAAGAGAGAGAATATCAGACAGAACCACAAAAGAAAGTCTCATGTCATATTAAAACATTAAGAACAAAAAAAAGATTATTGAAAGCTTCAAAAGAAATGATACAAGCCATATCATCATGGACAAGGCATGTCCATCAGAATAACAGTGGATTTCTTAATGGAAAATTTGAAAGACAGAAGAGATCATAGTAACAAAGTCATGTTTGGAAAGAACAAAGGTAGCAACCAAGATTACTACTACTACCAAAACTATCCATCATAATTAAAGGAGAAAGAAAATTTTCCATGATAAAAACAGGCTAAAAAAGTTTCTGACCACAAGATCAGCTCTACAGAGAAGAGTAGAAGAATATCTCAGACTGAAGAAAGTAAGCACATTCAAGAGGTTACCAGGATAACATTTTTGCAAAGTATGACTTATATAACTAAGGTAATAAACACTACAAAATCAGAAAGAAAAGTGATGGCAATTAAAGCACATGTTTAATATTAACTCTGACTATTAATGTCCTCAATTGCACAATGAAAAGACAGAAGATAGCAAACAGATTTTTTTAAAAAAAAGGATTCACCTCTTTGCTATCTATAAGAAAAACACCTCATCTTCAAAGATAAAGACTATCTTAGAATGAAAAGATGGAAATTCTATGCAAATGGGACCAAGAAACCAACAGACATCACTATTCTAATATCTTACAAAATAGACTTCAACCCAAATCAAATAAGAAGGTCACTTAGTTCTGACCAAAGGAACAATCCACTGATAAGACATTATAATTCTAAGCCTATGCCACCAAACTTAAGTGAGCTCAATTTAATAAAAAAGAAAGAACCCACACTAATAGGCATTAAGCCACAAATTAACCCTAACGCAGTAATAGTAAATTTAGTACCCAAATTTCACCAATGGATAGGTCATCAAAATAAAAATAAATAAGCATCAGAGTTAAATTATGTTATAAAGCAAATAAAACTAACAGATATTTACAGAATATCCTACCCTATCACTAAAAAATATACATTTTTCTCAGCATCCCATAAGAGTTTCTCTAAAATGAAAACATAATAGAACACAAATAAAATCTTAACAAATATAGAAAAATTTAAATCTATACGTTCCTACTGACCACAAAGGAATAAAGTTTGTGATCAATACCAAAAGAAACACCAGACAAATGCACAACTTATAGATATTAAATAAAATAGAATTGAATGATATATAGATCATTCAAAAGATTATATATAGATCAAGAAGGAAATCTTAAAAATCTTGGAGGTTAATGAAAATGAAAACACTATATGTTAAAATTCCTTGTTTACAAGGAAGCTGTCTTAGCCAGAAAATGTATAGCTTCAAGTGTATACAAAAAAATTTAAAAAATTTAAAAAATCACAAATAAATAAGTTAAAAATGTACCTCAAAAATTTGGTAAACCAATAAACACTAAAACTCAAAATAGTAGATAGGGAAACATGAACAAAACCAGGGCAGAAATTAATAAAATTTAAACAAATAAAAAACAATACAAAAAGTCAATGAAATGAAGAGTTGATTCTTGAAAAACATAAGCAATATTGGCAAATTCTTAGCTGTATTAGCTAAGAAATGAAAAAATAACCCCAAATAAATAGAATTAGATATGAATAGTGATCCATTACAAAAGATACCAAAGAAATTCAGAAAGTCATAAGAACATTTTAAAGGGTGCTCAATATCCTCTGGCATCAGTGAAGTGCAAATTAAAACCACTTTGAGAATTGATCTTACCGTAGTTAGAGTGGCTGACTATATAATCAAGAAAAGAAATGACAGCATATACTGGTGAGGATGTGGGAATAAGGAAACCCTCATCCACTGCGGTTAGGAGTGCAAACATATTCACACTATGGAAATTAGTATGGAGATTTTTAGAAAGATGAAGATAGATCAACCACATGACTCAGCTCTATCACACTTGGGCGTATACCAAAGAAATGGATAAACCTACTGCAGAGATATTTGCTTTTCTGTGTTCACTGTTGCTGTACTGACAGTAGCTATAAAATGGAATCATTCTAGATGTCCATAAATTAAAGGATGGGTAACAAAAATGTGATATACATACACAACAATATTTTGTTCAGATATAATTAAAAATGAAACTTGCAAGTAAATGGGTAAACCTGGGAAAGGTACATAGAGTGAGGAGATTAAGGCACTGAAAAACAAATGTTGCATATTCTCTTTCTAACGAGGTAATAGCTTTAGATGGCTAAGATTGTATGCTCAAATTGCAGTATAGAGAGAAGTCAAAAAATAGAAAGAGGCCTTGTGGGTAGCTTAAGAGAGTATAGGTAATATACAAGTAGAGAGGTACTATGCTGGGGATGGAACACAGGAATGTCTTGAAAGGACTTGGAAGAGAGGAGAGTAGGAAATGGTTAACATAAAAGAAAATGCTATGAGAAAAAACACGGAAACCTACTATCTCATAACCAAATTTAAAAAACACAGTTTATACTTTTTAAAAATGTTTTTGAAGAGAAATGCCTGCATTACCTTAGAACACTATTTCCTGTAGCCACAAATTATTAAACAGAGACCAAAGACCAGCAGTGGGATACCTCCTTAGGAGTTGTAGGTCCTGGTAGCCTCAGGGTTCCCCAAAGTAATACCACCTCTTGCCATTCCTCATGGTGACCCACTAGAACTTGATAGTAAGCCTCTACTGCTGAAGACACAAAACACTGTAACAGGAAGTAGGGAAGAAGGATTCCATGACTATGTAGATGTTAGATGTGACTCACCTACGGCTAATACACCACCTCACTTCCAGGCTCCTTCAGCCTCTGCTGTGAGTTTTTATGCCTGATTTTTGGCAATGCGAGCGAATACTCATAATTTAGAAGAGCTATTGAGATGTTCCATCTTATATCAATACTCTGGATGCTCTAAACTTCTGCTTTTGAAAGTATTATATGGAAGAATACTTGAATATTTTCTAAGCTGCTCCCCAATGATAGTGGGAGCTAAACCAAGGTGATCAACAATACCCAACTTGGATTTCCAAATGTCAACCATTGTACAATAGTCTATCTGAGTGGCCCCCAAAACTCAGCAAGGTAATTGAATTCAAGATGAGTATGAGTTTTCCAGAAAAGTCCAAAGACTTCAAGTGGTTCTTCATATTAGTAATCGCAGATGACCCTAAAACGTGTGAGGCCATAACTGCTTCCTATATTAGGCACTGTGTCAGTGCCTGCCACAGGGCAGGATTTTATGTCCCTTATATCTGGGGATGAAAGTCAGTGGTAAAGCACTTGCCTAGCATGTGTGGGGTCCACATTTGATCCTCAGCAACACATGCAAACACACACACACACACACACACACACACACACACACACAAAATCTGTTTCAGATTTAGGTGTGGCAAACAAGTACTGTTTACATATCACCAACAAACACATAGTGAATGTAATTGCCCATCTTGCCTACTTTTCCCACATTGTGAAAGCATATAGAACCTGAAAACTAAGCAGTCAAAGCACTGCCAGTTTTATGCCATTCTTAATCTAAAATAATAAATGGGGGAACTGTTCCCATAAGTTTGCTGACCTAGATCAGCCTCCTCAACCAATTTTCATTCCTACGGGTGCATGGCCGTCCTCAATAGCTTCCTCAAATGTCACAAAACCAGCTTGTCATCCTTCCCTTACAATGACTTCCCATAACATTTAAAATGAATGCCATTTTAAATGAATTCCTATATTCCTACACTCAATTTATTATAGTCAAGACCTACCTTTTGTCACATGATCTAGCCCTGCCAGCCTCCCCTTTATCAGCCTTTCCACTCTTCTACCAACCCTGCCACTTCCTATTGTAATAAGCAAACACACCCAGCCTTCAGCACCTTTGCACTCACCATTCACTCCACTGAGAATGTAGTTTCTGGAAAGCTCTAGATACTCACTCACTCATTGAGATATCTGCAGAAATAGAGCCTTCCCAGGAGATAAATTGCCTTGCTATTTTATCTAAAACCTAGTTAATCACCAACAGATCAATCAAATCTTATTCTCTCACCCTCCATCAGTCTTTATTTTGCTTTTAAACTTACCTAATCCTAAGTTGTATATTTCTTTGTATGTTGATTTGTGTCCATCTCTTAATG
This sequence comes from Dicrostonyx torquatus, assembly GCA_028555095.1. Classification (NCBI taxonomy): domain Eukaryota; kingdom Metazoa; phylum Chordata; class Mammalia; order Rodentia; family Cricetidae; genus Dicrostonyx; species Dicrostonyx torquatus. The sequence goes on along the minus strand of JAQHUG010000195.1, from coordinate 315,886 downwards.
TAGAATGTAAGATAAAGAAGGCAAAGAATGGTGTGTTCACTTTAGCCTTTGTGATTAAATGCTATCATCTGTTGACTAGTAGTCATACAATAAATATTAGCGAACCTAATATATGAGGCTCACTTCATTAGCCCATAGTCTGTTTTCTTATTTCTACTTTGTTATCTAAATCAAATCACTCTCCCTCATTCCTACATTCAATTTATTATAGTCAAGACCTATCTTTTCTTACATGAGTTCACTCCCCACTTCCCATGGACACTATCTTGGGTAACTGTCTTTTCATTTCAGTCTAGTACACTTGCAATCTCTCCTCTCAAATATCAGGGCCTCTGTAACACTGTACCAGGCCAAACTTTTCTACACACATACCATAGCATCAGACTAGGGTAAATCATCCTACACACTGACATCAAAAAAAGTTAATGCCCTGCTATTATCCCACTTACCCTCTACAGCACCAAACACATTCAAGCATATATGCTCACCTCCTTATATGCAGAAACTACCATGATAACTTTGTCCCGTTCCTCTAAGTAGTCCAGTCAGATTGTAGTCTACTTCTGCTCTTCATCTGTCCTCTCCTGGTCCTTTTATATGGTTCTTGCTTTAGAAAACACCCTTAATTTTTGACTCTATCTGGTTTACCTATCTGTTTTTCATATTAAAAGCCACATACCTTAGTACCTTTTATTTTGATAAAATTCCCATTGGTTACAACAGTGTCTTTCTCTTCTGTCCTCTTACCTATTACTTAAAAACTAAACACAAAAGGTCTTAAATTACCTCTTCCTCTTTTCCTCTCTCATTCTCTCCCCTCCCCCCCCATACACACACACACTTTACTTTGCCAAGGCATTTTTATTCACTGCAAATTGTCTTCTTGCTATTAACACAAACGTTAAAAAACAATGCTGCCATTTATTATACTTCATTGATTATATAAGTTCCCAAATTTCCCACTGTAGGATGAATAAACCATGGTCTGAAACTACTAAGAGACTTACTAGAACAGTACTCTCCGTTCCTTAGAATCTGTTTGTCTTTTTCTAGAATAAGTTGAGGGCTCCAGTCTAACACTTACCCCGAAGTTCTTGTTTTCCAGACAGAATCTGATAAAAGATGTGGTAGTTCCTCTCTCCAGGCTGCTGATAAACTACCCGGGATTTTTCTAGAAAATCTAGGAGGATTGAAAATGAATAAAGATTCATGTGTCAACATTCTTACAAAACTTAGAAGAAAAGCAACCAGAGAGTGCAATGGCTACTTACAGATCTGGATATCTGCAGATGACAGTGTGCCTCTTGTACCAAAATGCATCCTGATGAGTTTTCCCTAGGTAGAAACAGAACACAATGTCCCATCTAAACTTGCTGAACAGTTGCAATGGCTTCATTGTGTCCATTATCCTCAAAGTGACTCCATACTCCAAAGATTGAAAAATAGTCGGGCGGTGGTGGCGCATGCCTTTAATCCCAGCACTCGGGAGGCAGAAGCAGGCGGATCTCTGTGAGTTCAAGACCAGCCTGGTCTACAAGAGCTAGTTCCAGGACAGGCTCCAAAGCCACAGAGAAAACCTGTCTCGAAAAACAAAAAACAAAAAAAAAAAAGATTGAAAAATAAAATGCAAGATGAGGTTGAAATAATAAAGATAAGATAAAGTCTAGAGTCAGGTTCTCAACCTGTAGGTCATAACCCTTTGGGGGTTGAACAGCCCTTTCACAGAAGCCACATATCAGATATCCTATATATCAGATATTTACAATATAATTCATAACAATAGATAATTAAAGCTAAGAAGTAGTGGTAAAAATAATTTTAAGGTGGGGGGGTCATCACACATAAACAACTGCATTAAAGGATCACAACATTAGGAAGGTTGAGAACCACTATTCTGTCCAGTCCCACATCTGTCAGTTTATGCCTGTATGTTTTCATGTTCACTGCAGAAACTATGTGACCCCCAGCGCTCTTCTTTGAAAAAGAGGAATGTAGAATCTCCTCAGCATGTTCAGTAACACATTCAGTAGTCAGTGACTATCTGCCATGGTCTAATGAACCCATGAGGAACTAGACACCTTTAAGAAAACTAAACATGGTCCTGACAAGTATGAAATGTTATAGAAGGTACATGGCTACTCAAGAGCTCTAACAAAAGAACATTTGAAGCAATTTTGAATCAAAAGAAAAGCCAATTTTGTTGTAGTTTAGGGACTAAGAAAAAAGGGAATATAAACCAAGACTGAGGGGATAGACAAAAGGCTAGGGGTTTGTTTCACGTGTGCTCAGTAGACTGAGGGGTTTTTGTCTGGCTTATGTATCAAAATACACCTTGATTTTCCACTTTCTTCTTTCATAATTAAAACCTAAAAGAAGAATCCAGCAAGGCACAAAGGCTGCCCCATCCTGACAGTATCTAGGTCAGAATGCCGAATAGGGTGGCAGTCACAGTTTATGAAAAATGTCACAGTGAAAAATGGCTTGGCTGAGGTCCTCCCATGCCGGGGGCCACCACAGCAAAACATCATTCCAGCTTGGAAGGAAGAGTGGCTACAACTGGGGACTGAGCTAGTACATTAAAGCACACAGCACAATGGCAGCTACACAGGCAACCATATGCATGCCTATATGCACATATATGTGAAAAATCAATATGAATGCATGCACACCTAGTATTAATTTTTAAAACCTATCTCGATTTATTTTTTATTGGATTTTTGTCTTAATTCTTCCATTTGTCAAAATTTTTCATTTTGTCTTTGTTTCTTCCTATTTGTCCTTCCAACGTTATCCTTGGTTTCCTTCTTCTTCATCTGTTTCTTGTTCATTTTTAAATTTCCTTCTCTTCCCTCCCTTTCTTTTTCCTTCATTTTATTTTATTTCTTATTCTCTCTGTGTATGTGTGTGTGTGTCACTCTCTGTCTCTCCTTGTCTATGTGTGTGTGTGCTTTCTCTGTCTCTCCTAGACTCTCACACATGCCAGGCAAGTGCCCACTATTTAGCTATATCCTCAGACCTTACTCTTCCTTTAAATTTTTTCTCTTTTCTTCTGTATTCTATATTCCTGTCTTTCATATTTCAGAAAACATGCACCAGTATGTTAACAAACATTCAAATAGCAATTGTTTAATGTACAAGTGTATACAAATCAATATAAACAGTAATGTTGTATCACTAGGCATTGGTCAGAAACTAGGCAATTAGCCTGAGTCTATTATTTAGTTATGCTCAGATATTCAAACAGGAAGCTTTCTTCAGTTTTCCTTCATTTATATAGTGGCTTCCTGCCACTCATTCTTGGCCCAAAATGGTTTTGTAAAACTTTATTTTTAAAACCAAGTGTTTTCCTCCATCATGTGATATCTAGTAATCAAAAAAGCACATTAAAGCACCTTGTTCAATATTTAAAACTCACTGGTTAAAATGCAGAAAAAGGGGGCTCATAAGCAAGAGCAGAAAGAATAACTAAGAGAATTAGGAAGTAGTGACTACATTGTCTCCCATATACAGGAAATTAAGAAGAAATAATTTCAACTCTCTAAAATGTAAGAACATATGAAGTGTTATTATATCTTGTTAGATGCACTTCCCTACAATTAAGGTAGGGAAATGTGTGTTAAGATAGCTAGAATGGACTCTTTTAAATAAAAGATACACAAATGATCTGGGAGTCCCCTCTGTGCATTGCTTGTATTGGTTAATGAATAAAGAAACTGCCTTGGCCTGATAGGGCAGAACTTAGGTAGGTGAAGAAGACAGAACTGAATTCTGGAAAGAAGAAAGCAGAGTGAGAGAGACGCCATGGATCCACCAGAGACAGACGCTTGGAATTTTACCCGGTAAGCCACTGCCACATGGTGATATATAGATTAATAGAAATGGTTAAATTAAGATGTAAGATTTAGCCAATAAGAAACTAGAGCTAATGGACCAGGCAGTGATTTAATTAATACAGTTTCTGTGTGGTTATTTTGGGGCTAAGCTAGCGGGGCAGCCAGGACAAACAAGCAGGTCTCCTCATTGCAACACACAGACATGAGTGGTTTTAATTGACCTTATCTGGTTAAAAAAGAAAAGCCTTTTTTAGGAATATCACAATATCATGGAGTTGATTCAAAAATTTTGCTCTAGAATTCTTTTACCAATGTACTCAGACACGAACTTTATGATAGCCTGAAAGTTTTAGGTTCTGAGGTGTTATCATATTACTTACAAAACGAGAAGAATTGTCATTTCTCAGAGTTTTGGCATTCCCAAATGCTTCCAAGACAGGATTCATTTGTACAATTAGATCTTCTGAAATCCCCTTAAAAGCATAGAAGACAGACATAGCTGATTAAGGTATATCAGGATTCTGCACTGAAGCAAACTCCCCAAATGCAGATCTAGCCACATTGCTGCCACAATAACTAGCAGCCTAGAGTTTCCAAACACGATAAAAACACTACTTGGAAACAGATTCAGAAGAATGGAAACATGAAAGAGAGGAGCATCATAAAATTTCTCCCAAGAAAACGTTTAGGTGGTCAATAGTTTGTAATATTTTTGTTTGAGTCCAACCAAATAAAGAAAATGTTTACTAACAGAAAAGAACTAGAAATTTGTGTTAGGATAATACATCAGTTTCTTGGCATTATTAATTTATAGTTCCCTTACATTATTCCTAGGTGAATCTGGAAGGTCACACCAAGCAATGACTAGTAATGGTGTTGATTGTGAATTTGAATTTTGCATATTCAAGAATATAGACTGTCTACACAGGGTGATCCTGAAAGACCACTGACTTCCACATCAATTCAGAGCTGCGTTGTTTTTATAAATTCATCCTCAAAGCCCTGTTTCACAAGACTAATTACATATATATGGTGGTCAAGAATATACAATGTATTAATACTATTTCACTCTGAATAACATGTGTCTATTGTCCTCCATAGAATTATAAAAGCTATATAAGCAAACCTGTTGTGCATGTTATGTTTTGTTATGTTGTTACATTACATCATATAACATCGTAAGACTCAATGTCGAGATAAAACCAACTAATCCACACCAAACAATGACAAGACTAAAATGGACACTGAAACCAAATTTTATGCAGGAAAAAACAGAGTCCAAGGATGCTTACAGGTATCAACAAAATTCAGGAATTAGGTGATGGGCAAGGAAACGTTTTATGGTTTAAAATTTGAGGAAAGTCTGTATTTTGGTATATTTCTTACTTGTTACAACAAAAGCAGCTGGTGATACCCAGCAGTGAACTAAAAATGCAAAATGACAAGGTCAGGCATGGTCTGATGAGAGATGTGACAGCTTCTTATGGTTACAAATGGTTCTGAGTACCACTTAACACCACCTAACATTACTTGACTTGGAAGAATTACTTCCAAATTATTACTAATGCTCACTTTGAAGCTAGAGATGAATTTAAAGCTACCAAGTGTGATGGTTGATTTTAACTGTTCACCTAATACAACCTAGCATATATAAAAAGGAAGTCTCAACGAGTGATTGTCTAGATTAGTTTGATTTTTCCAAGCTGGGCTATTGAGGTGGGAAGACCCACTGTGCACATGAGTAGCTCCATGAAAAGGTGGCAGCGAGCAGAGCACTAGTATACATATATTAGTTCATTGTTTCCTTGACAATGGATGTCATGTATCTAGCTAATACAAGTACCTGCCACCTTGGCTTCTTTGAAATAACTGAAACCTAGAATTATGAGCCAAATAAATCCTTTCTCCCTTATGTTACTTCAGTGAAGGTATTTTATCACAAAAATAAGAAATGAAATTAAGAGATCAAGGTTTAAAAATATAATAGAAAAGGTAACATTTATAGAAAATGTTGCATGGTTAAAGTTGAGGCTATTTCTGTTGGGCACAAGGAATCTGATAAAGGAGTTGAGTGTAAAGGAAGCCATCTACTATTGAGAATATATTGTGTGTGTGTGTGTGTATACACATATATGGAGGTATCTTACATAACACTATAGCTAAAGAAATTTAAAAATAGCAGAAGAGGACACTGAAGATTGTGATGACTTGGTGCAAGAAGGTTTGGATCCTGAAGGTATATTGATCAGAAGAGCAAAGCAAATAAGATTCTGCCAGTAAATGTTCTTGAAAAGAAATCTAAAAGTATGTAATGATTGCTTTTGGTTTGATTTGAAATGCTGCAATGACCCTCTCATGCAATAAGAAAAGATGAAAAACAAGACATTTCAATATTTTTGTGGTGGTGTAAATGTGAAATTTAAAATGTAAAAGGTGGTGACCTTAATGTTCGATAACCTTAGCTCACTTCCTGTTAGGTTAGTGGTTTCTGAGTGTTACTACAAGGATACAATGTGACTAACCAATCTCCGCCCCTGCCTCCCATGCTTCTGCATCATGCTGGGCTGTATACCTCCTCAAACCACATGTTAGGAAAAAAACCCTTCCCTTCTTAAATTTCAGTATCAGGTATTTTGTCACCGAGTGAAAAAAGTAACTACTATAGTTTTGCTAATTGTTCTATGGTTCTTTCTTCATCCTTCTTCCCCATAACTGGTCAGGGAAGAATCTCCATGTCTCAGTAGATGAGGTCACCTCACTGTTCACAATGTTATGGACACTCACCAACTTTTTCTGGGTCTCACTTATGGCTGCCATGGTGGCAAAATACTGAATAGTCAGTTTGGTGTTGACAGTCTTCCCAGCACCAGATTCTCCTCTGTGATTGGAAATTGAGAAAAATAGTTAACTGGTTCTGATGATCATTGTAATGAAAGTTAGCCAGCTCTGATCATATCCAACCCTTATCTTAGAAAATGACCTGCCAATCTTTTCACTGAGAAGCTATACTTTAGTTCTCTTCTTCTCCTTTGATAATCAAATACATTTCCTCAAGCCTGCCTTTAGGTACATAAAATTCAGAAGGCAGTCCATGCTATTTACAAAGAACATAGATTTGAATGCGGTCAATTACACAATGTGATATCATCTTCGCAAAAGATCACAGACTTGAGCATGTCATAACCCCTTGGGTCTCAGCCACCTGCTCACCCTACCATGCTCACACGCTGCTCTTTCCATCAAAATAAACCTTCAATAAGGTTTCCTGAGGTCCTCTTTACCCTCTTTTGTTATCCTCCAAAGACACATTATGTTTTACCATATATATTGTACCATGGTTACTCAAAGCAGCAAATTTGGTGCTTCATGGGCATACTCTATGGACATTAATAGAGCCTCTCTGATGTGGGATGTCCTTCTGTATATGTGTTGATTTTATTGGTTAATGAATAAAGCAGCTTTGGCCAATAGCAGGGTGGAATATTGCCAGACTGAAAGAGATATAGAAAGAGAGTAGGCATGTGGCCACCAAAGGAGACAGATATCCTGGGAACCTTACCTGTAAACCACAAGCCTCATGGTAAAATACAAAATAATAGAAATGGGTTAATTTAAGATGTAATAGTTAGTTGATAAGAATCCTGAGGAAATAGGCTAAGCAGTTTTTTAATTAATACAGTTTCTGTTTGATTATTTCAGGTCTGGGTGGCCAGGAAATGGACAAACAGTCTCTGTCTACACCTCTCTGCTTAATTAGACAGCATGGAGACCTTTGAAGTTGATCATTTGCAAGACTGGAGGCCCCTTCTCTGAGAGGGAACTAAAGCTATTTGTACAGTATAGTTTTAAGGAGTCTCTTTGAACGATGGAGGCAGATGTCCTTATGCTCTATTTACAGAACTCACTGAAGTGCTATGACTACTTGCAGAGTATCTTTTCCTACCAGGAATTCATTTTGTATCAAAAGATTAAACAAGTCAAAGTTGACAAATTTTACTCTCATTTCACAATGAACATAGAGAAGAAAAATGAGACAAACACTTACGTGAAGAGTATGGACTGATTCTCTCCATCTTCAAAAAAAATAAAGAAAGGAAATGTTAGGAACTTCTTATGCTTGAAGTTTATGAACCAGAATGGATTTATTCACAATTTTCTTACCTATAGTTTCGACTTAGAAACTGGGAGAAGAATTTGTTTCATCCACACTTTCAAACCCCTCACTTCAAAGATACAGTATAAAACAGAGATCCTTATTTTTTACAAGTTACAGCACATATAAATTCTAGGTCTGTTTCCTTGCTTTAAATATAAAAATAACTAATAGCTGACTTTTTAGCCTTTTAAGAATAATGGCATAATAATAGTTATAGACGAGCTTCTTTGTGTCAGACAGTGTGGCAGATACTTGGTGTAATAAGACCACACATATGCAAGAGACATATTCTGGGCCAGCCTCCAGCCTCAACACTACAAATGGATTCTTTCACTTTGAAACACAAATTTATTGTCCCCATTACCACTGAAGATCCATATTATGCTACCTGCATTTAATCTTGATGGAAGCAGAGGCTTCAAGTGATGAGATAGCTGTGAAGCCATGCTCTCCACACAATGCCTAAGTGTCCTTTGGTGACACGGAGAAAATGTGGGTTGGAGGTTTTCATTTTTCATTTTGTAGGGCAGCTACTTACTGCGAAGCATATCCTGAAGGGCACTATCGGCAACAGCAAAGATGTGAGGGGGAGCCTCAGATCGCCTCTTCCTTTGATAGGCAGCCATGACCTCTTTCTGATACACTGGGAGCCACTTGTAAGGGTTTATAGCCACACAGAAGATACCTGAATATGTCTGAGGATAGATCAGAGTGGATTTCAAAAAATAGATTGTCCAAATTCACAGGTATGTTGGAGCTTTCCCTATGATGTAAGCTTAAATATTTACTAATCAGGGAAGATGGAAGAGGAGAGATATGAATCTCTGTGAAGGGATTTCTAAGAGAAGCAGACAGATCTGGGTTAGACCTGGGATTACCTCTCGATCTCTGGGAGATACACTAAGTGCTAAAATATTTGACACATGTAAATTTTTTAAAAAGATTTATTTATATGTACATGAGCATTTGGCTGCATGCATAATGCATGTGCGTGCATCTGTGCCTAGTGTCAGCAAAGGTCAGTAAATGACAATGGATCCCCTGAAGCTGGAGTTATGGAGATGGTTGCAAACCTCCTTATTGTTACTGGGAACCGAACCTGGTTCCTCTGAAAAGTCTGCAAGTATTCTAAAGTGCTGAGCTATTTCTCGAGCACCCACATGTAACTCTTGATGAGACTAAGGTAAATCAACACAAGGAATACCAGTAGCACTAAGAAGTCAGAACAGAGGAGAAAGCCTTTTCCTCTAGAGTCTCCAAAGATGTAAAACCCCGCTGGTTTTACTTAATTTGAGACTAATGTCCTTCAGTACCACACGTGAATGGGTATTCTTTTAAACTACCCACTTAGTGACAATTTTGTTGAGAGACTAATCTTTAGAGGAACTAAAACAGTTACCTAGTAAGCCAAATAATTGAAGACTAGGATGGTTGCATGTCAGAGTCATGATGATAATGGATCCCTAATGCCTCTATCTTAGCCTAATCTCAGCCTGATACTGCTTCTAATGCATAGGTTTAGAAGAAAGAGAAGGGGAAACTAACCATCAGAAGCATAATGACTATGGAGAAATCAATTTGTTTCTAAAATGCTAGTTCGGTGACAGGCACAGAATTACCTGCTCTAATTTTTTTTAGAAGACTTAATCCTCTTACTTATATAGAGAGTCAGACACTACTGTCCCATTTTGTAGAAAGGTAACATCAGGGAATTCAATCAGACGGGGGGATGTGGGGCAAGGAGAGAGTCATCTTCACCTGGGACTGCACAAACGGATTTCTCAGCAACCTGGACTGGATGTCATAAAAGCAGATAGCCCCATTTTCTCCTAGGAGCTTGTTATACTGCCCTCCAAATGGGGGGGGGTTGCTATGCTGTCCTCCATGTGTCTTACACAGTGTCAGGAATCCTTAATGCTACTCTTGGACCTCTGTGCATGAAGCAATAGGAACACGAATTAAAGTCCATGCGTAGCAAGTTTCTGTCAGCATCTGGACTTAACAGGGTTCCTTGCCCATAAATGGAGTGCTTCTATTGTTTGTTTGTTGAGAAAGGGGCTTTCTACATAGCCCTGTTTATCTGGGAACTTCCTGTGTATACCAGGGTGACCTCAAACTGCAGTGATCCACCTGCCTTTACCTCCCAAGTGCTAGATTAGAGACCTGCACCACCACACCCAGGTTTTTTTAATCTTTTTTCATTAACTTATTCATTACTTAAATGTTCATTGAGCATTTGATAGGAAAATGAAGGATTTCTTCAAAGAGCACACAGTCTAGTGCTAAAATAAGCTATCTGACAATATGGTGAAAATTGTGACCATAAACACAGACATAAGAGCCTCAGCTTTTCTCTCCTGAAAATGCTGATACAGAATGCTATGGAAATGCCCAACAACTACTTATCTCTTTACACAGACAGGAATATGTGCTTATCCATTTCTAATGTCAACCTACTTGTGAATGTGCACTTAAGTGTTGTATATCTGAATACAAGCATGTCCTGGTTTTATCTTTGCACAAAACTATATTGGAAGTGCAACATCTCAAATCCATTTTCCTCCAGAAATACTTTTAATGAAGATAACCTTAACTAATAAGAAATCTTTCATATCAGGTTCTAGGCTTCATACTTTCAATGTAGTATGATATTCTGTGGGAAATGACATTCAAGCTGGCAAGATAAAATTACATAAATGTTGAGATAGTTACTTCCCAGTGGATATTTATATAAGGACATTTGAACTAATGTAAAATATCACCAGAAGAGGTTGGGGCATAGCCAAAATGAGTTCCAGAATGAGATTTTCCTAGTAAGGCCTATATACACACGTAGATCATCCAATGGTCATAACGTCTCCTCAGGGTGTGGAGCACAGAGGCTTCATTGAGGTAAAGCAGCATCGACAGATCATCAACCAGATCCAACTCTACAGGGTTCATCTGTTGGAGTTTGTCCTCCTTAACTCTCAGACTCTGCAAAAAACAGGAAAAGTAAAGGATACATACTTGGCCGAGTTTGGTGGCACGTCTTTAATCCCAGCACTAGGGAAGCAAGGGCAAGAGGATTCTCTGTGAGTTCAAGACCAGCCTCATCTAGGACAGTCAGTACCACATAGAGAACCTTCTTCTTCTTCTTCTTCTTCTTCTTCTTCTTCTTCTTCTTCTTCTTCTTCTTCTTCTTCTTCTTCTTCTTCTCTCTCTCTCTCTCACACACACACACACACAAATATCCGTTTTTCTATGCATATCCTTTTCATATGCATTTTAGAAGATTTTTCAAAGAAAACAAACATCCATCTACCTTAGGTGACCCAAGGCTGTTACACTTTTAGTCCTTAGCATCTCCCAAAGGCTTATGTGCCAAAGACTTAATACTACTGAGATGTTGTAGAACCTTTAAAAATTGGGACCTCCAGAGGGGTAGGTCTGACTGAGGGCATGGAATTGTGGGGTTGTGAGTATTGAAGCTATTGTGGGGCTCCAGTACCCACTTCACACTTTTTTCCTACAGACCATTAAGTGATAAGTTTTGTCTGCATGTGTTCCCACCATAATGTGCTATCTTGTTGCTGTTCCCCTAAGAAATGACGACCAATATAGAATTACATTTTGAACTATATGACAGATCCGATCATTGGAAACAGATAGAGTATGCTACAGTTTGAAATACAGTTTGGGAATCTCCCCCTATAGTATGTATGTTAGAAGCTCAATTTCTAGCATGGAAATTGAGGTGGTGTGGGACATTGAAGAGGTCCAACCTAAAGAGGGTTTGTTTAGGATACTAGGATTGCAGCACTTGGATGGAAGTAGATAGTTCCCGTCTGTCTCTCAGTTCACATAAAAATGTTGTTAGTCCAGTGCCAGCCTCTTTGCTCCCTGATTTGCTATGTGATACCTCTTTTACACAAATAATCCCATCATTTCATTGCCAGCTGAGTTGACACTAGTAACATGCTCTTGAGGCTTTAGAATTGTGACTAAATTAAGCTTCTATCATGGTTTACAAGAAAGCTATTTTTGAAGAATTGGTCTCTGATTAGCAGCACTATTGAGAGGTGATTGAATCATGAGGGTATCGACTTCATCAACACATTGATCTGTTGATGAGTTTCTAGCTGGTTGGGCTATAGCTAGTAGAGCCTGCGTAGAAACATCTGAATATGACTTTAAAGCATGAGCTTACTCTCTGTGCTATTTGTCTCTTTTTCTCTTTGCTTCCTGGTACTGCAAGGTAAACAGCTTTCCTTTGCCATGTAATCCTTTATTCTCTTTCTCTAGATTTTAGCATAACTGGACATTACCCATCTCTTGGTTGTTATGATATGAAATGATTTCATTCGACTCGCACATCTTTTTCTAGGGGAAAAAAAAACACTTTTGAAAGTGCTGGAGACCAAGCTTGGGTCTTTGTGCATGGTAGGCAAGAGCTCTATCCCTACTCTGACTTTTTCTTGATCCTACACACAGCTAGATTCCAAGGCAAAAGTATCATGAGCTAGAGATCATCCTAGAAGATAATAGATTGAGACTGTGTATGCAAGGAAAATAAGCAGCAGATGTTACTGGAAGGAAGAAGGATAAGGAAAGAGGAGATAGGGAGAGAAAGGGGGGAACTTGAAGCACTGACAAAAGAAGTGGGAACAGCTGTTTGTCCAGAGTTTGTATTTTCCACAATAACCGTACTATTTGGTAGTATTCAATGTCCTTCATTAGAACTTTGATGGTATGGGTAGGAAGATAGGAGCACTCTAAACACGAATGAGGTTTCCTTTATCAGTGCATCCCCTACCCCAGGGGTTCAGTGTTAGAGAAAGGATATACCTTGTAACCGGACTAAGACAGAGAACAAAGACAACTCCAGAGGAAATAAGGGCTTTTTTACCTCTCCGTCTCTAGTCTCTACGATTACTTTTCCATCAGCATCACTTTCTTTAACCTCAGCCTCAATATAAGCATTCTTCCCATCATGAACCCAGCATCTCTTCTTCCCTAGAGAGAAAATACAGGTTATAACTACAGTACTTAAGGGAATCTCTACTGGACATTTTCATGCTGATGCAGTCTTATTTCTGCAAAGTCATCAAAATAAGAAGTCAGAAAGTTATATAAAAACATGAATGCTAACCATGGCTGCTTGCCCGTGCATGATTTTAAAGGAACAAGAAAATTCTCAGCAAGCAGAGGTCTGCCAGCATATAAGAAAACTGTCTACCCAACTCACCTACACCATCCTAAACTCCACAACACTAGACCCTTGGATATACTCCTGATCAGTCCACTCTTTCCCAGGTCCCTGCAAAAGACTCACTCAAAAATGATCTGGCTACATCTGTGTAAATCAGTGTGTTAATGGACTTCTTCAGGGTTTCTATAAGTCATGTTTTAATCTTTGAAGGAAAGTTCAGTAAGAGAATGGCATGATAAATTGAAGAAGGTACTTAAGGAGAATATCAGTTACTTTGCTGTATATTAAAATTGACTCCTGTTTACCATCATATATTATTGTTCCTTCCTTTGTCCCCTCACTCAATGCCTTATCCCTAAACAAAGCTTCCACAAAAGTTACCAATCCTTAAAAAATACTTCTTCCAGGTAAAGTAACTTAGAAGTCATGTGAATACATGAGAAAGTTTCTCTAGGTTCATTAAAATTCTCTTCCACTCAAGGCAAGTAACCATTTAAGATGAATAGGAAATATGCTTTTCAAAGAAAATGAGTCTTAGCATGCTACAAGAGTTCCTCAGCTAAATAGGGCAAAGGTTGAGGAGAGAAGATTGACAAAACATGCCATTCAACTAGGACACTGATGGGAATGATAACTAGGTTACCACCATCGCTAATATCTGAGTTACAAAAGTGCTGTGGGACAATAGTCTTTTATCCTGTCATTTGTATTATTTTTAATAAAACGATGATTAGCCAATAGCCAGGCAGGAAGTATAGGTGGACGACCAGGCAGGAAGTAGAGGCAGGGCAACGAGAATTACGGGAAGAGGGAAGTTTCAGTCTGCAGTCGTGACCCAACCTCAAAGGAAGCAAGATGTGACTGCCTCGCTGAAAAAGGTACCAAGTCATGTGGCTAACTCAGACAAGAATTATGGGCTAATGTAAGTTATAAGAATTAGTTAATAAGAAGCCTGAGCTAATGGGCCAATCAATTTATAACTAATGTAGACTTTGGTGTGATTCTTTGGGACTTAACATCTGCAGGACCGGGCAGGACAGAAAACCTTGCTCAACACAAAAGTTTCAGATATTTCATTTGTTCAGACATGTGGCCCTCACCAGATGCTTTCCATAAAGATGGGCTGTGATTCAGGGGATGAAGTTTTACAAAAAAGAGACAATGAATTGGGTACCATTCTCTTCTCCCACCATTTTTGTTTCTGCATAGAACTTTGTTGCTCACTATTTTCTTGCTATGACAATCTACAATGTACTGCTTCCTTCTTTTCACTCATTACAAACAATTTCCCCTGAAAATTGCTTTGTAAGTAGATGTAATAATCCTTTGTAACTCAGTTTTCATTGCCTTTCTAGTTGTTTATGTTTTTTAATGCTGGTTTTGTGTTGTACTTATTATTTTGGTCTTTTATGCAATCACTGATGGTTTTATGTTAGTGTATGAAAGTACGTTTGATTTTGAAAAGTACCTATTTAGCATATTAAAGACTATGTGTTTCAAAATGTATTATCACTTGAAAGAAATTTGATGATTCTCCCTCTCACTCTCTGTTCCTTCTCTCTCTC
>JAQHUG010000195.1:269752-294376 GCA_028555095.1 Dicrostonyx torquatus | reverse complement strand
AACTATGTTCATAGCAGCTTTGTTTGTCATAGCCAGTACCTGAAAACAACCTAAATGCCCCTTGAATGAAGAATGGATAAAGAAAATGTGGTACATTTACACAATGAAGTACTACACAGCAGAAAAAAAAAATAATGACATCTTGAATTTTGCAGGAAAATGGATGGAGCTACAAAACATTATTTTGAGTGAGGTAACCCAGACACAGAAAGACAATTATCACATGTACTCACTCATAGGTAATTTTTAAACATAAAGCAAAGAAAGCCAGCCTACAAACCATAATCCTAGAGAACTTAGACAACAGTACGGAAACTAAGAGAGACTTACATAGTCTAATATACATGGGAAGTAGAAAGTATAAAAAGACAATTTACTCTCCTGTGTAAATTGGGAGTATAGGGACATTGGGGGAGGACTGAAGGTGGGGGAGAGGCAGGGAGGGGAACAGATAAAAATGTAGAGCTCAATAAATATCAATTAAAAAAAGGGAAATACCACCATTAAAGCTTAAACCACAGCAAGGAAATACCCACTGACATTTTATATTGGATGTGTTGAATTAACTCACTTGATCTTTGGGAAAAGGCTGAGAAGCAATCTATTGGATTCTTCAATTTCCTTTGGTAGGCAGTTATTTTTAGATGACCTGGAGCACAGCTTGTGAGACAATCTAATAAGCCCACTTTTTATATACATAATGAGATTCATTCTACCTGTCCTGTTCATATAGAGAATCTTGAGTATTGCAGTTGTATATTTTATTCATTTGGCCATGGAGGGGATGTGCTGGCTGACAATAGTGCTCATGAAGACATTCTCCCTAGCTCTATTATTCTCTATGGATCCAAATTTTCATGAAGAGTACTCTTTTTATTGTCATTTGTTTGCCTGAAGTTTGCTTTGAATTTCAGGAATAAAATGGCTCCTTAAACCAATGGAGCCATCATTCACCCTTCTAATGAAAGAATGTTCTGTCATCTTGTTTGAGATCTGGTTCCTGCTTTTTTCTGTTGTGTGATATTCTTGTGAAAACTATGTAAAAAGTACCTTCAGTTCATCTAACCTCAGCATGAAGCCACAGAATAAACACCTCCTTTTGTGACCTTAAAAAAAAAAAAAGAGTGGCCCTGGAGTGTGCCCTGGGGTATGGATTTGGAATTTAGTGACCATTCTTAGTCTGATTACTGCCTAAATGAAGTGGCATCAACTGGAAGGTTGAGGTTGACACTCCAGTGTGACTATCAGTGTCACCTGTGCCCTAATCAGCAAAGGTATTAGTAATAAGGAAGCCACAAGACTGAGAAAAATCAGCATATGAGAGTAAGGAAGGGAAGAGAGAGGTAGCTTTCCTAGCAATGGTATCCAGTGAGACATAGAGCCACTTCTTGGTTATGGTTCCTGTAGATTCAACAAATTCTCAATCAACTCCTCCTATGTAAGCCCCAATTTAAGTGACCTTCAGTGCATTTCTCTTATTTTCATTCAAAATGTCTTTAAATAAAACAAATTGTCAGACTCATTTGTTCTCATTTTCTGTCCTAGACAATGTAGGGTATTTATACAAATCAGCACATTCCTTGATACATATAAAATCACAACTATTATTATTAACAATTCTTTTGTAGCCAGCACGATGGCTCAGTGTTAGGTAAAGGTACTTGCTGCTAACCATGACAACTGATAACATGTGTTTGATCCCCAAAACATGCATGGTGGAAGGAGGGACTCTACTTATGCAAATTGTCCTCTTACTCCACATACACCATGGCATGCATGTCTACACACATGTCTACACACACACACACACACGTAAATATAATAAAAGCTTTAAGTCTTAATTAATCTTGCTCAATAGACATTTGCATATTTTCTGATTGCTTTCCTAAATATGTAGGACAGTATCTTTACTTTCTAAGATAGTTTGTGATTCTGAGATATACAAACTTGTTAACAGAGAATTGCAGCAAAGACTGGTGTTTCAGTTTCTTTTCTGTTATTGTAACTGCTACCACAAACCCATAAAGAATAAATACATATTTATTTAGTTAATAGTTCTAGAGATATGGAAATTTTAGTGCATGATATCATCATCATTAGCATCTGGCAAGGGTGTTCTTGCTGTGTCCTGAAACAACAAATATGATAGAACAAGCATGCCAGAAAGTGCCTGCTTTTCTGATTAAAAATAAATAAACCTTTCTACAATCCATAAGAGGGTTAGTCTATTCATGAAGGCTATTATCATAAGTTTGAAAATCAGTTTTTCAATGCATTCAAGCCATACTAGAAAGTATGAGGGAAAATTCCAAGATGACAGCTACAGACGTAAATACAACAATGCAAAAATCTGCTTGTATTATGACCTTCCCTGGGAGATTATGTTCCCTTTCATTATACCCCTGATGACCTCAGTTAGGCTATAGCTCATTGTTCTTATCTACCCAGGCCACAGCTGTACAATAAGCTTCCTAGGAAAAGAGTGCAGAATTATATACAACTGCGGTTTCTAGTGCCTAACTGTATGCAGAAACTTCATTGATAACTCTTAGGAAATTGATAAAAATAGTTGAACGATTTTCATATCAGCAGCACTGATAGTTTTCCATGTTAGTTTCATCATAATTTATTAGATTCCCTTGAGTTCTTCTGTGTGTGTTTTCCCTTAAAATTTTCCATTGCTGGGAAACCATGCTGCAAATTATGCAGAAAATACAAACATTTATCCAGTAAATAAGCACTAAGTATCTTTCAGCAAAGCTGCTTTGATTGTTCACAGTGAAGACAACATGCCAAAAAGCATGAAAATGGATTTCTTCAGATGTCAACAGAGGAAGAACAGAATTACCAAGCATGTCAATGATCCCAAGCAAGTTGGGGCATATGTCTCAAGGCAGTAAATGAAACCCATTTAAAATACAAGCCCCAGTGAACACCACAAATCTGGGAGTACTTGTAATTAGGGACGCTATAGTGTAAAACAATAATGTTGATGCCTGCTAATATTCATGCTTCAGGATAATCCCATTTTTGCCTTCCCTCTGAAAGATTTGCTTGGTAGAAAACCCACATGTACGCAGTCCTTCAAAGAAATCCACCAACCTCCATGCACTATAGCATTGTATTTACACATATACAGTTGGGATCTTAATAAAAGCAGGTGCCTTTGCCAGGTTATCTCTATAAAAAGAAATGTGAAAATGTTTAATTGAATTATAAATCAAGAACACTGAAAAAATAATTGGGTTACTAATTAATTGTTATGGTTTGGGCTTAAAAATAGCCTTAAGGGTGTATGCATTGAAAACTTGGTTCCAGCTGGCAGTGTCATTAAGCATTAAGTTACATATGAAGGATGTAACTTTATCCATTGAAGAATCCATTGGTAAATTCACCATTGATTTGCTGAATGGGCTATTAGGAGGTAGAGCCTATTTGGAGGAAGAATATCATTGGGAGCATGCCCTTTGCAGGACATGTCTTGTTTCCAGTTCCCCTCTTTCCTTGCTTCTAGGCTGTCATGAGGTGAGCAGCTTGGCTCTGCCATACAGTTCTATGTGCTGTACTCCCTGAGGCAATGGGGCCAGCTGGCATGGACTGCAGCCTTGGAACCATGAATGAGAAGGCCTTTCATTCCTGTGTTATTTTTCTCAAGTATTCCGTCATGGCGACACAAGGCTGTCTAGTACATTCAGGACCCACCCCAACTGACATGTGGCCACTTCTGTTCAGCCCCTTCCTTCCTCTAGTACCCTCTTCCAGCCTCTGTACCATCCCATACGGTGCCTCCTCTTCACACACTCCCTCGTTTCTCCATCTTTCATCCAGATCTTGAGTCCCTTCATTGTGCTAGTTCACTATTTATATAAAGAAAGTTCTGACTAAATTCTGTTATATATTCAATTTAAGTTGCGTAGCCTGGCCTGAAGCTTTTGAATTTAGCAGTAAGACACAGAGTGAATTACGATCTTTTTACACAGGATAGGATCTTAGTAAACATCTAGTAATTAACCAACTAACAAAGGCTAATCCATCTCCCAAGACTACAGAATAATACCAGTGTCATCTAGGTGAGGTAAAGTTCAGGAGG
Organism: Dicrostonyx torquatus; assembly: GCA_028555095.1. Taxonomy (NCBI): domain Eukaryota; kingdom Metazoa; phylum Chordata; class Mammalia; order Rodentia; family Cricetidae; genus Dicrostonyx; species Dicrostonyx torquatus. The sequence continues at coordinate 290,286 of JAQHUG010000195.1, read as the reverse complement.
TTTTAGAGTCCAGTTGGCCTGTTGTTCCTTTTTTTAGATACAAACTTTGATTGAACTTGGTATGTCTGCAGAAAACTGCAGCCATGAGATATTGTCTAAGGAGGAATGCCCTGAGGGCTGGGGAACAAGACCTCATGGACAGAGATGTGCTAAAGAAGGAACACGGAGAAAGGGGTCAAAAAGACTATTTGTTCAAACTCTGCTTGCAGGGCTATATTTAGTAGAGAGCTAAATGATGCACAAACAGCAGGAGAAAAAATAAAAATTGTTAATGCCTGCAGTGAACCAAGAGACTTTGTGGATCCGTCTACAATTACCCTCCTTTTCAGGTCCTTGTGCTGACCACAGCTGCACTGGCCATGGCAAGACAGGGTCATGCTCTTAGTTACAAAAATATTAAACAAGATCTAACCTTTATGTACAGGCAAGGTGCACTTAATTTAAAGCGGGGAGGGGCAGGGAGATGATTCATTGGATAAAAGTTTTTATTTCCCCAGCATGAGAACCTGAGTTTGATACTTTAAATCCTATATAAAACCAGATTTCTCAGAAAAGCCAGACCCATAACATGAACTTCTGCAGCACTGGCATCGTACAGGAACTGGGAAGCAGAAGCAAAAGAAGCCTTAGACTCTTCAAGCCCACCTAGCAACAAGGACACAACAGAAAAAGAAAAGCAGACCCTGATTCTAACATGATAGAAAGCAAGGACCAACAAACACCCAGGGATGTCTGTCTTTCACATATGTGCCTTGGCAACCATGCCCTCAACACAAACACAAATAAATACATTTTGAAACCATCACCATCTTATCTTATAGACTATATGAAAAAAATGTATTTTTAGATTCATGATTCAATTATCCAAAGTAAGTATAAGGATAAAAGCAACTGTATGACTGCATCAGGGAAATCAAATTGGAAAGACATATTTAAGCATTTAGCTTCATTTTAAAATAAATATAGTCAACTCATGAAATGTGCATTGAATTTTCCCCAGATCCTTTTTCCCCACTTCCAGAATAAGTTTCACTACATATTCTAAGCAATTCTAGAGCGTATCATCTTCTTGTTTCAGCGTCCAAGTACAAATAGATTAGGAATCTAACCTCAGAGTTGGTTCTATCTCAGGAGTTTTCGTAGTTCAATTTTGATATCAACTAGCTCCATGCTCTGCAATTTCAAAAAGTATAAAAAACTAGTAAATAAATTGTTGCATCGAATTCACCATCTAACAGCAATAGAGCCAGATTGAAAGTATCCTAAATTCTAAGAAATTTTTTTAAATATACTAAAAAGAAAATTAAGGAACAGTATGACTGGAATTTTTTTAATGCCTATTCTTCAGAAAGTCAAATATACTCTTCCACAAAAAAAAAATTAGTAGATAGTAAATGCTAATTGTAACAGAGTGTGATGATATTCATAAATGGTATGAACCCATAATCTGCAGGGTACAACTTCTGATGCTATTATTTAGCACAAAAAGATACACATTAAATATATTTAGTGAATTTAAAGGCTCATGTAAACCTATGTTTTTATTTGCAACATTTTCTTTGTTTTTTATGTATTCTGAATGCTATGGCCTGACCTTGGGTTAATTATGGAACTTTTTATTAAGCATGACTGCAATACACATATTCACAAGTATTCAATGATACACTTACTTCAAGTAAAGCAGGGTATTACGTAATCAACATCAATTAAATTTAACACGCACTTTTTAAAATATCTAGCAAATGTTAAGGGTTGAAAAATACTTAGGGTACCAGAACTATCAACATTTGACTTCTGCTTTCCATATTTAAGTCTAGTAGAAGATAAACTGTCAGCAGCTGATCTTCTGTATTTGTACAATAATGGATATGCATTTGTCCCATTGTAATAATGGAAAAGAAGCTGAGTTGTTGAAAGTATTACCTTACATAAATCATACCATATTGTAAACAAATTATATTAACATATTACCTTGCTTATAATGAATAACACCATGGTTTAAAGACTAGTAAAAAAAATAACAATCTTTCATACCTGCTGCTTAATATGTTGGTACAGAAACACAAAAGCCTACCTTTCCAAGAGCAAAAGAAACACATAGATCAGATCTTAGCCAGACTTTATACACTACTGTCAAGGTCATGAGTGACAACCTCAGTCAATTCTGACATTGTTTCTAAATTTGTCTGCTAGTTTTTGAGAAGTTGAACCCATGGATATGAATTTGGCACCCAAAATGTCTCTAAGAGAACTCTGTGAGACGCCAGGAAACAATTCCATTTCAAGAACTTAAATCCACAGGCTAATTTGACCCATTCTCCAAATGTTTGCTGTATAATGAGATTAGGCAATATTAATAAGAGAAGCAACAGCAGAGTTCTTGGCTCTACAGTCCCTCTCCTCCTAGTAAGTCCGACAGTTAGTGGTCTCAACAATGTTTAATCCTTGCAAGAAGATACTCACTAGCAACCTCTATTTATTTAGGTCATATTTGGAATGATAGGAAATAAAATTTATCAAGGGTACACTATGTCTCAATCCTTACTCTACACTGCATAAGTGACCTCAGGTAAACCCCATAACAACAATATAAAGAAGGTTTTGTTATCCCTAGTTTACAAATAAAGAAATAGGCAAAGGCAATAAACTAAATATTGACCCAATTCTTCAGTGTGACAACTGATTGAAACTAGGGCCTCACACATGTTTGGTAAGTAGTCCACCACTGAGCTACACACATAACTTTTTTACTTTTAAATTTTGAGATAAATTGCCAATAAGTTGCCCAGCCTGACCTGTAGCCTGTGATCCTCCTGTCTGAACCTCAAGTAGTTCAGGTTGCTGGTGGGTGCCATCATGCTCAGCTGAGCCAGTGAGACAAGATTTGAACCTAAAATGTTGGAAATCCAACTTTCTCTTTTATAGCCACTATGATGTATAATTATTAACTCAGAGATAGGATAACATTTTTTTATTTCCCCCTCTCCACCAAAATTGCAGTTTTTAAAAAGCCTTCATCTCTCCAAGGAAATTTATTGCTATTTATCTCTTCCAACATTTAGGACATTTTCTCAGTCTCTAGGTGAAGCTCCTAGCTACTAGTTATGATAATAATAATAATAACAATAACAGTAAATAATAAATTAGGTAGCCAAGGGCCTTGACTTTGAGTTATTCTTACAAGATCTGAAAGCATTTTGTGCAACCTGAAATGATCTCTTGAGCCAAAAATTGAATTATGTTTAAAATAACTCTGTAGAAATGACATTTAAAAGGGAAACCCCAAGCTTCCTAACGGTGGGCCGGTTCTAGAAAAGTCTTCACTTCTCCAAAGAATGAATTAATCATTTCCGACTGAGGGGGAAAGGAATAGTACATAGACACTTGACTAAAGCCTCCTTATATGACAGCTTTGAGGGGAAAAAACAAGTTCTAGTAATAAATGCTGAAGTGCTGGATGGTTGGAAACGGTCAGTTAGACCGAAAGTGTGCTGACATGTCATTCTAGCTACGATGATCTTCGTTGCTTCTAACAGGCATGTGATTTAATTAGAACGTGAACCTCACAGAAACCCAGGGTAGACGGGATTAAGCAAGAGAAAACTCATCCTGGCTGGCTCTTGCTTTATAAGACACGGACATTAAAGCTCTCTATTTGACCTTTGAGAGATCACAAGCCATTGTGCCGTGTGGAAATAAAAAAAGGCTGGAAATAAAAAAAAAGAGTGTGGTGTGTTTGGATGTTTTAAGCAAGAATTAATCCAGATAAAAACAGACATAACAACTTGACTTAGAGCAATCCTCTGTGAGCTGAGGATTCAAACTGCAGAGGAAACCAACCAGACTGGTTTTCAGAAGGGCTTAATTTGGAATAGATGAGATACAGCTGCTAAAGGTTAAAAGCCTGTTACCATTTGTGACCAATCAGGAGAGCTGGCAGCCAGTATTCTGAGGCCACAAGGGGAAGAGTACACAGTGAAGGTGCTGTGGGTTATTTGGGCCAGAAAAAAAGTATCCCAAGAAGGACAAAACATGTGAGATTGTGCTGTATATAGTTGGTGTCTGCTAATTGCTAAATGTGTGGGGTAGGTAGTCATAGAATAGAACTGGAGATTCAGATTGGCCTATAAGGTCATTGTGGCAATCCAGAAGGGTGTGAGGATGGGTGACTTTATCCCCAGGCTGAATAGACAATAAGAGTTAAAACAAGGGTTTGCATGACAAGTATGTCCTTTTTAAAAATCTTACGAAAACTCGGTTCTCTGGAGAGTTGCCATATTCAAATGGTCAAACCCCCAGTTACAATTTGACAGTAAAATTTAATATCTGTTTCTAACACAGAAGCCCCCTTGAAGGTCTTTTATATATTGATGAGCATAAATCGTTCCACTTAAAATTTACATAGAAAAGTTTACATGGAAATAAGTCAGACACATTCTAAAGCTCCAGGTTTCTTGGCTTGTCTTTGTTCTCTTGATACAACCCAAAGCAGACCTTGTATTTTTCTAGCCGTCCATGAAGATTATACTACATTACCCTCTCCCATACAGGAGACCAGTTAAGCACTTTATTTTGTGCTGATGAGAACAGAACCTAGGGTCTTGTATGTGCCAGGCAAGGACTCTACTACTGCGCTACTTTCCTAGCATCCAGTTATAATTTAGAGTAAATTCCTCAATATTTTTATCCACACGTCTATGTCTCAGTAGCACACTACGTAAAATTATTCTTCTGCTGGAGCCCTGCAGGAAGCGCAGAAGGAGGGAGAAGATGAGCAAGGAAGTCAGGACCGTGAGGGACTGGCCCACCAACAGAGACAGTGTGCTTGATCTATTGGGAGCTCATCAAATCCAGCTGGACCAGGACTGAATGAGCATATGACCTAACCGGACTCTCTGAATGTGACTGCCAATGGGGACTGACTGAGAAGCAAATGATAATGGCACTGGGACCTATCTCTTCTGCATATATTGGCAATTTGGGAACTTATTCTATATGGATGCACATCTTAGACCGAGATGGAGGGAGGAGGGCCTAGGGATTCCCATAGGGCAGGGTATCCTGCCCCATCTTAAGGAAGCAGGGGGAGGGCGGTGGGGTAGGGGGGGAGCGGGAGGGCCGGGAACAAGGGGAGTAAATGTAAATTTTTCTTGTAATAATAATAATAATAATAATAATAAAGAAAAAATTATTCTTCTGGTTTCTGACAGTGTTAGGCAATCTCATTAAATTTTTAACTTTATATTTTGTGTGGCAGTGTACATATATGAATGTGTGAATGTGCATATATGTGTGTGTGATTGGGAGTACTCATTTACCATTGCTTTTGTGAAAAAATGAAAGGAAAACTCGCAGGAGCCAGTTCTCTCATTCCTTCAGTCATGCTGGTTCCGGGGACTCAAGTCATCTTCAGGCAGCCTTGGTAACAGGTGCCTTTACCTACTGAGCTTCCACGCTAGCCCAGTATTCACAAACAATAACAAAAGTTGCTCTTGATCTGAATCAAAAGGCTAAGAGGTGATTTTTTGTTGTTGTTTTGGGCACTTGAATAGTAATATCTCACTGTTATTTTAATTTCAATTTCCTGTTAAAATTTTTGAGCATTTTATCAAATGCTTATCAGTCATGTGGATTGTCTTTTAACTCTGTTACTTGATTGTTTGTTTTATTCATTTTTCTGTTAGGGTATTCCTTTTCTTTTCAAATGCAGCTATCTCTTGTTTCTTTTGTATTTTCTCCAAAAATGTTATTAGTTATTTAAGTGCGTGTGTATGTATCTGTATGTGCACATGCTTACATTGCCCACAGAGGCCAGAACAGGCATCAGAACTCCTGGAGTTATAGGCAGGTGTGATCTGCATGATGTAGGTGGTTGTAATCAACTCGGGTCCTCTACAAGAGCAGTAAGTGCTCTTTACTGCTGAACCACCTCTCCAGCCCCTATTTGTAGCCTAATCCTATGTCTGTCATTATTATTATTTTAAATTATCAACTCTATGGTTTGTCATTTGAATGTATCTATGTTTTGTTTCATACCTTAATAAACTTAAGCACATGTATCTTTTCATAACACAATTTTTCTTCTTTAGCTTTGGAGGATTATTTATGGGTATATTTAGTCAGTGGTTGTGGATAGCCCCAGTATTAGTTACCAAGGAGAATGGCAACAATAACAGAATTGCTCTTTGTCAGTGCCCAAGAAATGAAATCACCAAAATAACAATGACTTAAAGGGGACAGAAGTTTATTTATTTTATGCAACCTGGAAGCAGCTAATCCAGGACTCTTAAGTATATAAGGATCAAGTATCTACTGTCTTGATGATTATAACCATGGCTTCCATTCCCAGGATAAAGTTACAGTTCAAATTCTGTTGGAGATCCAGTTATTTTCTCTACTTATACTTAGAAAAACAAGAGATTAAAAAGAACTGCACCTTCCAAGACTATTCCTAGTAACTGTCTACCATTTGCCTTTTCAACATATGAGCAACAGAGATGCTGATGTGCCTCTGGCCACTGGAGGCAGGCCTAATCCCAAGTAACTTTGACCTACATACATGTGAGGAAATAGTTAAGAAAGTGAGGAAAATTAATTGGGTCATAGCAAAAGAACTTCAAAGTGATAATTAAGATATTTTTATTAGTATACATCAATATTTATTAGTACATAAATAAAATTGAAAATATTAATACAAATAGAACTTAAAAAGGAGATATCAATGTCTATTTGAAAGTAACTTGTATTTTTCATATAGCCACCAACAAAGTAGAGAAGACTTATGTTATCTGGTTTTGCTTCTATTTATTTGATTCAAACTGAACAGTAAACAATTAAAAAAAATACTTTTAAAAAAGGAGAAAAAACTAGCCAAGCAGAAGAAATAAAAACCAGAGACTTGAATTTACTGAAGGAATAGTGAAAGATGGGAAAAACTTGTGGGCACGTGGAACACAATGCATTATTGTAAAAATTATGGAATTAAAGGATTTATATGATTAACCCAAATTTCATGACAAACATAGCTAAGATATTTTCAGACTAATGATGTGGTGTAAAACATAATTTTATGAAAACTTTGTGATAATCTAAATACATATATTATGAGCCCTTGAGGTCACTTACAGTATTCTCCTGAGTTTATTTATTTCTCCTAGCCTCTCTTTTCCAACACAAGCATTCCTAGATATCACTGTTTTCTATTGTCAGGTAGAAATCAGTGTCTTCATAGACAATGCTTGTTTACTTGGCCAAGTATCAACCAGAAGTAAACCAGTACCACTATAAACAGAAGAAAGCCCTTCTGCTACCTACTGCTTAGCAGACAACAGACAGCAATTGTCCACACTTCACACTCAGTTATCTCAGTAATCAAGAAACTTCTTTTCAAATCTGGTAGAATTACCAAAGAAAGGGCTTGTAGGGAAGAAAAAAAAATTAGAAAAAAACTACATTCCAGCTAAAAGGGTTGATATTGTTGGATGTTTTTCAATGAGTAAGATAATGTAAAGGAATAATTTCTGTTGTTTTTATGCCTATCCTATACATTTACAAATTAAAAATCAATATAGTTGGCTTTACCTTTAACAGATAAAGACACGGGAAACTTATGCCATGGGTTATAGTATGGACTATTATCTGTGTGCCTTTGGCTCTAAAAAAGTGACTTCCAAAATAGATTGCTCCAATGTCTCCTGCATAGAAAAAAAAAAGTATACAAATTTTTTAAAAAGCAAGTCACATCACTAAATTTGGGTTATTAAAATGTTCTATAATTAGAATTAAGGGCCTAAGATTGCCAAACATGTCTCTTTTCATTTTATCCTTTTATCATGTCTAATAATGACTTTCCAAAAAGAAGAAGCAAATTTCAATTATAAACTTCTCATTTACAATCCCAGCATCTCTCAAAAATGTCATTCAACAGGGTGACTTCTCTCATAATGAAGATATACACTAGTGATTGAACTAGGCCATTAAAGCTAGACCTATAGAGCAATGCTTTGATAAACCAGCTCTCCATGAAGCAGTTTGTCAAACAATGTGTGCCACCAACAAGCACATTTAAATTTTAACACATACATATCAGGGACTTGATGTATATTGTGAGGCATATCCACTATGCAGTATTTGCATTTGTATTTAATGCATACTACATACTAAAGCAACATGGTAACCTTTTCAAATATGGCATTAATTTTTCTCTTCTACAATTTTCTTTTGTTTCCTTTTCCTATTCCTATTCTCCTGGGAAGTTAATGTGCTCTGATCTCTCAGTTTAACTCGTGATCCATTTATTGAGTAGCTGGATTTTATCTTGTCACAGGATGAACATCAGGGAATAAGGCAAGTATCTGCTTTGCTTTAGGTCTCTAATACCACAGAGTTTATGTGTTGGAGACCTGCAGCAGTGTTCAGAGGTGGATCTTAGGGAGGTGACTGGATCATGCAAGCTCTGACCTCAGTGAAAGGGTTGATCCATTTATATACTCATAACTTAACTGGGATACTGGGAAATGATAGAAAATTTATGAGGTATGCCCTTGTAGGAAGAAGCTGCTTATTGCAACGTTCCTTTGAAAGGTACATTCTGCCCCCAGCCCCTTCCTTTCTTTTTGCTTTCTAGCTGCTATGAGGTGACTATTTTTCTTCTGTTTCACACTTCTGCCATATGGACTGCCTACCTTATGGGCCTAAAAGGCAATAAGCTTCCTAACCACGGACTGACTTTTCTGTTGCTATGAGTCAAATCCTTGTGTTTCTCAGGTATTTTGTCTCAGTAGCAGAAAACTAACACAAGATTTATCCTTAGGAAAATCACCCTCTAGAGCAGAAACACCTAGACTTGTATGGCAACCTTTCTGCAAATTACTTGAAACAGGTCAATAATTGCAATGCTCATATTTTTCTGCTAATTAGAAAAATATTAGCACAGAGTTTGAATTACTCATGCATCAGCACAGGGCTTGCCCTCTTTCTCAAAAGTTTTCTCTAGTGGAAGGAATTTGCTGACACCTAGTCAAAAGATTGAGCCCATCGGATCTATCCCAAAGTGTTGTGCTTTGATGTCAATGAACATAATTATGTAGCTGAGGAAAAGGTGATGACTGAGTTTCTGGTTTCCTGATTTCATCAACAAGATTTAGAAAAGAGATCAAATGCAATGAATCTAAATTAGTTGACATTTCTTCTCAGCGAATGCATTCTGAACTAGGCCAGAGTAGAGGTGTTTCCTGCATAAGTAAGCAAAGAGATCCCATTAAGCCAACAGTGACTACTACTAAGTTCTCATTAGATCTTTCTACACAAAGCCAATCCCACAAAGCAGCCCTGCTTATCCTTTTACTGGTGACCTAGGCACTGATACTTCCCAGCACTTCATCACATCCCAGAAGAGGCAAAGTTTGCCCCATGTGCGTATCTTTTCTCAGCTGTTGAATCAGTTTTATTGAGAAAACTTTACGATTTGATGTTGTTCTAAATAGCACTCGTTTCCTGTTTCCTACCTATACAATGCATGGGATGTATTTCATCACTTTTATTTTGTGTTGAGCATATCTCAGAATTTCTCAATATGTACAATATTGGAGGATAATAAAACTATGTCACTGTGGATAAAACTTATCCTACCTTATGAGAAAGAATACAGCCTCTGAAATTAGACAGCTTAAGTGTAAACACCATTTGTCTTCTTGAACTTTTTGAAGGTGTTCTTTGTTCACAGTGTGATGTAGCTTTCTCATCCATAGCACGTCTCTGTGCTAGACTCCTTCATACTTCTGTAACAAAATAGTCCACGTGAGTAATTTATGAAAATCAGGTTGTTTCTTCCATTTCCAGGAGGCTGAGATGCCCAGGTCTAGGACCTGGCCTCTGAGCCAAAAGATTCAGAGATGATATCACTTAATCCTTTCTGGAACATCACATAAGAATATCTCATTACCACTTTAATTTCATTTTCCTACTAATCTTCTTGTCATTCTTTCAAATTCTTATCAGTCATGTGGAATGTCTTTTATCTCTTTTGTTTGAGTCACCTGTTTATTTTATTCATTTTTCTGTTAGGATATTCTTTTTTTCAAATGCAATTGTTCCTTGTTAATTTGATATTTTTAATAAAATGCTATTATTTATTTAAGTGTGTGTGTGTGTGTGTGTGTGTGTGTGCACATTGTTGCAGCGCCCACAGAGGCCGGAATAGGCATCCGACCTCCTGGAGACAGAGTTATAGACAGATGTGATCTGCTGATGTGGGCACTTGAAATCAACAAACAGCCTGTGTAAGAGCAGCAAGTGCTCTTAACTATTGAACCATCTCTCCAGGCTCCGTTTTGTATCCTAATCCTATGACTGCCATTATGATTATTTTAACTTATCAGCTCTATGGTTTGTCATCTGAATTTATCTATGTTTTATTTTATACTTTAACAAAATTAAGCACATGTATCTTTTTATAACATAATTTTTCTTCTTTAGCTTTGGAGGATTATTTATGGGTATATTTAGTCAGTGGTTGTGGATAGCCCCAGTATTTGTTACCAAAGGAAATGGCAACAATAACAGAATTGCTCTTTGCCAGTGCACAAGAACTGAAATCACCAAAATAATCATGACTTAAAGGGGACAGAAGTTTATCTATTTTATACAACCTGGAAAGAGACAATCCAGGGCTCTTAAGTGTATAACAATCAAGTATCTTCTCTATTGGTCTATAGCCGTGGTGTCCATTTCCTAGGTAAAATTTTACAATCAGTGATGATTAATGTTTGTTTTCAGACATGTTCCAGGTATCACCAGTTATGGTATTAAAGAATAAGGATAAACTATAAAGAACTTAAGGAATCTGCTTCATGAAAGACACCAAGATTAACAAAAATTTAAGAAGGACCTTTACTAGATATTACAGAGACTTCCAATGACCAGATTTGAAACCAGATAGATAAATGCATCCCTCTCCACACCAGGACATCCATGTTGAAAGAAAAAAATGCTCATTTAGGATGTTGCAATAAAAGGATGGACACAGCTGCAGTGGAGAACTTATTAACTGTAGGTGACTTAATTCAAGCATCATTCATTACAAGATATGGAAGGGAATGGTAAATCATTCACATGTTGATATGAATGCCACAAACTTTTAAAAAGCCTAAATTATGTCATTGTGGAGGAAAATTACTTAACAGAGGAACATCTTCCAAGTAAACAAACCTTCCTCTTTTCCAGAAATGAATATCTGAAAGAATTGATTCTCAGAGATTGAATCAATGATAGGTTTCAAGGATTTGGGGGACACGCAAAAGTTTTTCTCAGATGTAATGTTGTAGGCTAAAAATAGAAAAAAAATAAATTTAAAAGCCTAATTTTTCTGGCACAATGAGAATCCCATGAACTTCAGATAGTCCAATAATTAGATATTACCAGTGTTGTGCAGGGACAAGATGTCATGAATAAGCCCATCTTTTAATCTCCTCTCCTGAATTGCTGTAGTAACAAATTATTTGAATACTAGCACAACATTCAATATTTTTTAAAAAGATTTCTTTTCATGTCTGTGTATGCATATATGTGGTGGTCTGGAAGAGAATGGCCTCACCATAGGCTCATAGGCTCATATATTTGAATGTTTGGCCACTAGTTGGTGGAACTGTTTTAGGAAGGATCGGGAGGTGTGGCCTTATTGAAGGAGGTGTGTCACTGGGGGTAAGCTTTGATGCTTCAAAAGCCCATTCTCTCTCTCTCTCTCTCTCTCTCTCTCTCTCTCTCTCTCTCTCTCTCTCTCTCTCTCCTCTTCCTTCCCTCCCTCCGACTTTTGGATAAGATGCAAGCTCTAAACTACTGCTTTGACACTATCATTCCTGCTGACTTGTTCCCTACGATAATGGTTATTATGGACAGATTCCCTGAAGCTATCAGCAAGACTCCAGTTAGATGCTCTTTTTTCTAAGTTGTTTTGGTTATGTTGACTCTTTACTGCAATAGAAAGGTAACTAAGAAAGTGTTTTTGTAAGTGTATGCTCTGTCCTCAGAGGCCAGAAAAGGGTGTTAGATCTGGTGGAGCTGGAGGAAAAGGCATTTGTGAGCTGCCCAACTGAGGTGCTGAGGACCAAAACCTTGGGTCTCTGAAAATGAAGTGGCCACTCAATTTACTGAGATATCTCTCCACTTCTGATGTCTAGATTTGCTTAGTCATAATAATGTTACTTCACCTACTTGTTAACAGAAATACTTTTAATTGAAATATAATTAGATATTTCCCCCTCATTTTCCTGGCTCTCGTTGCCCCAGCTACCTTCCCTTTACTCCTCTCAAGTTCCTAGCCCCTTTTTCTTTACTACTGTTACGTGTGTGTGCGCGCGCGTGCACGCGTGTGTGTGTGTACACATACATACAATCTGCTGAGTCTGTTTTTGCTGTTTGTGTGTACATGGTTTCAAAGATGAGTACTTTGCAATGGATAATTAGTGAGAGATAATCCTTCTCCCAGCAGCCATTAATTGCCTGCTGTTCTTTGTTCACGAATTCACAATAGCCACAAAATGGAAACAACCTAACTGTCCTTCAACCAATGAGTAGACAATAAAAAATGTGGTAAATACACGCTATGAAATTTTATTCATCTGTAAAAAAAAATGTAATGAAATCTGAAGGTGAATAGATAGACCTAGAAAAGAATGTATTTATTATATTGACTTTATAAACCAAGACCCAGAAAAAAAAATGCCACGTGTTCTATCTCATCTGTGATTCCTAGTCCCAAATCCTCAAATGTGAGTATCCAACATCTGCAGAAAACAGGAAATTATAAAGGGACCAAGGGGAGGGAGTGGTATAGGAGGATGATAGCCGGATGCAGGCACTGTGGAAATGAGACACATGTCCTTTTACAAGCCTGTCTTCATTACAAAACCAGTGTTGTGTTCTTTCCTCTAAACAGCATCTTTGAGTAAATATATCAAGAAGTTTGGGCAGAGTTTCAGACCTATGATTGGATAAGAACGGTTTTTTCAGGCTCTTTCAGCAGATAAGTAGACTCTGAAAAGACACTGCTGCAATTCTTGGAGCATTGCCACATCATCTACTTTGAGTACATGAAGAATCTTGATTGGGCCTGGAATAATGCAGGAACCTGGAAGAAAGCAGTCAACAGTGTTTTCTGACTTGAAACTGCAAAAAATCTACAAAAGTCAAAAAGCCTGGGGCTGAGAAAGGAAGCAATGTCCGCCTGGATGAGAATGAGACTAGGACTAGGGGTTCCTAGAGGTGATTCCTGATGAGCTGAAACCCAGACAGGAACACAGAGTTGAACAGTTGAACAGGAAATAGAAAACAAAGCTTCTGGGGAAAGAAAGGGACACCCTTCATAAAAAAAAAAAACCCACAATGGAGGGCTTAGCAGAAATTATTTTAGATCTCAAAAAACTAAAAAATTGAGAACAGGGACCCCAACCTGAAAGATTTTCAATAACAAGATGATCTTGATGCAGATCTTATTGGCAATAAAAAAATACAAGCTGAGCGAACAAGCACAAAGACACTTCTGAAGAGTCACACTTCCTCAGGAGCCCGAGGAGAAATTTTTGCAAGGTATTCCAGAAAGCCTTACAGAGACGAGAACTCAGTAAATATTATTACCCCTGAGGACTTCCGAGAGAGGCAAATGTGAGGGTGGAAGACAAGGTCTTCATCCAGTACAGGCACACACTTCTGTGCATATCTCTGCCTTCCATGTTTGCTGTTATTATTGTTGTTTTTGAGACAGGGTCTCTCTATATAGTCCTGGCTGTCCTGAAACTCACTATGTAACCAAGACCAAGGTTATCATCAGACTCACAGATATCCACCTGCCCTGTTCCATGATTACTGGAATTAAAGGTTTGTACCACCACTCTTGGCTCTGCCTTAGTTTTTAAACACAATTTTTTTTAAAAAAAAAAAAGCCTTAAAATAGGATAAAGCTAATAAAATAAATATAAAAATATAAAGAAAATAGTTTTGCTTAGGTATTTTAAGGTAAGTATTATTACAAGAGATAAAATGTTTTTTAAAATGTTTATAGAGTAAAAAATGCAATAAGTTGATGTTACTACTTTAGGATATTTAAAGAGTAAATTTAACATGTTCTGTTTATTAAAATTTACTGTAGACAGTAATGCTGTAGGCTTTTATATTCCTCAGACTCACCCAGGGCACATTCTCATCCTGTAAGTTTCATTCATGAACAATGTTCTGTTCAGGTGTGTTATTGTTATGCTATACCTTGCTTTTATTGTACCTTGTCTATATTTAGACAGTCAAAACTCCCCGCTGGGAACATTGGTGCCTAAAAAAGCCTTACAGATTCCTAACCTTACTCACCTCTGCACTAACAAGTGGCCTACCAGCAGAACCCAGCACGGGAGCTTTCTAATTTCTTGTTGTAAATAGAGGAGAGGTGTGGGTTGTGTTCCCAGCGCCTGGCTCCCAAGCCCCCAGCTGCTGGCCCGCTCAGCCGCTGATTGCTTGCTTATGCCCGAAATAACCACATGAGACCTGTATTAATTTAAATACTGCCTTGCCCATTATATCTAGCCTCTTCCCAGATAGCCCTCACCTCATAAACTAACCCATTATAAAAGTCTGTATGTCACCACGAAGTGGGTGACTTACCGGACGGATCTACGGTACTTCCATCTGCGGCGGGAGCTTCATGGAGACTGGCTCTGACCCAGTCTTCTTCCCAGCGCCCTCTTTTCTTTTCCCCGCCTATCTAAGTCCTGCCCTATCAAATGGCCCAGGCAGTGTTTTTATTTAACCAATCAAAGCACAGAAATACAGATGAACCCTCCTTCAATTTCTATCAACAAACAGCAGATAAAAAGGTTTCTATGCAGCCATGCTCTGCACTGCCGGTGTCCCATTAGCATTGCACACCTATTTCCTTTCACTGGGCAGCCACCCCCACCCACCTGTAAACACTCCTTTTCTGGCTCCTATTCCTTTTCTCGCTCTTATTCTGTCTCTGCCACTGCTACAGATGCTGGTCCCACAGGAACCAGCAAAACTGGCCAGATATGCGAGGCAGCTGTTCCACTCCCAGCCCTTACTCCCCACAGCAGCAGGGGGCACTGAGTAATTTTCCTATCTATGTCATGTATGACAGAATGTGTGAATGGTGTGGCCACACGTATGTGATTATGTTTTAATGTATGTACTGCACAGCCTCTATGTCTCTCATTATTTGTATCTGTTTAAAATCCCCTTCGTGGCTCTAAAAATATGAGCTCTCTGTACAACATGTGACCACCGCCATCTTAACTAAAGGCAAATAGGGCATGTCAGGTAACCAGGTTGCCATCTTTACTGAGGTACCCCTTGCTTCACCTTGCCGTTTATTTACATTTTTGTTTCTAAATTCTTCTTTCTGCCTCTGTTACATGCATGTTAAGCACAGTGGCATACTTTCGGTAGGGTTCGCCAGAGCATCCACTTCATCCAATTCCTATTTAATGTGTGTGCGTGTGTTTGTGTGCATGCAAGCATGTGACTTTTGAGTTAACTTTATTTGTGAACATAAGTTAGTTTTAACTCTGTGTGTATATGTGTATGAAACTTAAATTCAACTGTGTATATCTCTACAAATACTTAATGTTAAGAAATGTTTTAAGTAGTCCCACTGCTAATGACCTATGTTCATTGAATCTCATTCCAGACTAAAAAAAGGCAGTAAACTCAAATATTTTAAATTAGTATATACATTTAATCTCTTACAAAATACTGTATATGTAATCCAACCTATCTTCAAAATATATTAAGCTGCTTTCCTCTATTGTAAACTTTTTTTGCAAACAGCTTTTCTTTTTTTGCCTTTCACAAATACAAATCTTACTTACTAAGTTAAAAACCAGTACAGTTAAACTTGGACCCAGCTCTCCAGGTAGATTCTATACTGTAGTCATAACTTTAAATATATACCCAATAAACAGTCCTCAAGTGCTCAGAGATCTGGGGAATATGACATTTAAATGTTTAGTTATTAAAGGCTTTTCATAACAGAGAAACAGATTGGTTCCTAAAAGTAGCACTCCTTCTCCTCCAAAGAAGACTACAAATGGGCACAGAATAGGCACAGAACAATGTCCATCCACAATTGCTTCATTAAGTGAAAGCGCTAACCACTGGAAAAAGCTGCCTTTCATCTAAACCTCTAAAGATCTCCAAACAGTGGATAGAATCACTGGAATTGATGACATAGCTGCCCAGGTCAAGGTAGGCTTGTCTTCCTAGAGATTTCCTAACCCACAAGATCTTCTATGACCTGACAGGCACTGCACTAAACAGGACGACCCTAAGGAGTGGCTTTAGGTAACCAATCGAGTAAGTTCTCTGTCATTTTTTAAATCAATAACTCAAATAAAATTTTATCCTTCTCAAAGATCTCTGATGCAGTTTGACAGCTGAGAGGTAACACCAATTTCAGTATAACTTCTTACCATGTTTTAAATAAAAGGTGTTTTAAGATACAAAACCTCAAACCAAAAAGGTGTTTTAAGATATACAAATTCAAGTTATTAAAGTGTATACCTGCAAGTTATAAAAGTGTGAGGAAAAATGCAAGTCATAAAATTTCTCTCTCATGCTGCCTTTCATAGTCTCAACATTATCAATAAAATACTGATAAACTATTAATCTAACTCTGGCGGAGTACTGCAAGATCACGATTTTAAATTATCTTTGGTCATTTTCTAAAGATACTTTTCATTATAAAAAAATTTGTCACAGTTATTCTGGTATAAATATGCTGCTGTTTATATAATGTATTTCAAAATACATTATCAACAAATATATGAGTCTAAAACTTAAGTTTTCACAAACTGAAAACATTCTTGTGAGTTCCAGGGAACCAAATTGAAGGATTCACCTTAAAGATATACCCCTCTCTCAATTCCCTGGTCCTGACACCTATCCTCTTCCTCAATTACCAGGACCTAAAGAAGGAATTTTTTCTTCCTAAGCTTAACCTTGTCCTCTGCTCTGCCAAGACCTTGCCAGAAACCAGACAGTTCTACACCACAAATCCTAGACTGGAGTAAAGCAACCAGCTACCTCAGAAAATGACCAGCATTCAACTTCATCAGGCCCCCCAAGACTACAGTGTCATCAAATAAGTAGGAAGCAGTCTTGAGAACCTGACACCCCAGACCCCTCAACATGCCATGTCTAACTCCCTGCCTTGTTATTATAAGAGAAAGGTGGAAATGTTACAAAAGTAAATCTGCTGACCTGGCCTATCACCTGGGTATCCTGTCCCTTTAAGAGACAAGCCCTGACCACTCCCAATGTCCTCCTTCCCACTGAGGCAAGCCAAGTGGATCGATCCTGGACCTCCTCTGCAGCTCTTACTCTGTCCCTCTTCTGAAGAGGCAGCATCTGCTTCTCCCCTTTCCCTAACTCTCTCTTTCTTATTTACTGTTCCCCCCACCATTTTCTCTCTTTCCTCCTTCTCTGCTTCCTAATACCCATTAAATAAACTCTATACCCAAACTCTCTCTACATGGTATATTTGTATGTTTCCTACCCTGTCAGGGGACCTACATAGCTTTGGGTCACCCTCTGCAGCTCCTTGTGGGCCCGCCTTGTTTTAACTACACCATGATTGCTAGTAGTCATGGTATCTTCTCAAAGCAATTTGAAAGTAACTAGGATAAAAGTTGATTCCAGGAAACGGATGTTGCTGTGACAGGCCTGACCATGTTATTTGTTGAAGGAATGTGGAAAACTTTGGTACTCTGAAGAAAGAAAGTATTAGAAGGCTGTAAGTGGGGTTTATTGTGCCTTCCTAATATGAGTTTTAAAGACAATAGTGCCTAGAGCAATGTAGACTATGGGGGCTGAAGAGATGGCTTAGCAGTTAAGAGCATTGACTGCTCTTCCAAAGGTCCTGAGTTCAATTCCCAGCAACCACATGGTGGCTCACAACCATCTGTAATGAGATCTGGTGCCTTCTTGAGGAAGAGGCCTGGTCAGTTGTCCTCATCAACTTAGACCATTAAACCCAATATGAACAAGTTCAACAGAACCACCATACTTCATACTGTATACTTCAGCATTGCCAGGGCATAAGTTTCATTTTTCATTTCATTCTTAGTAGAAATTTTGAAGTCAATAGTGCCTAGAGCAATATGGACTCTGGAGGCCCAACTCGAGAGGTTGCAAAATAGAATAATATTAGCAACTGGGCTAAAAACTATTCTTGTGATATTTTGACAAAAGACTGTTACAGTGATATATTATTTGTGTTTAAAATAAATAAAACTTGCCTGAAGATCAGAGTGCAAAGCAGCCACACTAGTCAGCCATCCAGGCTAAGCAGTGATGGCACATACCTTTAATCCCAGAAGTCACAGTAGTTAGCCATAGAGGTAAGGCAGTTATGGTATAGGCATTTAGTCCAGCATTAGAGAGGAATATCAAATGGGAAGTAGGTATCAAGCGCAGTCTCAGTCTGAAGATTCGTGGAGGCAGAATCGGCCATTTTGGTCTGAGGTAGAGGTAAGAGCCTATGGCTGGCCCCTTTGCTTTTCCGATTTTCAGAACCCCAATATCTGTGCCTGGGTTTTTATTATCTGTGCTACAGAATGTGAGTGTTTCCTGCCCTTGTCCTAAAATTTTGCCTGAGGCAAATAATGGATTAATTTTCTTGACTGAGGAGATCTCAAAACAAACTAATGCTGATTCTTTCATATGGCTATTAGTAATCACTCTCAATGTATGTCTACAACAAAAAGGACCAAGGCAACAATGAGAAATATAACATAGACAGTTTCAAGAGGACAAGGACACAGAAAATTTATTGTTGGAACCAAAGCTTTTGTTGAAAGAGATAAGGAGAGGCTTGGTGAAAAATGGAATAAAAGGAGAGCTGCCCACAGGGCAAGATCCACCCAACTAAACTTGTAAAAAGGAAATGCCTGTTATGTGCAGATCACAGAGTCCCCCAAAAACCAACTAGGAGACTGAGTACTGTATGTAAAAGTAAAGAGCCTTTATTCAAGGTTAAGTATGGACTTTCCATTTTTCAAACACAGTAGTTGAGAGCAGAGAGTCCCGAGCCCAATCGGGGTAGGGATTATATCATAGTACAGGTTGGGATGAGGGGATTTCCAGGTTTCAGGACTCTGGCCATTTGTCTAGGGGGCTTGGCAAAAGGAGAATAGGTGAGTCCTGTGCTCAGTGACATCTGTTTATCTTTGGCTTC
The DNA here is from genome assembly GCA_028555095.1 of Dicrostonyx torquatus. NCBI lineage: Eukaryota > Metazoa > Chordata > Mammalia > Rodentia > Cricetidae > Dicrostonyx > Dicrostonyx torquatus. Next base: position 271,052 of record JAQHUG010000195.1, on the reverse strand, counting down.
CCCTTAGATGCTGGCTTTCCCTGGGTGGTGTCACCTTATGGCTTTTTCTGGAACTTAGTGCTGCCTGCTATGGCAGCTGTGTGGCCTGGGCCCCATTATGTGTGACCATGTTTCTCTGGGCCCCACATGTGTAGCCAGGTTGCTCTGGGTCCCACAATGCCTAGGGAAATTTTCTGCTTCTGAAACAAAACAAAGCTTACACAGTGAAGGAAAGCTTATGCAAATGTAATTAAAGGAGGGAGGCAGGCCTCATCAAAAGTGGACAGCCACACTTGGCAGTATCATCCAAATGGTTCTGCCCTTAGAGTCATGAAGGATACAATAGTAAAGGGATTGTTGTTAAGGAAGCTGCTGAAGCCAGGAATGTTTTCGGGAGTTCCTGTATAAAGGTCTTAAGAGGACATTGTGTGAAGCTGTGAAAAGGGTTTCCTGGGTTGCCTTGGTGACCTCAAGGTGTTAAGGGTACCAGAGCTGTGTGGTTTCCATGAAGGAGAGCTGCAGAAAGAGCATGGAACCATACCATAGAGAGATGTGTGCTACAGTCATCGACCTGGATAGACAAAACTGCCTAAGCCTGTTGACACCAGAAGAAGAACTACTGTATTTGAAATTTTCCCTGCTGGGTTTCACTCTTACTGGTTTAATATTCCCTCACTATGCCCCCTTTTCTCCCTTTTGTAATGGTAATACATATTCTGTGCCATTGTATGTTGGAATTATGTAACTTAATTTTCATTTTGCAGAAAGGTTACAATTAAGAGATTACCTTAATTCTTAATAGAGAGTCCGGTTTGGTCATATGCTCATTCAGTCCTGGTCCAGCTGTATTTGATGAGCTCCCAATAGATCAGGCACACTGTCTCAGGTGATGGGCCAGTCCCTCGTGGTCCTGACTTCCTTGCTCATCTTCTCCCACCTTTTGCTCTTCGACTGCCCCTTGGGGGATCAGTCCTTAGTTCTGATGTGAATGTGGGTCTCTGACTCTAACTCCATTCATCAGGTGAAATTTCTATGGTGATGATCAAGATATTCATCAACGTGACTATGGGACAAGGCTAGTTCAGGGACCGACTCCTCTGCTGCCCAAATACCTAGCTGGGGACATCCCTGTGGACACCTGGGATCCCCTCTAGAGACAAGTCTCTTGCCAATCTTAAAATGACTCCCTTAATGTACATATCTTAATCCTTTCTCCAATAACCACACTTCCTCCATCTCTACCCTCCCACTTCCCCAAGCTCTCCCCAGTTCTTCCCTTCTCCCTACCCCCCTCCCTTTTGCTCACCCCCACCCCCACCCT
>JAQHUG010000195.1:258016-269538 GCA_028555095.1 Dicrostonyx torquatus | reverse complement strand
GGATACCCTGCCCCCTCTTTAGGAAGCAGGGGGAGGGAGGAGGGTTATTGGGGGAGCGGGAGGGCCTGGGACAAGGGGAGTAAATGTAAATTTTTCTTTTAACAATAAAAAAGAGAGAGAGAGAGAGAGTTCAGACTTTAAAACTGTTGAGACTATGAAAGACTAAGGGACTTTTGAAACTACAAGGAACTTCATTGTAATAGGGCTACAAGCCTATGGGGCCAGAGAGTGAAATGTGTTGATTTGGATAACAATGGCCCCAATAGGCTTTTAATTTGAATATTTAGTTTTCTATTGGTGGAATTGGGGGGGGGGTGTCTGATGTGTGGTTTGTTGGAAGGAGTGTATCACAAGTGGTAGGATTAAAGTTTCCAAAGTCTTCACCATTCCCAGTTAACTTTCTTTGCCTTATGCTGTGATTAAGATGTAATCTGTGAGCTACTGCCCCACTGCAATGCCAACCTGCCTGTTGTTATGGTCTGCCACCATGATGATCATGGACTAATCCTCTGAAATTGTCAGCTCCCAATAAAAGATTTTATCTATAAGTTCCTTTGGTCATGGTGTCTTATCACAGCAATTTAAAAGTAACAAACATACACATTAATAAAAATTACTTGAACAATGCATTTCTGATTGCATTATTAAACATCCTTTTGAAGCATCCTTGTTAAATGATGCATTACTATATAATGGGCAAGATTGTAGTCTCTCTATTTTCAAAGTAAATGAATGTTACCTACATTTGGAACTCTCTGATGTGAACTTTGGTGATTATCATTCGCATTTCTTTTTTTTTTTTTAAATCTTGTTTTCTCACTAGTATTCTTTAAGTGAGTCATATGATGATTTTGGCAGCAGCTAGAGAATAATGTATTTCAAGGATTCCTCAAATGCTCATGGAGAGATCAGTGATACAAAAAGTTCTTCAAATTTACAAGTCTACCTTTTACAGATAAAATTCTTGTATTAAAAAACTACTTATTTCTCTTTCTGAAATTTCTCTTTACTTCCAAAACAGGAAATGCATTGCTTTTTTTCTACCTCTTCTAAGATTTCAAGACAAGCCCTGAATTTGAATAAAGTCATTTAATGTCCTCTGGGGGAAAATATGGTAAGGTTTTTCACTTTGTTTAACTCATTCTAATTATATATATAGTTTCTACTATATGTTATATATTTTTAATTACATTCTAAATTACATGGATTACCAAATCATAATAAATGTGTGACACTTGTGAAGCACTGTGGTAATATTTTATTTGTACAAATAAAGCTTGCCTGACTATCAGAAGGCAGAGCTAGCCACTAGTTAATCATAGAGATCTGGAGGGCTATATAGACTATATAGATAGACAGGAAGTGATATGACTGGGAGAAGAGAAAAGGTGATAAGGCAGGAGGACACAGAAACTCAGTCTCTTTTTGACATGGAAATTGAGTAGGGAAGATGCCTGTGGTTTTTCTCCTTCATCTCTCTGATCTCTCAGCATTTTCATCTATATCTGACTTTGGACTCTTATTATTGAGACCTATTAGAACTCGTGAGATATGATGCTATTTCTGAGTCGACATGAGCAAAAATCTACTACTTCAGATACAAGTCTAAGAAAGACTAAGGTAACAACAGCACCATCAAATTCAAACGTGGTGAACCAGTTACTTTATTGAGATTACATACAGGAGTATGGGTTATAGGTGAGGGATTACTTACAGTAGCACAGATGACTCAAAGGCAGATGCATCTCCAAACACCCTTTCCAGTATGGGTGATGACTCATGGAATCTGGAAACCTGGAACTTTCTGCACAACTTGCAGGCAGCTCAGGAAGTTGGAAAGCTTCTTTCTATAGCAGTCCTTACTACGTACAAAACCTCAAAAAGTGAGGGACCTCATACATACTAAGCATTACAGATATATTGAGATTTGTGAGTTGTTTCCTTCCTAAGTCCTAAGAAGCCTCCCTTCAGACTCTTAGGGTGCTGTGGTCCATAATAGAATGTTGTAGTTCAGAGGAAATTCCTGTAAAATGCATGTATTCTATATTCCTACATAGGGTTCCAATTTATTCATGTTTGCAGCTTTGCCAAACCAAGAACTTTCAAGAAAAACACTAACTATTCCTCATACATTTTAGAATGGATAGTCTTCTCAATAAGTGACAGGAAAATTGGATATCCACATGCAGAAAAATGAAGGTGACACTTATTCCCCAAAAATAGCAAAAAAATGAAATAAAGATGTAACTTTAAGTCATATAACTACAAAACCAGTAAGAGAAAACAGAAGTGAAATATTTCAAAATACCAGAATTGGTAAGATTTTTTTGGACAAGATCTCAGAATCACATTAAAAACTTCTGCATAAAAAGAAATAATCCACAGAATATAGAGACAACTTACAGAGAGGGAGAAAATATTTTGAAATTATTTGTCTAACAAGGGTCTGTAGGAGACTTCCAAAATCAAAAGAAAAACAAATTCAGTAGACCTAAATAGACATATGGGTGGTTAGATATGTGAAAGAAAATGCTGATCATTATTACCTATAAAGGAAATAGAAATCAAAACCACAATTAGATATCACTTTCCAACTAAGAATGACTTTTATTTAGGAGACTAAGGACAGATGTGCTAGTGAATATATGGGTGCAAAGGGAACAACTCTTGTTAATGGGGATTAAAGGGTAAACATAAAATATAGTACAGTAAGATTTTCCCAAAACCTTAAAATTTGAAACACCATATTATCTAGGCATGCAAGGGATGCCAATGAGACTCTGAAAAAGTCAGGTATGAGGTACACAGGAGAGGTAACTGAGCCAAGTGGCAGAACATAGACTAATAAAAACAGGTTAGATATAAAAGGTAGTTGGAAAAAAGCCTGAGCTAAAGCCAAGCTTTCAGAATTATTAAGTCTCTCTGTCATTATTTGTGAACTGATAGCCCAAAGGAAAGTCCGGTGTAGGAAGTTCTTCTGTATATGTGTTGCTTTTATTGGTTAATGAATAAAGAAGCTGCTTTGGCCTGTGATCAGACAGAATAGAGCTAGGTGGCAAAACTAAACAGAATTCTGGGAGAAAGTAGGCAGAGTCAGTGAGATGCCATAAAGCAGTCAGATGAGACAGATGTGATGGAACCTTGCCAGTAAGCCACAGCCACATGGTGATACACAGATACATGGAAATTGGTTAATTTAAAGTATAAGAGTTAGCTAGAAATATGCTTAAACTATTGGTCAAACAGTATTGAAATTAATACAGATTTCTGTGTGATTATTTTGGGAGGCTGAGCAGCCAGGAAATGAACAAGCAGCCTCCACCAAAAAATTGGCACCCAACGTGGGGCTGTGAGCATGGATTGCACTGAACAGACCTCTGCCATGTTGAATTAGGTGGAGCCAAAAGGCAAAGCAGCAGCCTTAGTCCTAGTAACACTGCTTAGCAGTTTTTTTTTAAAAGTTCTCCTGGTCAAAAGAGATACTCAATAAAGATAAATCCAGATGAAAAGGGGTCATGGTGTTGGATAAATTTATGGAGGCTTGAGAGAGAGAGGAAAAAGATTACAGACAGTTATAATGTAAAAGAGTACAGACAGTCATAGATTAAAGTAGTAAAGATAATAAAACAAATACAAAACTTGTAGAAAAAGTAATAGACTAAGACAAATAAGCGAAGTAAGATGGAATATATACAGAGAGTATGAATTATGTATATTATTGTGTTTTCTTTAAATTTTTGACTGTGAAGGAGCGAAGTACAGAAAGACATCTCATTGTACAGGGTGTTAAGCAAACCAACATATAAATTTTAAAAGTTTCTTGACTTCAAAATTTGGGTCTAAGGATATGTTGCTTTGGAAAAGAGGTTCTGCTTTTTTTTTCCCCACAGAGATAGAGCACCTGTGCATTCATTCCTTTAAGACTAATGTGATTTGATGGAACAAGACCCACCAAATGGTCTCCATGAAACCCCCCCCAATTATTTTGCCCAACAAAAAGCAGGAAGCAGTTTGGAGAGAACTATACCCAAATTAGCAAAATGGTGGTTTATAAATGTTTGTTTACATTTAAAGGTGGATATGCTATAAAAATGAATGCTTTGCACTGGTATGGATCTTTGTCTATTGATACAAATTTAAGATCAATTTGTTATACTGGGTGTGTGTGTGTGTGTATGTATATATATATATATACATATATTTCTGCTCTTGATTATGGTATTGTGTTTGTGGGGCTCATTTAAAAATGTAATGTATAATTAAGAAATACATGTTAATAGATAGTCATCTATAATAGTCAAACTTGTAGTCATTATAGTGAGGTTTTCTAGATATATAGACATATATTTCAGTTAGATAGATAATCTTCAGACCTTTCAAAGACATACAAAATATGGCATTTAAAATGTTTAAGAACTTAGGACTTTTCATGACAATGAGCTCTATCTGCTCCTGGCAGCACCAATGTACTTCAAGAGGAAGATGAGCATTGAAGAGGCTCCTTATGGAGTTTGCTACACATTTGGGCAAGAAACTGTTCTTGCCTGAACTGTTTGACTGGTCATGCAGGACCCACAGAAAAATAACTGTTGAACTTGTCTAAAGGTGAAGCAGTCCTTCAGGGTTCCTGCTTCATAAAAGAATCTGCCAGAAAATTGTGCAGGACACAGAAGAAAGTGACTGACAAGCTGCCAATACAGGCATGGAAAAGTCTGCCAGATACTATGTGTCTGTAGGAAGATAGATACTCCAATGATTAAAAAAGAACTTTGGGTGACTTTCCAGACAGTGAGATGCCTCTGTCAATTCTAGAATTTTGGAAGTTGCTTAAAATGTACTTTCTGTTAAATTAAGTAATATTATATCCTTCTGGAGTCTTTGATGGAGTTGAAGAATAGATAGTAAAAGTTATAGTTATCCTTAGTTATGTTAAAGATAAAGTAGATATAAATATTGCAACTGTAATTCTTGCTTTATAACTTTTGTTATATGTAATTTTACTGTGTTAAAGTTAAAACCTTTCTTTTTATTTGAACAGAAGAGGGGAAACCATGTGGGAAGTCCTTCTGTATATGTGTTGGTTTCATTGGTTAATGAATAAAGAAGCTGCTTTGGCCTGTGCTAGATCCGAGTAGAGTTAGGCAGGAAAGCTAAACTGAATGTTGAGAGAAAGTAGGTGAAGTCAGTGCAATGCCATGAAACCACCAGAGGAGACAGTTGCCATGGAATCTTGCCAGTAAGCCACAACCATGTGGCAATACATAGATTAATAGAAATGGGTTAATTTAAGAGCTAGCCAGAAATACACTTAAGCTATTGGTCAAACAGTATTGCAAATAATACAGATTCCTGTATGATTATTTATTTCGGGAATCTGAGTAGCCGGGAAACAAACAAGCATCCTCTCCCAACAAAAATCTGAATACATTTCACACTCCAGTGGGAGGTATGACCATAATGAAGGAGAAATTATATCAACCAATACAACCACAGTCACCACCTGGACCTCTCCACCAGCACCTACAACTGTTGGCTGCTGCTAGTGGAGACTCTGGAACATGGGATTAGCAACTTTCCAGAACTTGGACAGTTAGGTATGATAGGGATGGTTACAAGAAGTCATAGTGCCTATGAACCCAAAGGGGGTTAGAGCTAGCTGCCAGTTCCATATGCTGTTCTAGCTACAAGGCAGAAAGCCCCAAAATTTTAAGATTTCACTCACATGGTCAGAGGAGTCTACAGGCATGAAGAAAGTCAGGTCCAGGCTGAAAAAAAAAAAAACCTCTAAACAAGTAGAGAATAGTTTAAAATGTACTTTGTTGCTAAATTGGTTTAGACAGTTGTTAGAATAAGTCAAATAAGGATGGGAAATACAAGCATAGTCTGTATTCTGTACAACGTTTTGTTAATTTTGAATTTTTTGAATGTTGATGAGCAAAGGGCAAATACCACTGAGAGACACTGGATTATAAAAAATTTGCTAAGTTAAACAACCCTATATATTTTAAGGATGTGTTAACTTTAAAATGGAAGTCAGAAAATGTATAGCATTGAGGAAGAGGTTATGCTTTTGCTTCTACAGGAAACAAAAAGCTATGGAGTCTTTCTAAATTAATAAAGATCAAATTTGACCTTTTGAAAGTCATGGCTACCAACATAAAGAAAAAAACAAGACAAGTAATGTATAAGCTGATCCCTCAACATGGGAGTAGCTCTGAGACTGAATGAGACATGATAAATCTTGTTGGCTACTGAGTCCTCAATACTTAATGCATGCCATCACTTCATATGACATGGATAGAGATTATATTACAGTTTGATTATGCAGTCCAAACAGACTTATAAAGTTGACAGTTGCCTTTTACCCATTCAAACATAGAACAGAAAAACATTTTTAGCTGATTTGCACACACTGCACATTCCATTCTTATGTTAATGCAAATATATATGTTATCTTTAAAAGTTTGTGTGTTTTCAGGGGGGAAAAAAGGGCCAGATACCAAGAAAGATAAATTGCCCAGGTGATCCAACCTCTCAGAATAACTCTTGCAGTTTTGTCAAAATTATGCAACTAGAACAACTTCAAAGTTGCTACCCAAAATGTTCTATCCTCACAGATCACTCCAAGCAAGACTTCAGATAAGCCCTACCCTTTCCCATCACATAGAGACTGGAAAACAAATGATGCAGCTAGTTCTACTAGGACTCAACCATTATCCCAATTTTTTCAGGGACTTCTAATGATGCTGCCTTCCTCAGATATCGGGAAATAATTTTAAGAATATGATTCCCACATTCACAAGAGGTGGAATGGGTGATTTTCTTTTGGTCATTCAGTGGATATTTGTCATTGTTTAGAGCAGTTAGTTGCAAGTGTTCATTGGTCATGGTCAGAGAGGAAACTAAACAAAAGAGGCTATATTCAGGGATCTCATTCTGAAAAGAAAAAAGGGAAAATACTGGAATAAAATAAAATGGTAGAATATTTACTTTTAAACTAAAAGCAACTACTAGTCTTAAACATTCTACAATGGTATGGATTTTTGTATATTGATACAAATTTAAGGTTATTTTTGTAACAATACATAAATGATTTTTACTCTCTTTGACAGTATTGTACCTATGTAGCTCACTTTACAATATAATGTATAATTTAAAAATGCAGGTTAGTAGTTAGTCATTTAAAAATCAAATTTGTGGTCATGTTAAGTATATTTTCAAGGTTAAACAGAGATATATTTTAAATATATAGATTATCTTCAAACACTTCAGAGATCTATAGAATATAGCATTTAAGATGTTTTAATAACATAAAGCTTCTCATGACAATAAAACATGTCTGCTCCTAGCAGCACCAATTTACTTCAAGAAAGGATGCTGGGCATTGAAGAACCTCCATATGGAGTTTGTTTTCATGGTAACAAATTTAAACACTGGGAAAGAAACTGCCCTTGCCTCAACTGCTGACAGTATGCTGAACAAACTGGGCAAGCAGGACACAGAAAAGTTGACTGCCAACTTTACCAAGACAAGATAGGACAGTCCTTCAAAATTGTTCCTTCACAGAAAAGTCTGTCAGATATTCATAGCCTATAAGCCAAAGGGTATGTTCCACCATTGTAAAGGAACCTTGGGTAACTGTCTAGACAGCCAGATGTTTCTGCTGTTTCTATAGTGGCCTGTAGACCAAAGGAGATGCTCCACCACTGTAAAGGAACCTTGGGCAACTATCTAGACACCCAGATGTCTCTGTTATTTTTACAGTTTGGGAAGATGCTTGCTCTGGACTTCCTATTTACTCAGGTAATATTACATCCTTCTCAGATCTTCGATGGTGTTGAAAACTAGATAGTTATAGTTACAGTTATCCTTCTTATAAAATTCAGAAAAGAAACTAACAAATGAGGTATAAAATGTAAAAGGTGGAGAAACATGAAAGCTTAAGTTGCTCATCTAAGAAAATGTTTTAAGGTCTAAAAAGATTTTTCCCAGTTGGTAATACAAGTTATGAGAGAAATTAAATTAAGTAGAAAACTTTGAACTTAGCCAAGAGAGGATAGATAAGGGAGTACTTTCTCCAAAATATCCAAATACAAATGGCCTGAACATTGCAACTGTAATTCTTACCTAATAATTTTTCTTATTATAAATAGTTTTACCATGTTAAAGTTGAACCTTTTCTTTTTAGAAAATATGCAAGGAATGTTGCAGAGTATTGTTTACACTGTGTGAAGATGTGTCATTGTGATTGGTTTAATAATAATAGGTGGGACTTCCAGGCAGAAAGAGGAACTCAGGATGAATCTGACACACAAGGGGTGCCAGTAAGACACTGACAATGTCAGACTTAGAGTGCAATGGAGAGGTAATTCAGCCATGTGGCAGAATATAGAATAATAAAAACAGGTTAATTTAAGATAAGACCTGGTTGAGGCAAAGTGTAAGCTAAGGGCAAGGTTCACAACTAGTAATCAGTCTCTGTGCCATCATTTGTGACCTGGTGGCCCAAAGAAAAGTCCAACATAAAGAAAATGTATACATAATAAAATATTGATCATATATTTAAAAATACTACATGAAAAATATAGAAAGAAACAAAGATCATTTGGTTATATAAATTAGCCAGGCTTAAAAAGACAAGTACTACATGATGCCACTTGTATGGGTGGCAGTCATCAGAGGTTAGGAAGAGTCAAAGGAAAGATTGGCTAATGAGTAGTAAGTTAATAATTAGAGTTAATAGATCTAGTGTGCTACTCTACTGATTAGTCTGCATTCTTGAAATCACTTGGAACAAGGGGGACTTTAAATGACAAATTGCCCAGATCCTATTTCACTGTGGCCACATGTCTTGATTGCTCATTAATGTGGGAGTGCCCAGCCACATAACAAGCCAGTAAGCAGAACCTCTACAGTTCTGTTTCAGGCTTGTCTTGAGTTCTTGCCCCGACTTCTGGCAATTATGGATTATGACCTCAAAGTGGAAGCTGAAATAAACATTTTCCTCTTCCAAGTTACTCTTGGTCAGAATGTTTTGTCACAGCAATAGGAAGGAAACTGGGGTAACTACTTAATAGAAGGATTATTGAAGATAATGATAAAGTATTATATATGTCTAAAATCCTAGAGGAACTTTAAATGCTTTTATCATGAAGAAATAATGTTGAGGAGACATATATACCCAGATTTGTTGTATAAGGGGGAGGAGTGGTGCGGGTTGTATTCCCGGCACCCAACTCCCAGTCCCCAGCCGCCGGCCTGCTCAGCTGCCGGCCCGCTCAGCCGCTGGTTGCTTGCTTATGCCCGAAATAACCACATGACATTTATATTCATTTAAACTCTGCCTGACCCATCATCACCAGCCTCTTCTTGGCTAGCCCTCAAATCATAAACTAACCCATTCCTAATAATCCATGTGTTACCACGAGGTGGTGACTTACCAGAAAAGTCTAACCTGCATCCATCTGTGGCGGGAGCCTCATGGCAACTCTCCTACTTCCTTTCTTCTCAGAACTTCCGTTCTGTCTACTCCGCTCACCTAAGGGCTGACCTATCTTACAAGCCAGGCAGAGTCTATATTTAACCAACGAAAGCAACAGAAATAAACGACCCTCCTACACAGATTTAAACATTACAAAATGATTACATGAACTAAAATGGTATGTTACCTAAAAAATGTGCTCAAGTTTTGCTTATATATCAGTTAATATTATTTAAAGTTCAATCAAATAGCATGATAAAATCTTATTTAAAACTTTAAATGACTGATTCAGGTGCAATGGCACACAGTTATAATCACTGGAAAGATTTTTTTTCTAGTTTCACCTATTTACCTGTGAAGTTCATTTATTAACAGCTGAATAATACTCCATTGTATAAATAAACCACATTTTCTTTATTTTCTTTTTGATTTTTCTGAGACACGGGTTCTCTGTATAGCTTTGTAGCCTGTCCTGCACTCACTCTGTAGATCAGGCTGGCGTTGAACTCACAGAGATCTGCCTGCCTCTGGGATCAAAGGCATGTGCTTCCATGGCTGGGCAAACCACATTTTTCCTTATTCATTCATCTACTGAGGGCTTGTTTAAAATTGAATAGAGCAGGCATGAACATGGTTGAGCAAGTTTCTCTGTGCTAGGATAAAGTATCTTTTGAGTATGTGCCCAACAGTGGTATAGCTGTATCTTGATGTAGATCAATTCCCATTTTTTCCTAAGGAACCACTACACTGATTTCTATAGTGGCTATACGAGTTTGCACTCCCACCAGCAGTGGATGAGTGTTCCCTTACACTAAATCCTTGACAATATGGGCTGTCACTTGTTTTATGATCTCAGCCATTCTGTCAGGTGTAAGAGAAAACCTCAAAGTAGTTCTGATTTGCAATTCTGCCACTTTCTAGCTCCAGTAGAGTTTGGATCCCAAAGAGGAAGTATGTCAGTGAGGGAAGGAGACTGACACTGTCTGAGGGTGAATCAGGATGACTGCTGCTTTGATGAAAAAAGGCACCATCTTTTATGCTCTATCATTGCACAAAGGACTAAATGGGACAAAAAGAGCTGGCTAGCATTGACCTTGACAAGTTAATAGACCCTACTGCCACTTGTTAATGGAGGGCCACCAGTTCCTCTTGCCAGAGATTAAGCAAATGACTCCCTTTGTAGCAAGCAGAAACTTTTTTCAAGCCCCTGAGGGAATGGGGGCTTTTGTCTAACTGCCTGACCCTGGAAAAAGGATTTCCTTGAGGATTCCAACTTTATAGAATATTAACTTTATGTATGACTTAGTTTATCCAAATAGATAAAGCTTAAATTGAGCAAAGATGAAACTAGATCATATTACTGTGAACCCAAGTAGACCTCAGGAATTTATAAATCTTGATTATCAAATATACCTGTATTTGAAGCACATATTACTTATCAAAGTTGTCTAGCAGCTTGGTTTTAACTATATAACAGAATTATCATGCTATATGGTTCCATGGTTGCAGGATTTTTTTCCCAAGGAATTACTTTTGACTAAAGTGACTGCCATTTTATATATTTTTATTCTTCAAAGCCCACATGAAATTTCATAAAGAAAAAGACCTAAGAAAACTCCCACAACACAGTGAGTATCATTTAAAAGGAAAATGTTATGATTTTAGTCAAGTAGCATGGCTGGCACTTCGTGGTTCCAGGGCCACACATGTGTGGACAAGCTCTCAGGCAAAACTACCTAGCTGCCCTGTGTACCTTAAAAGACCCTGTGTGACCCACGTGTGCATGGTTGCATCACCTATGTATGATGCGATTATGCAAGCCCTTGCATGCATGCGTGAGCTCCATAAACCCCTGTGCGTATGATGTAGCTAAATCATTCCCCTGTGCGCATGCGCTAGGTTACACCTGTCAGAATGGCTAAAATCAAAAACACCAATGACGACCTATGCTGGAGAGGATGTGGAGTAAGGGGAACACTCCTCCATTGCTGGTGGGAATGCAAACTTGTCCAACTACTTTGGAAATCAGTGTGGAGGTTTC
>JAQHUG010000195.1:208776-221039 GCA_028555095.1 Dicrostonyx torquatus | reverse complement strand
TTAGAGGAACTCTTAAATTGGCGTCTTCCCATCTCTTCCTCTCCAGGTGGATCAACTAGTAGTAGATACTGGTCACTTGCTTGGTCTGGGGGGATTGTTCTGGTCCACTCCAGTCGGACGGATCTGAGGCAGTGGTGTTCACCAAGGACCAGCCGGAATCAAAGGGGCTGGCTTCTCTTTTGGAGCCCTGCAGGTTTATGTTGGACCCACCCTTGTCCAAGGTCCCAGCCCTGCTGCAGGCCAATTCCCACGGGGAACCGGGGCCCCGACAAGGGGGAGCTTTGCCCAGGGACACTCTTGGGGTGTGGGACACAGAAAAGCCAGGGGAGGTGGAGAGGGGGCCTCCCAATTGAGCAGAGCACCTGGGGGCTAGAGGTTGGTCTTAGCAGTCCATTTGGGCGGATGGAACTGAAGCTGTGGCACTCACCAAGGACCTGCCGCCATGAAAATAGCGAGCTTCTCTGCTGGAGCCCTGCTGGTTTATGCTGGACCCACCCTCGTCCAAGGTCCCAGCCCTGCCGCAGGCCAATTCCCGCGGGGAACTGGGGCTCCATCAAAGGGGAGCTTTGCCCAGGGACACTCTTGGGGTGTGGGACACAGTAAAGCCAGGGGAGGTGGAGAGGGGGCCTCCCAATTGAGCAGAGTGCCTGGGGGTTAGAGGTTGTTCTTACCAGTCCAGTTGGGCGGGTGGATCTGAAGCTGTGGCACTCACCAAGGACCCGCCGTCATGAAAAGGCCCTCACTTTCTTTTTATCAGGTTTGGTACATCTAGTTTTATGTTGAGGTCTTGGATCCGTTTGGAGTTAAGGTTTGTAAAGGGTGATCAAGTATGAATCTATTTGACTTCTACATGCAGCCATTCAGTTTGAACAGCATTTGTCAATGATGCTTATTCCAAGATATATCTGGCTTCTTCATAAAAAAAAAACAGGTGTCTATAGGTTTGTGAATTCATCTGGGTCTTTAATACATCCCATTGTGGATCTGTTTTGTGCCAATGCCATGTTGCTTTCTATTGCTCTGAAATTGGTGACAGTAATACCTAGGCATTTATTATTCAGAATTGTTTTAGCTACACTGGGTTTATCATGTTTCCATATGAAATAGAAAACTTTCATTTCAAAATCTGTGAATGATTTTGTTAAAATTTTGATGGGAATTACATTTAACCTATAGATTGCTTTTTGAGCAATCTATATCATTTTTATTATATTAATCCTACCAATCCATGAGCATGGGAAAACTCCATCTTCTAATAACTTCAATTTCTTTCTTCTATGTCTTAAAATTTTTATGTACAAGTCCTTCTCTTGCTTGTTTACCCCATGACATTTTATATGAGGCTATTGTAAAATGTGTTGTTTCTCCAGTTTCCCTAGGAACTCATTGATTTTTGTGAGTTAATTTTGTATCCAGGTAATTTCCCCAAAGTTGCCTGGTGGATTTTTTTTGGGGGGGGTGTCTCTTATGCCACTATCATATCATTGACAAGTAAAGATACTTTAACTTGTTCCTTGTGGGCTCTGACTTGTTCCTTGTGGGCTCTGATACCTGCTAGACAAAGGACGCCATGCAGGTTCGCGGCTGAAGGCGACTATTTAGAAAGACAATAGCCGAGATTTTTGCTCCAGCCTCTCTGATTCGTTTGTAGATTGCCCCAGGAAGGTAGCTATCTCTCCTAGCTGATGTGTGAAAGCAGGTGTGGATGCTGAGAGAAATGCCCAAGATATGGATCAGTCCCTCAAAGGAAGAGAGGAAAAAACAAAAGAGGTAGAAAGGGATTATTTAGGGACTTAGGAGGGCAGAAGAGAGAGAGTTTAGAGAGCAGAGCAAAGAGAAAAGAAAGGGTTTTAAGAGAGGCTAGAGAACAGAAGCAATTGTAGACAAATAGAATAAATACAAGGCCTCGCTGAAGAATAAGGGAAGCCTTTTTAACTGTAACGGTGTGAAAGCCTGTTTCTTTCAGCACGTCTCCGAGCACACATTTGGGGAAGAACATCAGTTTCTATATTGGGGCAACGGTCCCCGACAGTTCCTTTCCAATATGTATCTCCTGAATCTCCTTAAGTTGTCTTATTGCTCTAGCCAGGACTACAATTACTATATTGATTAGGTATGGAGAGAGTAAACAACCTCTTTTCTTCCTGATTTAGTGGAATTGCTTTGAGTTTCTATTTATGTTTATTTTGGCTACAGGCATGCTGTAAACTGTTGGGACCATTTGGAGTCCTGGCCTCCAGCTGCTCTCCCCTGCTAGTGACCTTTACTTGGTCTCGATTTGAGCTACCGAAAGCTGTGTCCAGCTCTGCTTCCGAGCATGTGTTGCCTTGGCCTTGATTGAGGATCAGGGGATGAGGTTTTCACCTGTTGGCCCACCTGACTGTGTTGGGTATATAAGCCTCCATGGTACTATTCAATAAAGGGCTTCTTTTGCAGTAACTAGAGGTGTGTGCGCGTGTTAATCCTGAGGTTGTTCGTTAGGGTTTTGGTACCAGGGGGTGCAGGCATGGCAGTAAACTGCCTTAATTATGTTGAGATCTATCCCTTTTATGTCTAATCTCTCCAGGACTTTTATCATAAAGCAGTCTCCTATTTTGTCAAAGGCATTTTAAACATTTAATGAAATGATCAAGTGGTTTTGCCTTTCAGTTTGTTTATGTGGAGTACTACACATATCTATTTACACATATTGAACCATCTCTTTATCTCTGGCATGAAGCATATTTGATTGTGGCGGATGATCACTTTGGTATGCTTTTGAATTTAGTTGGCAAGCATTTTATTGAGACTTTTTACATCTATGTTCATAAGGAACTTGGACTGTAATTCTGTTTGATCTTTATGTGGCTTGGTATCAAGGGTAATTGTGTCCTCATAGAACAAATTGGGCAATGTTCTTTGCTTTTATTTTGTGGAATAATTTATTGGCATTGAGTTTTCCTTCTAGCACCTTCTATGTGATTGGATCTGTAAACAGACAGTGCTTATATTTGGTTTTATAAAGAAATGTCTAGTTTCAAAAAGATTGAACCTTTTGCTGGGTACAATAGCCTGGGCTGGCATCTGTGGTATCCTTGCCTACAGCTTATCTGTCCAGGCCCCTTTTGCTTTTAGTCTTTTTTGAGAAGTCAGATGTTATTTTAATACATCTGTCCTCCTCTGGCCTTTCCCCCTTGCAGCTTTTAATATTTTCATCTTATTTATTTAGTGTTTTGATTATGTGCTAAAGGGACCTTTTCTTGTTTGATCTACTTGGTGTTCTGTATCCTTTTTGTACCCCTATAAGCATCTCCTACTAAGGGAAAATTTCTTTTATGATTTTATATTTTGTCGAAAATACTTTCTCTGCTTTTGATCTGGGTTTCTGCCCTCTCGTCTATTCCTAATATTCTTAGATTTGGTCTTTTCAGTGTTCCAAATTTCCAGATTGTGCCAAGAGTTTGTAAAACTTAACTTTCTTTGACCTGGGTATCCATTTCTTCTATCATGTCTTCATTCTTTGACATTCTCCTCCATCTCTTCTGTTCTGTTGGTGAGGCTTACCTTTGTTCAAGTTTCTGAATTTTTCATTTCCATATTTCACTTAATCTGTCTTCTTTATTGTTCCTATTCCTGGTGTGGGAGGTCCTTCTGCCTATGTGTTGTTCTTATTGGTTAATGAATAAAGAAACTGCCTTGACTTTGTTAATAGGGCAGAACTTAGGTAGGCGGGGAAAATTGGACTGAATGCTGGGAAAAGGAAAGCGGAAAGAGCTCCCATGGAGGTGCTGCCAGAGTCAGACATGCTAAAACTTTGCTGTTAAACCACTTACACATGGTGATACACAGATGAATGGAGATGGGTTAAACTAAGATGTAAGAGTTAGCCAATAAGAAGCTAGAGCTAATGGGCCAAGCAGTGACTTAATGAATACAGTTTCTGTGTGATTATTTCAGGCCTAAGGTAGCTGGGCAGCCAGGAATAACAAGCAGCCCCCTCCTCCTACAATTTCCAGCTTCAAATTGTGAACTATTATTCATTTACTTCCATTGCTTATTTGTACATTTATAGTTTATAAGGGATTTATCCATTTCTACATTAAGGCTATTTTAATCTTTTTCTTGTACTTTAGCTATGTTGCAATTCTCAGGACCTACTGTGGTAGAGTTATTATGCTCTAGTGAAGACATATTCCCCTGGCTATTGTTTTTATGCTGACATTAGGCATCTGAGTTTGGGACTTTTGTAATTCTAGAGGCTTATATCTGTTCTTGCCTTTCTTTGTTGGGTGAGTGTTTTTTGCTCATTTTCTATTGCCTTCTTAGGTTGTTAGGAGAGTGTGCTGACTATTTTCTGAGAGGGAATTCTTCTGGAATACTGCTAGATGTAGCTATGGGAATTCCACATAAAATGTGTTTATAGGTATTGGAATCCGACACTTAGAAATTGGGACCAATTTAGGAGAGCACTTAGGAAGTACACAGGAGGGAGAAAAGTAGGGTGTTCCACCGAGATTTACTAAGTTCCCTGGAATCTTAGTTGAAGTTTTTATTGCTGTGAAGAGACACCATGACCACTACAACCTTTATAAAGGAAAGCATTTAGTTGGGCCTGGTTTAAGTTCAGATGTTTAGTCCACTGTCACTATGGTGGGAGCCATGGCAGGATGCAGGTAGACATGGAGCTAAGAGGTAGCTGAGAGTTCTACATCTGGAGGACAGTAGGAAGGAATAGTGAACCACTGAGCCTGGCTGGAGCTTCTGAAACCTCAAAGCCCACCACCTGTGACACACTCTACAACAAGGTCACATATCCTAATACTGCAACTCCCTATGGGCCTATGAGGACCACTTTTATCAAAACTACCGCATTCCACTTGATGGCCCACAAAGGCTTGTAGCCATATCATAATTCAAGATGCATTTAGTCCAACTTCAAAAGTCTCCAGTTCATAACACTCTCAAATTTGTTTCAAAATTCAACATCTCTTCTGAGAATCATGCAATCTCTTAACTATAATCCCCTGAAAACTCAAAATGAAAAAGCAGATCAAAAAATTCCAACATATAATGGCACAGCATATATATTATCATACCAAATGTAGGGAAGGGAGCATAGCGAGGAAATACTGAAACAAAGCAAGACCAAAAAAAAAGCTCGGCAAACTCCAAACTCTGCATCTCCATGTCTGATGTCAAAGCGCTATTCAGATCTCCAACTCCTTTCAGCTTTGTTGACTGCAACACATTTGCTTTCCTTTAATCTCTTTTCACAATTTTGAAACTTAGCTCAGTGGGATCTTGAGACGAGGTCATCATTTCCTTTACTCCATTTACCATCAGGCTTTTCTTTACTCTGTTTATCTTAACTTAGCTCCATTCTACTCCCTGATGCCACTTTCTCCTTTAACTACACATTTTGCATTTCTCCATTAGAAATCTGCATAAGATTACCCACTAATAACCACAAGATACAGTGAACACCAGTCTGTGTTGAAATTTCTTCTGCAAACTGAATCAATACAACACTCTTCAATTTAGTTTCCGGTAGATCTTTTTGGACTAGAACAGAAAGCAGCCACATTCTTCACCAAAATATCACAAGAATTTTCTCTAGTTCATTCTTCTCCTCTGAAACTTCTTGAGCTGAGCCCCTACAGTACAAAACACCCTTAGCACCACTGTCTTCCATGCTTCTACTACTATAGTTCATTAAAATCAATTAAAGTGCCCAATTACCAAAGTACCACATTCCTCCAAA
Source organism: Dicrostonyx torquatus (assembly GCA_028555095.1). Lineage (NCBI taxonomy): Eukaryota > Metazoa > Chordata > Mammalia > Rodentia > Cricetidae > Dicrostonyx > Dicrostonyx torquatus. The sequence continues at coordinate 215,299 of JAQHUG010000195.1, read as the reverse complement.
TAAAAGCATGGTCAGGCCTATCACAGCAACACCCACTCCCTGGCACCAACTTCTTAGTTAAGATTTTTATTGCTGTGAAGAGACACCATGACCACTACAACTTTTCTTTTGTTTTTGTTTTTGGAGACTGGGTTTCTCTGTGGCTTTGGAGCCTGTTCTGGAACTACCTCTTGCAGACCAGGCTGGTCTCGAACTCACAGAGTTCCTCCTGCCTTTGCCCCCCGAGTGCTGGGATTAAAGGTGTGCACCACCACCGCCCGGCTTAACCACTGCAACTTTTATAAAGGAAAGCATTTAATTGGGGCTAGCTTAAAGTTCAGAGGTTTAGTCCATTGTCATCATGGCAATAATGGCAAGACACAGGCAGACATGGTGCTGGAGAGATAGCTTACAATTTTACAACTGGATTGTCAGGCAGCAGGAAAAGCCAGTGAACCAATAAGCCTAGCATGAGCTTCTGAAACCTCAAAGTCTGTATCCAGTGATACACTTCATCCAACAAACCATACCTAGTCCAACATGATCACAATGCATAATAGTGCCACTCCTTACAGGCCTATGAGGCCAATTTTATTCAAACCACCACACTTGGGAATGGGGGCAGAGAGGAATAGCCACAACAGGCAGCCTGCTACAGAGTAGGGAGGGATAAAACTGGGGGATGGATTTGGAAGAGAGGAGGGAGAGTCGAGATCTGAAGCTCACCTACCTGATTTACTTGCTTTCCTCTAGCAAGTTTGGATGGCAGGTACTCAGAGAATGTCACTGGAGTTGTGGGGTGCTTTCCTGGCTGGTCATCTTGAACATTCTTTTGTTGTTGTTGTTGTTTTTTTCAAGACAGGGTTTCTCTGTGAAACAGTCCTGGAATTCATTCTGTAGACCAGGATGGCCTCAACTCACAAAAATCCACCTATCTCTATCTTCCATGTGTTGCGATTAAAGACACGTGCCATCACTGCCTGGTTGTCTTCAACATCCTTAATATCGATTATTTTTTTTTTCAAATATAGTACACAAAGCTCAAACCCCTGGTTTGTTACAATGTACCTATACACTCATTCTCTCAACTTATGAACATGCTATGCTAATTGCAAAACTGTTAGGCACTTCAATTTTCCAAATATAAATTATGTAATTAACTGACATTTATTGTATATCATAACATTACAAAAAATGTTCAATTTCTGCCATTTAAAATAAAGGAAAAATTGGGAACTGTCAGTTTAATAATTGATTTAGCTAAGAAGTAGAAACAAAAGGTTTAATCTAAATATATAACAATTGTAAGAGAAAAAAGTATTGGTTGACTCTGCCTACAACTTAGTTCTTACTCCCTGTCGTGGTTTGAAAGAAAACGCCCCCCTCAGGAATTGCAACTATTAGGAAGTGTGGCTTTGTTGAAGTAGGTATGGTCTTGGAAATGTGTGGGGTGGGCTTTGAGGTCTCCTATGCTCAAGTTTCACCCAGCAATACAATTCACTTCCTGTTGCCTGTTGATCAAGTTATAGATCAGCTCCTTTTCCAGCACCATGTCTACCTGCATGCCATCATATCCCACCATGTTGATAATGGACTAAACCTCTGAAACTATATGCCAACCCCAATTAAATGTTTTCCTTTATAAGAGTTACTGTGGTCATGGTATCTCTTCACAGCAATAGAAACGCTAAGATGCTCACAAACCCACAAGTCATGTTATAATAAAATACTCTGCATCATTACAAGCAAATAGATAAATATATTGAGGGCAGCTGAAGCTTTTCCATTTACCTACTTAAAGCTAATATTGTAATACTGCATAGGAATTATTTGTTTACATATTGGCAACATACACTGTCAACTATAGCATAAAAGATAATGTGATGAACGGTGCTATGGAGAAGCAAGATTTACATTCTGTTTATCAGTGGGCTGTGACCACTTGGGGGTGGTGTCAAAAAGCCCTTTCATATGGTCACCTAAGACCACATGAAAACACGGATATTTACATTTTGATTCACAACAATAGCAAAACTACAGTTATAAAGTAGCAACAAAAGTAATTCTATGCTTGGGGGTCAGTACAACATGTGGAACTGTATTAAAGGGCTGCAGCATTAGGAAGGTTGAGAAACATTGCTATATATTGTGTTACAATATTAACTTTTAAGTGGAGGATGAAATTAAAAAAACTTATTGTCAAATAGACTTAAGAAGTCAGTTCTAGTTACATAATATCTACAAGTCATATATTTTATATGTAAATTCACAAAAGCAAAAGACACAAACAATCTAGCAGGACAAGAGAAAATACAAAAATTAATTAGCAGATATTAGTATATAAAACATCATAAGACGAAGATGTCCAATGATTTCTTAGTGGGCAAATTCAATATTTAATAGGAAATCACTGACAATTTTCATTTATAGGGTTTACTGAACCCAGCTAGAGATTTACTTATGTACTGTCCAAGGCTGCTTTTGTGCTACCATAGCAGAGTTTAATAGCTGTGAGTATGACCCTATGTCTTCCACAGCCTAAAATAACAAATGTAATTAATGATGGTATCTCCTTCTAATCCTCAGATAGTGTTTATGACATTAGAACCCAAAAGAGCACTAATCTGATTTCTTTCTAAGATACAGCAATACCTTTCCATTTCTCTATCCTCATATAACATTAATAAAGTTAGAATAAACTTGAATCAGTTAAAAGAACATAATTTATTCAAGCTATAAGTATAAATTGTACAAGGAAATATAATAGTGTGTATTTTAGAAAACTTATACCCCCCCCAAATTTAAGCAGATGAGATACTACTGATAAATTTCTTAAGTTTGTCCTTTGGAGACATGGTATACAGGTACTAATCATCTCTAAATCTTCAACTATGTTAAAATAGTGTGAACCTATCTAAAAATTTTTAGAAAAATATGTATTTAGATATAAACTTTTGCTTTTAAAATCTGCAGTACATAAAACCAGAAACAAAAATTAATCAAACAAACAAAAAATACAAGCAGAAAAGTACCCAATATACTAAGTGTTGAGAAGAATAATAGAAACGATAAGAAATTGCTACAAGAAATAAAAGAAAGTGATGAAAGATGTTTTTCCTTCAGAGAGGAAAGACTGAAATGACTACACTTTGAGAAATGCTACTAGCAATATATTGGTGTACAGTAGTCCTCACCCACCTAAAGAAACATTCTAAAACTCTCATAGATGACCTGAACCGGAGGTAGTACTGAGTTCTAATGTATTATGATTCTTCATATAATACATATTATAAAATTTAAATAACTTCTGTTCTACCAAACCCCATGCTTTCATCCTTAGGTAAACTAAGAACTCACTGTGCAGCTCAAATGAACCTGAATTTGGGATCCACCTGTCTGTGCTTTCAAAGAGAGTTGCAGGCATACACTGTTATACCTAGCTACAAAGCTTAATACATAAATTAGATACTGCAAGGAAATAAAAATTGATAATAATTAAAAATGGTAATTATAGAAAGATGCTAAAATGGGTTATTGAATTATATTCTTAATCTCGAAATATTATTGTACTTATTCTACTTCCTTTAATTATACTAGATCATAGTTACAACCAAAATGACTTGTTTTGCATATTTTGGAGCCACTATTAAGTACTATATAGTGAGGGTTAGTTGAATACAGCATTATAATATCCAAGAACATGATTTGATAACTGAGTTGCCTAGTAAGTAGCCAATTGTAGGTGGACTATGCAGTAGAAACATGATGGATAAAGAGATGATTCTTGACCCAAAATAAAGCAGAAAATAATAAGATTTCACCAACTCAGAATCATGTGCAATTTAAAACCTACGCATTATTATTTCTACTTTTTCAGATAAAAGTTTAGCAAAATAACTGAAACTACAGTACTGACCTAAAATGGTTTCTTAAGCATATTACACTTATACCTTTTGAAAAGTGCTAAAAAAAATTCTTTTGTATGATTGAAATATCTAAACAGGAATACTTAACTTTTGCTTTGAAAGTCAATGGCTCATTAAAAATATTTATATATTAAATGTGTATACTATAGGAAATAACATTTCTGACTCTAGCTAGAACAGAAATTCAGTTACCCTTGAAAGCAAAAATGAATTTGTCAACATACCACATCTTAAGGAGAAAACATATCTGGATATAGCAGGTTACACTTAACATTCCAGTCCTTGGGAGGCCGAGGCAGGAGATCACCATGGGTTCAAGTCAAGACCAGAATGGGCTCCTTAGTAAATTCAAGATCAGTCTGCATTAGAGAAAAACTTCATCTCAAAAAGCAAACACCACAAAATTAAAAATAACAGCAAAAAATAAAACAGAAAGTGAGTGGGTTAAATATACCTAAGGTATATGAGATGTCAAAGGGAAAAAAGCAACAAAGAAAAAGACAAATAAAAGAACTGAAAAAGGTTGCAAATAATCCTACAAATGATTAATTTTAAGAGACTAATCATTTAATACAATGGATACTACCCAATTTTTAAACATTATTTCTGGTAACTACTTCATCTGTTTTCAAATTTAGAGTTTAAGCTTTACATTTTTTTTATTTCAAATACATAATAGAAGCTCCTTTAAATCTATTATTTTCTCTTAACTTTAGAGAGAAATTAACTTAGTATCAGACCATTTCTCTTTTTAACTAATTGACCTTAACTAATCATCTTCAAGACTGCTCTATCAAGAAAGCTTAATTTAACAAATACATCACTTTGTGATGATTACATTTTAGTCAGTGACAAAACATATTTATTATGACAGTACTAAAAAAGACACTGTAGCCCTTGTAGTCTATGTGTCTACTCAAACATGTTTATACAATAAAGAGAGTGCTTAAAAGCACATTTATGAAAATGTATTCATGGTTGATATGAAATAACCCATGAATATGATCATAAATGAGAATACCTAAGACACATAAGAGCAATCATTAGAGAAACCAAAATACAAAAAAATCTAAAAAAAATTAATATTCCAAAGATCAAATAAAACAAGTGTCAAATTAGAAGTTTTACTAAGTTAGTAGGTAGTAAGCAAATGATAACTATTTTGGAGTCACAATTTTCTTCACTGATTGCCACCTCCAATATATAAACACATTTGCAAATTCCTCAAAGCCACAATCTTATATACTGAGATTCACAGTTTCTGGGCTTATTTTTCCTCCACTTAAACTGTGGATCATTGCTATCATGTGAGAATGCTTGTTCAACTCATCTTGCTGAAGTTTCACCAAAGATTCTTTCTCTTCTAAACGACCTTCTAATTGAGCCTTCTGCACTTCTAGGGAGGAAGCCTAAGGAGTGAGAAAGAAATGACAAGAAATAGAGAGTAAATAGGCCAGAATGTTTCTCATCTGAGATATACAAGTAGACTAAAATTTACAATATGTATTATTTCAATTATATATAACTCCAATTCCTCCTTGGTAAGTTACAAGTGTTAATATTTGATATGTATGTTTGTTAGAGAAGATAATCAACAGAACAGTTTTAGGAGTTCTTTGAAAATTATAAGGCTCTAAAGAAATATAAATTCCTTACTACCTGTATAAGTAAAGATAAAGCTACCAACCTATATAAAGCTACCTGTATGCCACATGAAGACCTATGAACCCCTTTCTATGTTCTCTACACACTTACAAGCTGTAGTATGCACTTAAGAAATCTTTAATGACTTTAAATTACTGAAGAACAACATTAATCTATGGTGGTGGTTTGAATGTAAATGGCCTCTATAGACACACTGGGAGCAGCATCACTAGGAGGTGTGGCCTTGTTGGAGTAAGTCTGGCTGTGTTGGTAGAAGTGTGTCACTGGGGTGGGCTTTGACATCTGGTTTGAGATGCTCAAACCAGATCCAGTGTCTCATTCTCTATTTCTCCAGCACCATGTCTACCTGTGTCCTGTCATGCTTCATACCAAATGAGCTAAACCTCTGAACTGTAGGTCAGCCCCAATTAAATACTTTTCTTTATAAGAATTTCTTTGGTCATGAAGTCTATTCACAGCAATAGAAATCCTAAGACATCTACACATGCTCATTCTATTCAAAGACTATTTTTCTTTCTTTCTTTTCTTTTCTTTCATTTTCCTGCATGGAAAACAGAAGGGTCTTACCTTAATACTCAATTCTTTTCTTATCTGTTCTGTTCTGCTTAATTCTTTCCTAAGGATATCAATGGTTTCCTGCTTATCTTCTTTTTCCTTTAGTAAAACATTAATCATTTCTTCTTGGGACCTTGCTTTTTTATGCAAATCTAAAAACAAACAGTCATACACTTAAGTATCTACTATTAAAAGAAAAAGAAAAAGATGAGAAAGGTAATCAAATAGTTTGTTAGAAATATGTTTATAGCCGGGCAGTGGTGACACATGCCTTTAATCCCAGCACTTGGGAGGCAGAGGCAGGCGGATCTTTGTGAGTTCGAGACCAGCTTGGTCTACAAGAGCTAGTTCCAGGACAGGCTCCAAAGCCACTGAGAAACCCTGTCTCGAAAAACCAA
>JAQHUG010000195.1:184224-201496 GCA_028555095.1 Dicrostonyx torquatus | reverse complement strand
GGGCCTTGGGCTTCCCATAGGGCAGGGTATCCTGCCCCATCTTAAGGAAGCAGGGGGAGGGTGGTGGGGTAGTGGGGGAGCAGGAGGGCCAGGAACAAGGGGAGTAAATGTAAATTTTTCTTTTAACAATAAAAACAAAACAACAAGCAATGTGAGAAGAGGATGGGGGGAGGGGCATGCAGAATGAGGACAGGATGGAGAAATGATGGAACATGAAGAGCTTATAGGTTACCAAAATGGGATCAAAAAAATATGGCAAATAAAGCATGCTTGGTCTCTGTGTACTAAGCAAGTTAAGTTAAAACAGCAATGGTCATTTCACAGATGACAACATTTAGAGAGTAATAACTCTAAAGTTACTCAACACTGCCACCTGCTGTTATGATATAAATTTTATTATTTCTTATAATCCCTAAAATTGAAGAAAAAGAGCACATTTTCTACTTGATCAAATGAATGAAAATTCTGCAATAAAAGTTCAAAGGAAGGAGAAGTTGTTTAGGAAATAATTTAAAAAATAATGAAATTGGGGCTCAGCAGTTTGGAGTAGGTACTGATTTTGTTGAAAATCAGTTTAACTAAGACATCTTCCATGGCCACTTGCACTCATGTGTATATGTTAACCATATATAGACACAAAGTCAAGAATAATAAAACAATATCTTTAAAACTAACACAGGGAGTAAATAGTAGTAATAAACTAAAACAACCAATGCTCTGATTATCTTCCAAAACAAAATAGACTGAAAACAGATAGTGTCTCAAACAAAGCCACTTACTTGATAATTTATATTCTCTGTCTACTAATTGGCTCTGGACTTCTTTTCTCTGCTCTTCGCTCTCCATTAACTGAGAAATAGTTCTAAAGTTACAAAGGAAAAGTTACTGAATAAAAGTATTTGTACTATTTTATCCTCTAAAAGTATTACGTAAAACTTTTAATCACTTATAAGTATGACAAATTTATATTATAATCTGAACAAAGAAGTCTACTAGCTATCAATAAAAAACAATATTCTGTGTAGAAAGAGAATCATTGCATTTCCAAAATAACAAATAATTAGGATATAGAACTAGAGGTTTTACTTTTCATTTTGTTGCTTGAGTGACTCATTCAACTTTTTCACTGTCTCAATCTGTTTATTCAGGGACTCACAAGTAGTCTGTAAGTCGGTATTCTTCTTTTCAGTAGTCTCATTTCTAAGAATACAAGGAAATGTGTCAGCGTCTTCATGGAAGAAAGCAGCATGAGTACCTGGAATTGCTTATCAGGATTATCAATGATTATGCCCCTTACTACACAATTTACCTAAAGGGCTCATTGCATGGCACAATACACTATATTCAATGACAATAAAAGTCAAGTTAAGTAGTAACACAAATTTCTGTGGTTAGGTTACTTAACTAATTTTGACTTTCTGAAATGACCAAGTCAGTTCTAATATTAATATTGTGACAACTACGTTCATTCAGTAATTCCTTTACAATTACATATGGTTTATGTGTGTGTACAGGAGGGGTACACATGTGCTATGGTGTGAGTGTATGAATGTCTGAGTACATTGGCTCTCTCCTTCCAACAGGTATATTCTAGGGACCAAACTTAAGTTGCCAGGCTTGGTAGCAAGAACCTTTATGCACTGGCCCCTCATCCAATAATTGTTAATATAGCAGCACTACTTCTTCTAGGTCACAGTAATCAGTCAGTGACCAAAATGAAGAAACCTGTCTCTGATAAGCTTACATCCCAGATAACTTGTGACTATAAATGCATATAACCTGCTGGTCTGTGTAATGTTACGTGTATATTTGCATGGCTAATCACATTTGGTATTGGAAAATCAACGGGTTTGTTTGTTCTTCCCTGGACTGGGCTACTTCTCTTAATTGCCTGTAGTTCCTTGTGTAGGGTTGAGGCTCATGGTCTTTTCCCAATCTACTTGGGCACGTCTACTGTTGTTCCCATTCAGCTCATTTTAGGCAGTCTCAAATCTCTTATGAACTACATATTTTATGGTGCCACCACAATTTAAGAAATGTTTAAAGAATTATTTAGGGTTGAGGAAATGTGGCATATTCACTTAGTTTTAACTTTACAAAGAAACTTTTACTTAATTTACCTTTGAACAAGTTCCATGTAGGACTTTGTCAGTATTTCATGTTCTTTAGCCACAGACTCTAATTTCCTACTGTGTTGAAAGAGATGCTCAATATCATTCTGGGCTCTTTCCAACTCCTGCTGTTGTGATTTCAGCAATATACCAAGATCTTCGTTTTTTCTTTCAGCTTCTCTTAACATACCCGCAAGTGTCCGTGCCTCAAAAGAAAATGAAACATGCTTTTCCACTACCATGTATACATACATCATGTTGGTATATTGGATAAAAATGTATCACCTAGCTGGTGGTGGTTCCACTGGATTATTGTGCCTAGTTATCTTAGCTTAAGTATACTATGTGGTGTTGTCACTACAACAAACTAACATACTTCTTAAAATGTACTAAATAATGCACACATGCAATATGAACAATCATTATAGTTGATAAATTGTACAATTTAGAAGAGTTATCAAATACTAATTTAATATGTACTGGGCTACAGAAAACTATATTAGAGCTGGGCGGTGGTGTCACACGCCTCTAATCCCAGTACTCGGGAGGCAGAGGCAGTCGGATCTCTGTCAGTTTGAATCCAGCCTGGTCTACAAAAGCTAGTACCAGGAGAGGCTCCAAAAGCTATAGAGAAACCCTGTCTCAAAAAACCAAAACAACAACAAAACAAAACAAAACCCAAAAAACTATATTAGTTGTATATTCTTAACTAGTTCCAAATCTGATTCAGGCTGAAAATCAGGATTATTTCATATTCTTCAGGATTTTGGATATTCCACATACATAACATTTGAGGCCCACATGTAGGCACAGAATTTATTTATATTTCATATCCTTCATATACATAACATGAAAGTAATTTTGTGTACTTCTGTTTTAAAAATTTGGGCATAAAAATTTAGACACTAAAACTATACCATTATAAATTATAATTTAATAGATTGTTTTGACAGAAACAATTTCAGCATGACCAGAATAATAGAAATCAATACAGCTCAATGACAAAAAAATTAACTCTCCATATAAATATTCATGTGAAGTATACATTCCTTAGGGGTAGTCATCAACACTAAACTGCTAAGTTTACATACATCAGTTTTTTCATTTCAGGTAAGAATCAACAACAAGATACTGACCTAACATTTAAAATTAAACTAACATTAACTAATTAACTAGAAAGCACAGCCTAAATAAGCAGTAATTAGAATAAGGAACATATATTATCTACCATTTGTGTTAAAGAAATTTTCAAATGTTCGATAGAAATTTGGGGCCAACCCTATTACTTTTAAGGCACAGACTATAAAAAGAGATAAGAATTAGTGTTATTTTTATGAGATAAAACATTAAATTGTGTAATAAAATGAACAAGATGCCCAAAAGACATACAATGTAAGAGAGTGGTATGAAAATTGAGAAGAATAACTCTTTGAATATTACTTAGAAGTTCAATTTATCATCAAGACAAATGAAAGCATGCTAAAATAATGGGCGGCAGTGAAAGAAGGATATTAAGCATTCTTACTTCTTTTTAAAAAACTTTCATATATTTTTAAATATAAACTTTTGAATACTAAAAAAAGGAGGGTTTATTTTTACAGAAAATTATGCTTTTATATTAATACATGTGATGGTTAGTCTTGTCACCTCACCAGAGGCTGAAATGACCTGGGAAATGGGTCTCTGGGGATTATCTGGTTAGGTTAATGATGTGGAAAGACCCATCTCAATTTTGGATGAGGTATTCCTTTAGATGCCCTTGGGAAGTGGAATAAAGGAAGGGGACAAAACATAGAATACCACTGAAGTGTGAGTAACAGACAAGTAGGAAGACTACAGAAAGTTAAGTTAATCAGTTAAACCTGGTGAATAATACAGGAGGGAAACAGTAATTTTCAGGGTTCTAAGTCAGAAAACTCAAGCAGTACACAGAGCATTATACTATAAGTATATTTTAAAGCCAGGGAAGTGCTTTACCACAGATTAAACAGAGTTTCAAGCATTTCTCAAATGACTAAATTCAGTAACATAGTGCATTTAATGCTCAGGAAAAAGATCTCTGCTTGCCATAAATTTGGGAACATTGACTTTTAGAAGTAGCTAAAACTATACAACATCAAAATAAGAAAGGACTCAATATAATTCTGAGGATGTCTGACATCAATGGTAAAACACTAATGATACATACACAAACAGACATCAATCAGGTGAAAAGAAACTTGAGATGATAATGTAGTAAAAAGTAAAGGGAAGAGCTTCAAAAGCTTGAGCATAAAATGCCCAAGGTAATTCACCTCAGTTCCAACACGTGATGGAAACACACTTGTAACTAGTGCTGTGCATGCTTTTATTTCACTGAAGTCTCAGACATGCTTTATTTATATAGTGTACATACAGACCTCTGACTCTGCTTGAGTTCTTTGACAGCGATACTGAGCGATGAGTCTGTCAGCCTGTGCAAGAGCCAGGGCTTTTGCTTCCAGGAGATCTTGTAACCTGCTCTCTTTAGACTAGAAGAAAACACACTGTTAATGTCCATTGTTTAGGAAAACACCTATCAAATGCATACAACATTACGTAGTTAAAATAAGCTTGTACTCACAGCTAATGTGGAAAGTTTCATCTCATAAACATCCATTATGTCAGATACTCTTACATCATTAATCTGATCCTTTACCTGGTGTTAGAGTTAAAATCAGAAAAATATAAATTTGACAAAAGAAAACTAAAAGCCTACTTTGCAACTAAATCATTAACGCTGAAGAGTAAAACACATTGTAACAGGTGGGTTACAAATACTTCGTTAACTTGGCTATCTAAGCAAGGTTCAGTACTCATGTGAGTGATTTAAAAGTATTTATGTAGTCATCTGGTAGGCAGGCAGGCAAGGGACTAGAATAAGAAAGATAGATTTTTTTTTAAATGTTTAAATTTTATACCATTTCTTTTCTTTGAAAAATGTCCAGATTTCCCTTTTTACGTCAAAGGGTAAAGTTTCAGTGCTAAAATCTGCATGTAAAGCTGTTTAAGTAAAAGCTGTAATCAGAGCTGACACTTAGCTGGCCCTACCAAGCACAAGCCCATTTACAGTGCTACTCATCACTCACCATTACTCCAGCCTGAAGTTTTTCTATTAGCTCCTCAATATTCAATGGAGGAGCATTATCCTTTGAAAGAGGAGGTGTTAAGCACTTCGTTGATGCTGGAAAACAGGAATTTAGGGGCTGCAAAGGCATTTTCCTGGGCAGATGTTCAGTTTCTTGCTGTCTGTATATATTGTTTGCTGCTATACTTTCTCCAAGACTGAGTAAGAGCCAGGAAGAAAAAGTGATCACAAAAATGGAACAAAAGACAGAGTTGTTACAGAACAATGACAATATTTTAAATGAGTCTTCTTTGGGAACTTTAAGTCTCGAAATACACTGGAAATCATATCTTTGGCAATCACAATAAAGCACGGCCTTGGGAAAACATTCTCAATTTTCCAGAGGACTCTTTTCTACTTATTCCATGTATAATTCTATGTTTGATCTGGAGGCATTGTAGCACTAGTTAGTGAGTGTAGAGTATTTGTAAAGAGTACAAAGTTACTGCAGTACTCAGGACAACCTTATCATACATGGGATCACCTGGTTTCACCTATACTCTCCTCTGACCCTTCTTTTTCTCCCGTATATCCTCATCCCCCTGACTGCTATTGTGCTTCACTAAAAGCCAATCCTGTTTTTATGTCTCAAGGCCTTTAGATAAGCTGTTCCTTCATTTAAAACTATCAGAAAAGGGCTGATTCCTTACCATAGGATCTTGGTTCAAATTCACCTCTCCAGAGAGGTTTTCATTAATGTCCTAAGTAATATGAATAATTAGCTACTCCTCTCCATAGTGATGACATTTTATGAACCTTTAATTTTTTAATAATAAAATTACAAAATATAATAAAAGAACTAACATTAGAATTGGACAAAACAAATAAACAGAAGGAAAAGAGACCAAGAGAAGGCACAAGAATCAGACTCAGTTGCAGTGGTTCACACTCTCAGGAATCCTATGAAAACACTAAACTGAGGACCTGGTGCAGACTTGTGCAGGCTGCCTCAGTCTCTGTGAGTTCGTATGAGCTTTGATCATGTTGATTTAGAGGGCCTTGTTTTCATGGCATCCTCCACCCCCTCTGCTCTTAAACTATTTTTGTCTCCTATTTTACAAGTTCCCTGAGGGAAGGGATTTGATGGAGAAATCCTGGTTAGGGCTGAGTGTTCCAGGGTCTCTCACTCTCTGCATACTGTCTGGCTGTGGGTCTCTATATCTGAATTTATTCCCATCTGTTGCAGGAGGAAGCTTCTCTGATGATGACTGTGCAAGACACTGATCTGTGACTACAGAAGAATGGCATCAGAAGTTATTTCATTTTTACCTTAAAACAAAACAGAACAGTTTTCTCCCTAGGTTCCTGGGTCATCCACTCTCCTCACTATCTAGGTTCTCTCCCACTCCCAGATTTCCCCAGTTGCCTATAGTTCCTTGTGTGGGGTTAAGATCTTGTGAGCTTTCCCCAGTACACTTTAATATCCATATAGAAAGAAATACACATATGCGTGCATATACAGACACAACACACATATACATGCAATAACAATTAATGAAAGAAGCCAAAAATTAAAAGGAGAGTGTTCTGAAAAAGGAAAGGAAGAAATGTAATTATGTTATAATCTTAGAAATAAAAAAATATTTTGCTAACATTTTGGGGTGTTTTGGGGGGGGGGTTGAAGATGTGAGTTTGTTTTTTTCCCTCCAATCCAACACTACCACATGAAGTGAGGAAAGGAATTTTTATTGTATGGATATTTGGCTTAGATATTGGTTCAATAGTTTTTTAACTTTTATGATTATTTATGAGCAATTGTGCAAAATGCAACTAAAGCCACTTAACAACAGGCAGCATGGATTAACAAACTCATCTCTTACATTTAGAGTAAAAACAGCATAGACATCAGAAGTTTTAAGATGAATGATGGATATGGCTTTGGTGTGATAAAACAATTTACAAAGCAAAAGCTTGTTTACTGGCCTGCTTATTAGCCTCTAGTTTCAAATTATTTAAATGACTTTTACAAATTCTATTATATAAACTACTTAAAGTTCTAAATATTAAGCCCCAAGTATAGACTACAGTACCATTCAGTTTACTTATTCTCTTCCTCTGACACAAACCCAATTGAAAACAAAATAAACAATAAACCCCATAGCATATTCAATACTATATATTATAGTATGTTTTTTTTTTGGCCTGGCCATCATCTACTCCATCTTATGACAAAACATTTAATATTTCTTTCAGAATCCCCCACATTGATTCTTCCCAGCTTAGTATGAGTTCAGGTAGTTCTTAGGACTCCTTGGCAAATAAACCAGAAAGGAAAAGTTCTTTCTCCAAAAGAGTAAAGCAATTGGCTCAAGCTTCAGTGCCTAGAGTTTATGTTCCGAACAGCACAATGAGTACTGCTAATCACCTGCATCTATGTTTTCTTTGAAAAAGTAAATATTTGTCCTTTTCCATTACTGAAATCAGAATTTTAATTATCTGAAAGATTACTGATATTTCAATAAAATCTTCAGTTTCAACAATTTGCTAGTAGGTATGCATGGAGGATTATGAAGAAACATAGCACGACATCTAATTGTATTAAGAGATACTGCAAGTGATTACTACTCACACTAAGGAAGGGAAATCTGGCAGTGGAGCAGCTTCCAGCAATATTCCCAATCCAGATTGTACTTGCTCTCTATTATCTGATGTTAAAGCAAAAGCCAAAGGAGTAATCAAACGTGGATCCTAAACAAATCAAAAACCAGCAAGTAAGCGTCAGCAGGTAAGACTCACATACTGCGGAGTCTTTAGTCAAAGGTAAGAGTATTCTACAGTACTCCTACATGATGCTTGCATGTCGTTACACTTCACCACCTTGTAGCTATATGTACTGCATTGCAATCCACAGAGAAACTAAGAATTATCCAGCAAAAAGCTTCATGTTTTAGATTATGCCTAACAGAATTATAGCTTAAATATTTTGATAAATTTAAATTGTTCAAAATAAAATAGTACTTAGATACTGTTTTATTTCTAATAAATGAAAACTTTGGCCAATAATTGTTAAAGTCATCGTATAAATATCTGAACTAATGAATGCAAATTAGAAAACTAATGACTAAAGCAGTACGCCTCAAAGTTCCTCTTGTCAGTATTTCACACTAGTAACCATAAGCTCTAAGATCACCTATCATGAAGAAACCTAAAAACTGAAGTGACAAAATGACTACCTGCTTGGCATGTTTTGTATATGTAAGGTATAGAGGCCAGAGATCTATGTCAGATGTCTTTTTCTATTGCTTTCAACCTTATTGTTTAATAAAGAGTCTTTTTTGGAACCTGGAGCTCACTAACTGGCTAGACCAGTTCGTCAGAAAGCCCTGTGTCCTGCTGTCTCTGCCTCTCAGTGCTGGAATACAGAACCTTTAATGTGGGTTTTAGGAATCTAAACTTTAAGCCCTTTGCTCACTGAGTCATTTCCCCTACCCTCACTTGATTCTTTAAAGAAAAACTTCTAATGAAGAAAATATTAATATCAAGCTTTTATAATTAAGATGTTAAATGCTTTGTAGGTACTTAAGTATAATTCAACCTTCACTACTCTCAACAGAATCCCTTCATAATTTCTCCCAGAGTGCAGAATAAAATTGCTGTTTGCGGTAAAGGTATCTGAAATACAAAGATGAAAAACTAATTGCTCATGCCTACACTGACTAGCAACTAATTCAGCCAACTATGAACCACGCCTCTTTGGCATAATGCTGTTATAGAGCCCACTGTCACAGCCTATGGATTCAGTTCAGCTTTTATTCTATCTGAATATTCACCATCACTCTTTCTAAGCTACTTTGCTTAATTAAAGAAAAAATAATTTTGCATTTTTGTTAAATAACTCTTATAAACTAGGTAATATAATTAACATGAGTAATGTTGAACCCTGGCCTAAACGCAGAAAACCAGACTAACACCCCCCTTAAAAAAAATTATGTCCTATGAGCTAAGTATTACATAATAAAAAAACTTTAGCTTGAGTTTTCCAAAAACAAGCAAGATAGATTATAGTAGCATAGAAAGACCTTTCTCCTATAAGGAAAGTAACAGAGAAGGGACACTCTTCTTTTGATGAATATTTTTCTAGCTATAAAACCCACCTCCTCCAGCTGAGCTAAAAACACTCATGGATTTTACAAAATGAGATGTTCCCTAATTCTTGAAAAGCAAATGAGGACTGGAAGTGTAGCCCTGGAATGGAGTTCTTACACGGCATGTTTTAAGCTTTGGGTTTGTGGCAGAGTAGGAAGTAAAATAGAAATAAATCTTTAAATTAAGTCTTTCTAACTTTGCTGTCTGATAACATCTAGAACTTCTCAGCTACTATATTGTAAGCTAGTGCTATTTTCAGCAAACCCTCACCAGTCTTATCAGTCCCTTTCTTTCAGATGTTTTCTAACCTCTTACTATTTTATATCACCAACTCTGATCAAAATGAAAAGCTCACCTAGGGATGATGGCCCAGCTAGTAAATTTGAGTTTAATACAGAGGAGCCATAATGAGTGCTGGGGATGTGCTTGTAACCCCCGTGCTAGGGAGGCAGAGGAACAGATTCCTGCAGCTCATTAGCCACCAGCCTACTTTACTTGGTGGTGAGGTCCAGAACAGTAAAGAAACCCCATGACGGGGGTGAGGGTGGGGCGAAGTGGACAAGGCTTAAGGAATTACACTCAAAGTCATCCTTAGGCCGTCACAATTTGTCACCCATAGGTGTATAATCACACACACACACACACACACACACACACACACACACACGAGTCTTTCCCAATGGCAACATAGATCAAGAAAGCTGCAAGTACAAAAATAATGAAAGGAAATGCTGGGAAATTACTACCTTAGAACCTTGAGGAAGTTAGATTTTGTTTCTAAGATATATAATGAGACTATTCTAATTATAATAGATAAAACTGTCAACTTTTTTTTCATGGCCAATTCTAAGAAAAATATCCTCTAAGGATGCAGAATATTAAAGCAGAAATACTTCAGATAGGCATCATGGGCCTATAACCCTAGCACTTAGGAGGTCAAGGCAGAAGAAAGCTGAGTTCAGAGACAAACTGACCTACATGGTGATATGTAGTCTCAACAAACAAACAAGAAATCAAGAAAGAAGTAAAGGGAGAATTATTATAATCCATGATAGAGGAGCTAGAGATGCTGCTCAGACACAAGGACCTGAGTTCAACCCTCAGTCCCCACCGAGAATGCAGGACTCAGTGTCGCATCTGTAGTCTTATCCCTAGGAGTAGGAGGTAGAGAGACAGGGACAGAGACAGCTGGAACTCTAGAGCTCATCTATTAGTCAGTCTAGCTGGGCTGGTGAGCTCCAGGACAGAGAGACTCTGATGCAAAGGAAAAAAAAAGAAAACAAGGAATTGAAGAAGACAGACAACACTGGCTTTCCACATGCATGCACATACATGTATCTAACATATATGTACCACTAGACTATGTTAAGTATAAAAAAATATGTACACACATGCACACAAACAAACACATGACAATAAAATATGTGAAAAGTCTGAAGTTACCTGAAGGATTTTATAGAAGCTTACTTCCATACCAGGAATCAGTTGTTTTAGCTTGTTCATCAAATTAAGAGTCTTCAAAATTACATCAGCAGCAAGTTTGCTTTAAAAATAAAAGTTATCACATTTAAATTAGAAAACAAGAAAATTAGCATATTTTTGTATATAATTCTAAAGAAAATGAAAAAAAATCTAACAAATTTGTTTATAAAACTCAAAAAGATAAAGTATTACTTCTAAGAATTAAAATATTTTAATAAATTAGTATTTTTAGTACTCAAGTTCCAGAAAGGACAAGCTAATACTGAATATAAATTTCAGACCATTATCTACTCTTAAATACAAACATGGTACAAATGTCTGCTGAATTGAATACAAGTATTAGAACATGACTCATTTCAGTTTTAGTAACTGTTTCTAAAGTTAAAAACAAAACCTAATATGTAAGGAATTAATTATTCAAGACCATGCACTCACTTTAGTTTGCATCTTAAAGGGAGTAAATAGTTTAAAAGAGAACTGGTTAAAAAAAAAAAAAAAAAGAGAACTGGTAGATGGTCTGATAGGTAAGGGTCTTTCCACCACAAATTGTACTGACATTCATACAAACTGTGGTCAAATGACCTCATACTTATTATTACACACACACACACACACCAAAACCACTTTTAAAAGTGAAAAGGTAATTCTTGTTCTTCAAGAATACAATTGCTGTTGGGCAGTGGTGTTGGTGCATGCCTCTAATCCCAGCACTTGGGAGGCAGAAGTAAGAAGAAGTAAGAAGTAAGAGGAGGAGGAGGAGGAGGAGGAGGAGGAGGANGAAGTAAGAAGAAGTAAGAAGTAAGAGGAGGAGGAGGAGGAGGAGGAGGAGGAGGAAGAGGAAGAGGAAGGGGAAGAAGAAGAAGAAGAAGAAGAAGAAGAAGAAGAAGAAGAAGAAGAAGAAGAAGAAGAAGAAGAAGAAGAAGAAGAAAACAGTTGCTGACAATTATTTATGGAAATGGGAACAAATTTTAGTGTTTGGCACTTATTAGGTATCAATAAATATTCATTAGGAAAACTTGCTCATGAGAGGGAGGGGGCATAAATAATTGCTCCTTACTCTGTGAGCATCCACCTTTAACCAAAGCTCTGATGTGTGAAGGAGAAGAGAGGAGTCACCTTTGTTATTAAGCTTTCAGCAGGGACTGGCTTTCTGGTAATAAAACTATCCATTTTGTTATGCTTTTCTCTTTAAAAATGTAAAATTAGATGAAGCAAAAATTAAATAACCAAGGCAATGTCAAAAGAGTTTCAGAAGAGAAATGTTCAGAATCTGTAATCTCTCTTTCACATGCATGCAAAAGAAAGAAAAAGTCCTACTGAAATATAAACTGCAGATGTCAAAACCTTTCCTAAGTATGCAATCCATAAACTGAATTTTCAATTCAAAATTTAAGCAATTTCCAGCTATCTTTTGAGTTAATAGAACATAATTAGGGAAGATCCTTAAATATAACTATATTTTATAATTTTAATGCTGTTAGCCAGTATGCCTTTTGGATTTGAAATACTCACCATAATTCAGAATCTGCTACCTTTGTTCCAAATCCCAGGTCAATCTTGCCATATGTAAACTGTTGTTCAATCAGCGTGGTGCACTTGATAGTAGTCAATATTTTTACAATATGCATTTTTAGAGTGTCATCTCCACATAGAGGTTACGTTTGGTTAAGACACACAGAAATTGAAATACTTGGCTATATATAACTTGAAGCATTCAGAATAATGTTAAACAAGTTATTGCATCACTGCAATCCAGTGTAATTATTTTAATTGCTTTAAGGCATGTTAGAAAAGTGAAACTTCAAAGTATTAAGGTGACTAGTAAATATCAAGAGATGGACTCATAAAAGTGTTTAACACACAGTAAAAGCAGGGACATGTCTTCACTGGATGTTTGTTTACATTTTATTTACCTGTTAGCAACGATCAAAATGTTTCAATGAACATTGGATGTATTATAGGGAGTTATATCCTCACAATTTATAAATTACTATGAATATCAGAAAAAAGGGCCAAGTTATAAAACACTTTTAAGGTTAAACAGAGCAACTGCATGACTCTATAGCAGTAATTTTCAACCTTGCCTACATGTTAGAAGCACAAGAATATTTGAGCAGTGGTGGTGCATGTCTTTAATACCAGTACTCAGGAGGCAGAGGCAGGAGGATCTCTGTGAGTTCGAGAACAGCCTAGTCTACAAGAGCTACTTCCAGGTCAGGCTCCAAAACTACAAGGAAAAAACAAACAAACAAACTAACAAACCAAACATACAAACAAAACAAGAAACACAAGAATAGATTAAACAATCACATACACAGGGGGTGGGGGCTAAAATCATGAAAACTGTATCAGTATTTGCTTATGCACTGATACATCGGCCAAAAACTCACAGAATTAGTAACAGGCATTAAAACTACAGGAGAGTTATAAGGAGTCACCTCAGCACACGCCTTCAAAGCTCAAGCTGTTATTTAAAAAGATCATATTTTAAGAACATTTAATGGGTGGGAATATAGATTAAGAGTAAATAATAGCTGCTTAGTTTGATCCTCTGCAGTGGCCACATGCACACATAACCACACAAGGATGTATGTAAAAAAAAAAAAGAGCTCTAAAAGTACTTTTAAGCATAAATTAAACATAGAAAAACTGGAGAACTTTTTCAGGTGTCCTTGAAACTTTGTTTAAGTTCAACATCCTTTCTCTGACTGTGTAAGTGCATAGTCATACATGTTTTCATATGTACAAACATAGAGGCCAGAGGACAACTTAGGGTGTCATCCTCAGAACCACAGTCCATATACTTTGAGGAGGGTTATTCATGGACTCGTGGTCCTCCACGAGGCAAACAGCTGGCAGCAAACCCCAGGTTTGTCTCTGCTTCCCTAGCCCCAAGACTGCAACCATCATGCTTGCCTGACATTTTCATGTGGGTTGCTGGAAACTGAACAAGTCCTCATGCTCTCAAGGGAAGCATTTTAATGACTAAGCTATCTCCCCAGTCCCTTGGTTCATTATTTCTGATATTACGTAAGAAATTATAAGATTACAAATAGAGACAAAGTTGAAGTTTTTATGCTTTTCATTTATATTATGGTAAAGGATATTTAATAAAATTTCAATGGCTTTGACCATCCTTTCACATTTTTTTCTTATTAAGGCCTCATCCAGATTTTGTTCAGTGAACTGAAGCTGATCAAGGATTGTAGGCAGCAGAAGGGTCACAAAACGGTCAGTTGAAGAACAGTTACCAGTATCAATGATATCCTAGAAAATTTATTATTAAGAATAATTAAAAATAAATATGGAACGTATAACACAAAACAGTCATTATTGAGCTATAACATATTCCTTAAATTTTTAGCATTTATTTCAATAGTCTATTCATTCAAGTCTTTTATTTTAAAGCTATGTTTTACAGTTTACAATGTTAGCCATCTTTCAGGTTTACCCTGGCTTTTTTCTCAAATGAAGCCATGATTTTGTAAAAAAGACATTTTAAAGGATTCCATGATTTAAATGTTATTTTAAATGTTTAGTATTTAATGACAATTACCTGAAATTGCAAAATGAAATTAAATAATAAAAGAATGACTTTAATAGTGTAAAATCACAAATAATTTCAAAGGTTTTATAAATGCTAAAATCAGCCAGTACCTAGAAAAACAAAAAAAATCAGTTTATGCAAAAGTTTTTATGAATAGACTTGATCAGTCACAAACATATTTGTGCATGGTATCCAATTACGAGATTGAAAAATAATTTGGAAGACCGGAGAGGCTGAATGAGTATAAAAGCAGGTGAACAGTAGATAATATTAAACTGCCTAATAGCATAATCTACAGATCAAAATTATTTGTCTTCATTCTACTAAGTGCATTGCATCTGTCTGCATGCTGTCTCATTTCACTAATTAAGATCGATATTTTACAGAATTAATAAAAGGCAGCAGACAAAATGTGAGAGAGAAAACAACTAAAGCACAATAGGAAATCACATAGATCCTATGTAATAAATTTAAGAAATTGCATATATGTATGTACGTAAGAAAATACATACAAAGCATTCAGTAGAAACATGGAAAATACTAATGCATGTGAGTCTGCAGGAAACAAACCCTCAGTAGTTGAATTCTAGATAGTCTAGCGTATAGTTAATTTTATCTCATGTGTGAACAATTGGCTTACACGAAAGTGTCATAAAACAAATTGTTAAGTGAGCATCAAAAAAGCAGAAAAGTCCATTTGTCAATCATTTCATTACCTCAAAGATTTCCTTGAACAACTCCAGTGCTAAAACAGAACAGTTTTCAGAGCCATCCAAAGGTTGGCTTAACCAGCGAAGCAGAGCCACAGTAGGTTCTAAGCTTTTAGGACGACTTCCCACAATGCTGTTGCCAGATGGAGACTGTTCAAACATCATCTGACTGAGCACATGGCGCAGCTGAGTCACTGCACAGAATGCAAGAAGTAATTCTAAAACCTGTGCAATATAAAGTCTTCATTAAATACAACTTCATTGGCCTTTAACAGACAAAGCATACGATGACACTAAAAATGCCATGCATTTTTAAAGAAAACATTCTGTCTCCATTCGTTGCAGAACAATTGTTTTATGGTGACATTCAATATAGTCATCAGTCTAACTACAATACAAGGCAAGTTCAGGCACCCTCTCCTCCACTGCCCAGGGTCCTAGCT
The DNA here is from genome assembly GCA_028555095.1 of Dicrostonyx torquatus. Classification (NCBI taxonomy): domain Eukaryota; kingdom Metazoa; phylum Chordata; class Mammalia; order Rodentia; family Cricetidae; genus Dicrostonyx; species Dicrostonyx torquatus. The sequence continues at coordinate 185,972 of JAQHUG010000195.1, read as the reverse complement.
GGGGTCATCCCCGTGGACTCCTGGGAACCCCTCCAGAGTCAAGCCTCTTGCCACCCCAAAATACCCCCTCAATTAAGATATCTCCTTCCCTACTCCCATATCCATCCTTCCTCCATCTCAACCATCTCACTCCAAGCTCTCCCCAACCCTCCCCTGCTCCCCTCTCTCTTCCCCTCTGCCCTTCCCTCTTCCCTCCCGCCCCCATGCTCCTAACTTTTGCCTGGCAATCTTGTCCTCTTCCAGTTTCCAGGAGGATCTATATATGTTTTTCTTTGGGTTCACCTTATTACTTAGCTTCTCTAGGATCATGAACTATAGGCTCAATGTCCTTTATTTATGGCTAGAATCCATTAATGAGTGAGTACATACCATATTCATATTTTTGGGTCTGGGTTATCTCACTCAGGATAGTGCTTTCTACTTTCATTCATTTGCATGCAAAATTCAAGCCTGAACTGGCCTTGTCTAATAGTCAGACTGATGACTATCCTGAATATCACCATAGAACCTTCGTCCAACGACGGATGGAGAGAGACACAGAGATCCACATCAGAGCACTGAACTGAGCTCCCAAGGTCCAGCTGAAGAGCAGAAGGACAGAGAATATGACCAAGGAAGTCAGGATGGCGAGGGGTTGGCTCACCCACTGAGACAGTGTGCCGGAGCTAATGGGAGCTCACCAACTTCAGCTGGACTGGGAATGAACGAGCACGTGATCAAACTGGACCCTCTGAATGTGGTTGACAATTGGGGCAGACTGAGGGGCCAAAGATAATGGTCCTGGGATTTGTCTCTACTGCATGTACTGACTTTTTGGGATCCTATTCTCTATGGATGCACACCTTCCTAAGCCTAGATGTAGCGGGGAGGGCCTTGAACTTCCCACAGGGCAGGGTGCCTTGCCCTCTCTTAGGACTGGAGGGGAATGGGGGAGCAGGAGGGAAGTGGGAGGAGGGGAGAAAGTGGGAATTTTGATTGGTATTATAAAGTAATAAAAAAAAGAAAATATTGTGAAAGAAAAACTTAAAGTAGCTTCCATTTTGCAATGCTCTCATTCTGATTTCAACATTGGTTACATGAGTGTGAAGTTTCTAAATCTGCAGAGCAGCTAACTTAGGTTTTGCTGTACATTTTAATCTTTCAAAGTATAAAACAAAATGTCATGCTTTTAAATACCTTTGAAGAAGAATCGGGGTCCTTCGCATTTAGAAGTCCTAGAACTTGATTAAGACATGAAGAGAAGTGTTCATACCTAGGTTTGAAGGTATACAATAAATGACAAAAGAGGAAGATTTGTAGGCAAAGCAAAGGGGATAGATCTCATCTAAACATATTACAAATATGCATGAAATTCTCAAAAAATATACCAAATTTGCTCACAATGTTTACATAGATATTCCATGATTTATGACATTGTTTTGTACCCATAATCCATTTAAACTTAAAACTACTCCATGTGAAAAATGTATTTTCTACAACCCAGTCTACTGACTAACAGAACATAACAACATAGCACATTGTAGTTGACTGGTTGTTTACCATTGTGATTTGAGGGGCTGACTTTCACCTGCAGCTTACAGTCACTGTCTAGCACTGCAAGGGTCAAGAAATAAAGCTGCCCCAGCACTCGGGAGGCAGAGGCAGGCGGATCTGTGTGAGTTTGAGACCAGCCTGGTCTACAAGAGCTAGTTCCAGGACAGGCTCCAAAGCCACAGAGAAACCCTGTCTCGAAAAACCAAAAAAAAAAA
>JAQHUG010000195.1:167700-184054 GCA_028555095.1 Dicrostonyx torquatus | reverse complement strand
ACACACACACACACACACACACACACATATAATATATATTCCATATATAATGGTTGAAACAAAAGTTAATGCTTGAGCACACATATATGAGAAGTGACAACTGGATAGGAAACATTCAATGAAAAATAAAAATAATCTGCTGAAGATGACAGAGTGAGGCTTACAGCATACTGTAATAAAATGTTAATGAACAGAACAGGCTAGAACTAAGAAAGAATGTGCAGAAACAAGTTCATCTAGGCGTTCATCTGGGGGGGGGACTCTAAGCAGATGAGACTCTTTGTTTTTCCTGCATTTGAAATAAAGATAAAGTGAGGGCACGTTGTGGTGGGGTACGCTTTTAATTCCAGCACTCGGGAGGCAGAGGCAGGTGGATCACTGTGAGTTCGAGGCCAGCCTGGTCTATAGAGTAAGTTCCAAAACAACCCTACAAAAAAATAAAATCAAAAAAATAAAGATAAAAGATAATGTGAGCTCGAGCATGAAAGGTAGCAAAAGAAAGCAATACATATTTGAATGAGACATTGTAGGTATTAAGGAAGGAAGCTGACAGAATAAATAAAAGGGGTTTGTCCCAGGGAAAGCTGTGTGATTTTCTCCTATTTAGTTAGAAACAGATTCAAGATTGAGGTCTTAACAAATGGCCTCAAAAGAAGACAACATGGTTCTTGGAGATCCATTCTGTACAGAAAGAAGAAGAAAAGAATGCAACTGAGAAACTGAAAGAAGTATTAGCTTAGCAATCTCCCACTGCTGCTACATAGTAGTCATCTTTCTTATCCTGAGAGCACATCCAAAAGATGATTCCTATTTACTACAAAGCTTTTAAGTAAGCATTATGTGACAGCCAGAACAGAAACACATGGATATTCTGATGCTCACAACAGATGAAAAGAGGACAGGTAAAGGAAAGGTATTCTGCAGGAAAGATGCCCTTATCTATGACACTGACTTGATAGCCATTCGTATCACAGATGTTTAGGAAAAACCTGAAACGCTAAAGTGAATGTGTCTTGTTTTGCAGAACTTCAGCTACCCAAGGTTAATTTTGCCTTAGTCTTTAGGTCTATTTTGTTCACGGAAAATCAGGAATTATTTAACATTCTGCTGCTGCTGAAACTCCTTTGTCTCTCACTGCTTGGACAATGTAGGTGCTCAATAAATGTTTTCTCATTTAACGATGAGTCACTATTTGAACTAATTCCTTAAGATCCCAACACAACTTAAGTATTGAGAAAATGAAATTAAGATGCTAAAATCAAGGTCTGGAGAGATAATTCAGTGATCAAGGATGAGTGTTACTTTTCCAAAAGAGCAGGGTCAATTCCTAGCAACCATATTGGGTAGATCACAACCATCCATGACTCCAGTTTCAGAGGTCCTAATGTTCTCTTCTAGCCTCCACACGGACCAGGCACACACATGGTGAACATGTATGCAGGCAAAACCCCATATATATAAAATAAAAATAAACTGCATGAAAATAAACACAAAGATTCTAACGCAATGAACTTTTTGAAAGTAAATGTTACGGCCTTTCAAATATAAGGGACAAGAAACACTTGGAGACAAATATAAAAATGTTTTGGTACTGGAGCTATGGCTTAACCATTAAGAGTGTTCTCTGTCACGGGACTTGGGTTCAATTCCCAGCATCCACAAGGCAGCTCACACATGTCTTCAACTCTAGTTCCAGGGATCCTAGGCCTTCTTCTGGTTTTAACAGGCACCAGGCACAAATGTGGTACATATACACATATGCTGGCACAACACTCATACACACAGAATCGAAAGTAATAAATAAAATTGTCATATTGATAAATAACATACCTCGTAAGATAATCAGCAATTTTAGGATTTTTAAGGAGATCCATAAGTAGGTCGACTGAGTACTTTCTTGTTAGGGTACCATCACCATTTATTAGAATATTAAATATTAGTTGAAAAGTCTGATGAATGTTTCGAGCATGAAATAGCTTTGAAAAATTGGGAAAACTGTATTATACACAAGAAATTATAAGCTGACATCTTAATGATTTTAAAATATTAAACACTATGATCTCAAAATTAATTTCAAAGATAGAAAAAGTTACCTTTTCCCCCACTTCTTCATTTAGCGTCAAACTGGATAATATTGACAGTGCAAACACAACTACTGTCAAACTGCTGTGTGTTAGGAAGCTTATGAGAGTTCGATAAAAGGATTTCACATTACTCTGAAGGAGAAAAGAAACTGAATTTAAAAAATGCACATTTTGGTTGAAAAAATACAATTGTACAGAATGGACAAGCTTATTAAACATTATCATGAACTTTTCAACACATGGTGATTATTTTTAAAAGGAAAATTATTACTTTTTAAAGGGAAATTTTACAACATACATAAGTAGAAATTAAAGGACTATTTGTTATACACAGAATCTGGAGAAAATTTCTTTTTTGGTAAAGGTACCCAAATGGCTCCAAAAGGTACCATAGGTTCCATACTTAGCAATGGAAATAAAAAAAGAAAAAAACTTGGAAGAATTTAGGAATAGAGCCTACTATAAAATATACAAACATACATACATACATACATCAAACCCTCAACTCACCAAAGTTTTTATTTGTGTTTGAACAGAAAGATTGTGCCGACAAAGATTTGCCAATAACCCCAGGCAAGGCATCGTTAACTCATCTTCAGAAGACTGACTGTTGTAAAGACAGAAAGCATGGTATCCACTCTAATTAGTCAAAATCATAGAGTAGTTAATATACTTAAGTTCTTACATGTAAAAACAAGATTATTATAGTCAGAGTAATGCTATTTCTTTCATGTTTTAAAGCTAAATTATTCTATTCAACTGTGCCACAGAAATAAAGAAAGAGCAGTCACAATGACTATATTTTATTATGCTCACCTATAGAGCATACAATGTTCACCTTGATGAATTTTTCTTCCTAAATCAATTTGTTAAATCTTACTCATGAAAATTACACCTGCTTTATGATACTCAACCCTTAAAATCACCCAAGTGGAGGAAACAGATAGTAATTAGTTTAAAAACCTAGAAAGCTGGTAAGATGACTGCTCTTTTAAAGGACTGGGGTTCAGTTCCTAGCACTCACATTGGACAGCACACAACTCTCTGTAACTCCAGCTCCAGAGAATAGGAAGCCCTGTTTTGTCCTCCACAGACACCTGCACATACATGGTGTACCTCACATACTCAGGCACAAACACATACACAAAAATAAATGAATTTTTTTTTTTTTGCTTTTAAAGTTAGAAAACATTAACTAAGGAGAAATGATCTACCACCTAGTTTTAGTTTAAAAATAAACCAATAAATTACATGCTTGGTTGTATACTTACATATGACCAATCAGGAATGTAATTAAGTCATCTATGTGGGTACCAGAATGGAAAAATTTGACATTATATGTTAACCTCTGCAGGAGATGAATGCACTGAGAATAAGAAAATAATTGTGAGTATACACATGAAAACATACTGCCCACTCATAAAAATAAAGTTTTGCAAGTATTTCATTTTAGTATATCATTTTAGGAACCAAACACTAGAGCAAGAGCCATGCCATTTTTTTTCTTTTTTTTTTCTCTTTTTTTTAATTAATTTATTTATTTTTGTTAAAAGCAAAATTTACATTTACTCCCCTTGTTCCCGGCCCTCCCGCTCCCCCACTACCCCAAGCTTAATTTTATTTCAAAACATATATTCTAAGCTATGAGACTACTAAGAACCATGGGAGTCATGTCTTAATTTATCCATGTCTACATATTTCATTTCATGGCTTGTCACAGCTATGGTTTGAATGGCACCTACTTTTGTCCATTCAAGGTGGGTTCTGTGATTTAAACCTTAGTTTCTTAGATGGTGGTACTGGGAGGTGGCAGAACTTGTACAAGTTAGGGCTTAAATAAAGGTCCTTAGGTCAAGGAAGATATCATGTATTTCCCATGTAACCCTGATGGTAGTTCTGAAGAGCAGAAAAAGGAACAAGTCTGGTCCCAGTATCTCTCCTATCTTACCTGAGATATGATCACGTTCCCACCCTCTCTATTTATCATGATTATAGAAGACACTTTGCCAGATGTAAATAATAGTTGATATAAATACATGTCTTTGAATCACCAAAATTTGATTTTTCCTTATCAAATGAACTACTCCCAAGTATTCAACTGTAGTAACTAAATCTGACCAGTCATCCACCTTGTTCCCTTACTTACGTTAAACTTGAGTGTGGGTTGAATTAATTTGAAGATATCTTTTTCCCTTTACATTTTATGTCTAAAAGTGCATGTCAGTTTAATTGGTCATGTTTATCTTTCTTGCAGATGATGACATTTTAGATTCAATAAAATGCTGGGTGAGTTTTTAAATTATGCTAAACAAGTATAAACCATAGCTTTAAGTTTTGTGAGATTTTTTTCTTTGTAAATTTTTTCTTAAACAGTTCAAGACTATATAACCTACATTATAATTTTAACATGACTAGTTCACACTTCAAAAGGTACACAACTGTGTCCTTAACTTATAGTGTTATAAGTTAAAGTGGTGATAATGCAGTGGTTATCTCTGATTCCTTCTTGAGAAATATTTACATATTTGGCATGTGACGAACTACCTCCTAATAAGCACTATGGCTGATAATGTCATGCCATCATATAAAATAAAACATCTTACTGTTCTAGAACAGAATTTTTGGTTAACTATATAAAGAAGAATCACATTTATTTGTGTTGCAGAATAATTGTTTAACTATGCAACAGTGCATTGCTTTTGTTTATGTTGCATTTATTTAACTACGTACAGATGTGTTGATGCTTTACCTTGCCTGCCTAAGGCACCTGATTAGTTTAGTAAAAAGTTGAATGGCCAATGGCTAGGTGGAGGAGTTATAGTTGGGACTGCTAGGCAGAGAGAAAAGGGAAGCTAGCCAGCCAGCCAGGGAGTCAGCCAGCCAGACACAGAAGAAGCAGGAAAGCAGGATAGACAGTATGTAGATCAGGTAAATGAGCCTCAGGGAAACAAATCGATTAATAGAAAAGGGTAAATATAAGTTAAAGAAAAAAGCTAGCTAGAAACAAACCTAGAGCTAATGCCAAGCATTTATAATTAGCAATCATGATTTGAGGCTGGCTGTCCAGGAAAGCTGACTACATCTTACCAATTCTTGTCTGAGAATAAAGAAAGGAGAACAGGAGGCAATATACTATGAGGATCTGTATACCTGTAAAAACACCGAAGCACTGTGGCAAGTGCTGCTCCGACAGACCACTCCTGCCAACACACTATTCAGATTGTATATACTCTGAAGACAGTCTCTGGTTTCAGTATCTACAGCTAAAGTTAAAATAAAATGGCATAAAATATATCACTCTTACATGCAGAAATCTTTCCACAATAGTAAAATAATTTTATGTCATAGAATCTTATCTTTAAAGAAGAAAAAACATGAGAAATCTGTTTAATCTTGAGTATTTGAATCAGGATCTCATTCTGTAGCCCAGGCAGTTCCTCCTGTCTCAGCCTTAGGAATGCTCAGGTTACAGGATTAAGCCACCATGGCTGGCCAAGACAGATTTTTTTTCTTTTTTTAATTAATGCACACCAATTTCAAAGTATAAATGATTTTTCTACATAGAATTACTATCAAAGAAAAAAAGCCTTGTTTTACATATGTCTTGAAACTTGGTTGTTGAAACAATACAACAGTTGGGGTTGGTGGTATATGCTTGTAATCCACACTTAGGAGAATGAGGCAAGAGAATTTTGAGTTCCATCTTAGCCTGAATTTTATATATATATAGTATGCAGTCAGATTATCATTTCATCTTCTTCTATAAATCCAAAGACTTAAAATATAAAACCTACTACTTAAATTTTAATTTAAATTATATCAAACCATTAACTAAGATTGTATCCCTAAAGGTAGAAATGATAAAGGAGGCTGGGATAATGAATAACTCTTATCTTACTCTTATCTGTGTTATCTAATATAACAGCTACTAGTACATATTACTGTGCAACTATTTAAATTAACTTTAATCAAAATCAGATTCAGCTCCCCAGACTTCAAATGCTTGATAAGCCTATATGGCAAGAGGCTACTCTAAGGAACAATACAAACCCAGAATATAACAATACTTAGATTGTCCTGCAAAACAGTGCAATGCTGCTCTCTGCTAATACTTCTCTATTACTAAGATACCTGATTATAACCATATACAAAAATATCTAACACCTCTGTGCTTACACCAATCAAGGGTAAAATGATTAAAAGATGCACATTTAAAAACAAAACATAATGGGAAGGAATAGAAAAAAAACAACTATAGTTTATCTTTGGTTGTAAGTTGAATGTAGACTATTACTGAAGGATTACTTTTAGAGATTGTTATATCTTTCTGATTGTTGTCTTTAATATTGGCTTTATGTTCACATGGCTTTTTGTTGTTTTAAAATTCAATACAATGTCATTTCCCCATATGCATTCTTTTCTATAAAATATGGAAGTCTTTAAGACCTTTTTTTTTTGAGTAGTTATTAAAAGCATGGGTTCACCTCTTTGGAGAAATCTTGGTTGTGAGTCTTTATTATCAGTGAATGTCTCAGTTTACTCAAATATAAATCAAATCAGTAGCATTTAACTTAAAGAGTTATGGTTTCTCTGTTTAGCCCTAACTGTCCTGGAACTCGCTCTGTAGACCTGGTTGGCATTGAACTCAGAGATTCTCCTAGCTCTGTCCCAAGTGCTGGGATTAAAGGCATGTGCCACCGCTGCCCAGCTTCAGAGACTCTTTTGAGAGAATCATAAAGACAAACTTTATATGGTTCTACAATGAAGAAATATTTTGAAACTAAATCATTCTTGAAGAAATTCTCTAATTTTATATGCCCTTTAAAAAACATTAAGTTCAGCGCTGGAGAGATGGCTCAGTGGTTAAAAGTACTATCTGCTCTTCCAGAGGTCCTGAGTTCCATTGCCAGCAACCACATGGTGGCTCACAGCCATTTATAGTGGGATTCTTCTGGCATACAGGAGTACATGCAGATAGAGCACTCATATACATAAAATAAATAAATCTTAAAAAATTAATTTCATAGTATTCAAAACTCCAAAAAAAAAAGGTATAAACACATTACCCAGTTGAGACAGCAAACTGATAATACTTAGGATCAGGGAAGCACTTATGTTTGGGTCTTCAAGAAGTTCAACGAGGCAACTCAAACATTCACTTGGCAGTATCTGCTGTGATGTAAACAGTCGTGTCAGCTTTTGTCCACAAACTACCTATGAAATAGGAAGCAAATGTGTTAAGTGCTGGCAATTTCTATTTCTTCTGCATTTCAAGTAAACCATGTTTATGACATTCACTTAGCCCTTTCTTTCCCAGTTTAGAAAACCCACACCTTTCTGCCCATATACATACTCTCTCCTTCTCTAGTTGAATTACCTAGATTTCAGTTTGCTTACTTTCTCCAGAAACATTTCCCTAAGCCTTTTAGGTCACCCAAGTTTTACTTATTACACAGCCGTACAGTACATTGTTATTTCCTTAATGTATTAGTGGCCTTGTGACTACCATTTATATATTATTTGTATTGTACTGTACTAAACACAGACTAAAAATGCATCCTAGAACTTTGGTAGTTTGAATGTAATTGGCTCCCATAAACTCACACCAAGTGGCACTATTAGGAGGTGTGGCTTTGTTGGAGGAAATGTCTCACTGTGGGGACTGGCTTTTAGGTCTCATGCATGCTCAAAACGGGCCCATTATCTCAGACCATTCCTGTTCCCTGTGCATCAAGATGTAAGGACTCTTAGCTCCCTTAATACCATGTCTGCCTGCATGCTGCATTACTTCCTGCCATGACAATAAAGGACTGAACCTCTGAACTGTAAGCAAGTCACCCCAATTAAATGTTTCCTTTGTAAGAGTTGCTGCAGTTATGGTGTTTCTTCATGGCAATAGAAACCCTCACTAAGAAAAGACCCAAGCAGATTTATTATTCTGAAGCCTAGTATACTCGTAACATCTACTCTGAGAATGGTATATGAAGCCCAATGGATAATAACTCCTTTCAGGCTGAGTCTAGAAGTTAGGAAATTATGCAGAAACAATAAAGTTAATAAAGAATATTTTAAAACCTAGCAAAGGTAAGATTTTTACTTTTCAACCCAGTTATTTTAGTGAGGGAGATTCAACATAAACCTGGTATCAAACAATTTGATATTTTAGAATTAGACTAACACATCTTATATACATACTCCAAAAGGTCACATCTAACAGACTGCTTTAATAACCCTCTAATTATTAGAATCTTATACCTCCTTTCTGTATCTCCCTTCCATTTTCTCACTTTCTTACCAAGCTTCGCTCTTGGAATTTCATATTACCTATTCACTAACAGAATGTGTTTTAACATTCTGTAAGTCTGGAATGTCTGTAAGACTGGAAACAAGCTGGGCTGCGGTGGCCACACCTTTAATCCCAGCAAGGCAGAGGCATGATGTGGGATTTCCCTCCATATGCTGTGAATACCACTGGCTAATAATGAAACTGTCTGGCCTGTTGATAGGGCAGAACTTAGGTAGGCAGGGAAAACTAAACTGAATGCTGAGAAGAAGGCGGAGTCAAGGAGATGCCATGTAGTCACCAGACACAGATGCTGGAACTTTACCGGGTAAGCCACAGTCTCATGGCGATACACAGATTACTAGAAATGGGTTAAATTAAGATGTAAGACTTAGCCAATAAGAAGCTAGAGCTAATGGGCCAAGCAGTGATGTAAATAATATAATTCCTGTGTGATTATTTTGGGGCTGAGCAGCCGGGAACAAAACAAGTGGCCTCCTCCAACAGAGGCAGGCAGATCTCTGTGAGTTTGAGGCCAGCATGGTCTACAGAGTGAGTTCCAGGCCAGCCAGGAATGTTTCATAGAGAAACTCTGTCTCAAAAAACCAAAACAACAACAATAACAACAACAAACACAAAAACAGGAAACAAATTTTTAACTGGTAACTTATCTTGGGGTCAAGAATTTTCTGAACATGGTCTCTTTTATCTATTAATAATTTTAGCCATTAGTCAGGCATGGTGGTGAATGCCTTTAATCCCAGCATTCAGGCAGGGGGATGTCTCTGAGTTTGAGGCTAGCCTGGTCTACAAAGTGAGATCTAGGACAGCCAGGGCTACACAGAGAAACCCTATCTTGAAAAACCAAAAAAATAAATGAATAAGTAAAATTTTTAGCTATCTAGAAGATGAAGACATTTTTTGTTTTGAACATGATTGGAACTGGGCTTATATTTCAATAATATTCTAACATATAATAATTAGTTAATGCAAGGTAAAAAATAAACTTTTTCCTAATGAAACCTAGTTTATTTTACTGATAAAACTTATCTGGCCTTGGCATTGGCCTGAATCCTTTACATCTGTTACTCTTTTTCATATTCATAACTCTTTAAGTTAAATGCTACTGATTTGATTTATATTTGAGTAAACTGAGACATTCACTGATAATAAAGACTCACAACCAAGATTTCTCCAAAGAGGTGAACCCATGCTTTTAATAACTACTCACATGGTCAGTGATGTGAATGCTATCATTATATACTACAATAGCTTAACTTTGTCCTGACCATCATGAAATAATCAAAAGTGCAGGTTTGTGTGGGGTTCTAAAGTCAAACTATGGCAACAGAACTTCAAAATAATGAAAAAATCCCTTTCTTGTGATATATACTTGTGATTTCCTCAGAAAGTTTTCAGTGCTCTGCATGATGACACCAACCATTAACAACAACAACAAAAAAAGGTAAATACTAAGCACTAAGGATGATATGGCGGAGTGATGGCAGTTTTGATATACTGCTAGTAAGTAAAATGCTACAAATCTTTTTGAGAACTGTTTCTAGCAATATGAAATAAAAGTGAATGCAGATTGGATGGCTCAGCAGAGAGGAGAATGTACTAATTTTTGCAGAGGTCCTGAGTTTGAGTCCCAGCACCCACATCAAGGAGCTCACAGCTGCCTGTAAGTCTAGCTCCAGAGGATATAATGCCCTCTTCTGCCTTCTGAAGGTCCTGCACTCAGGCACACAGTATCACACAGACGCTGACATAATTAAATTAAAACAACAAAAAAGGGAACATAGGCCTTTCTCATAACCTAAAAGCTCTACTGGTAGGTTTAAAAGAAACAAATGCATTAATTTTTTTTTTAAAAAAAGTATGATTACAATGCGCTGACTCATAATTCCATCCAGACCTGGAAAAAAAATTCAAATGCCTATCAACACGTACATGTACACAACCTGTGGTATACTTATATAATTGGGATTACACATAACATAAAAAGTAAGTCCTGCTAGTGCATGCAACCTGAATGAATAGCCCTGATTATATTGAATGAATGAAGCCACTCAATATCCAAAAAATAAATCAAAATGAATTTAGAAGATAGGCACCTAAAACAAAGACCAGGAACATGCACACACACTCCCCTCTTCCTCTTTCCCTCTCTCTCCAGTCAAGACACATTCCTAAACCTGCTGGTCCGGAGCAGGCCACCATCCCCTCTGGGCACCCACCCAGTCGCTGTCACCGCCACTCGCTGGGTGACTGAAGGGGGCACCCCCTCGCGCCTCGAAACCCCTTACCTCCAGGTGCCTCAAGAGCTGGGTGGCGTTCGCCTCCGACTTAACGGCTTTGTACTGACTGATGCTCAGGAGCAAGGACTTCAAGCAGGCGGTGGAGTCCATGTCGAGGCGCCGTCCTGTTAGCGGGCACAGCCACCAGCTCGCCACGGCCTCCAGCTGAGGCCGCGCTTTTTTTGATTTTCTTATGCCCCGCCGATCCGGCTCCAGCTGCTTCCGGTTCCGGTCGGCTTCCGGAAGTCTCGGGGCAGCCTTTGGGAATTCTGCCTGTGATTGGTGGGGGTGGGCCGAGGGTCGAGGCTCTGGGGGAGCGGGGAGGTGGCGGCGGGGAGCTCCGCTGCAGCTCCCTTTCAGCCGAGCGGCCGCGAGAAGGTCCGCGGAGACGCGGGATCTCGCTAGGCACGCGATTGCGGCTCAACTCGTGGAGGGGCTGCGGGGCGAACGGGGTCGGTGCGCGTCGGGGGCTCTGGTTCCGGGCGTCCTCGGCGGCGGCGCTGCGGGGCCTGGTGTTCGTGAGCGTCAGCCTCTGCTCGGACGCGGCCGCTCCCCTAGTCTAGCACGGTGAGGAACTCCGAGCAGCATCTCTGTGACTTAGGGCTGGATGTGGCGGGGGAGGGGCCGCAGTTCCTCCAGCCGTGCTCACTTGGGTCCACGACTAAACCTGTGGCCTTCGGGATCCTGGGGCAAGTTAGGCATGGCCTTACAATGGAATTTGTCACACTCCTCTCAGAGAGTACCGGGACCAGGGGGGTGCTCCCGAGCTGTTTTCTCATCAACGTTGGTATCTGTAGGCGAAGGTTCCTGTTCCTGTCTGGCGTGGTTGATTACTTTGTATATTATAGTGATTCAAAAAAAAAAAAGTCACTGTTGATATTTTTTTTAAAATAGAGGTAATGTTTTGCATGCCTATGTTACGAAGTGAGTCAACAACGACTGTGCTGCTGTTATGCACGCAAGACATTGTAGCTAACGTATTCATTTGTGCATGCATCCATTCATTCCATTTTAAACAAGTATGTAGAACGGACAAGGGGTTGGCACTCAGAACAAAGGCGGGGAAGTGTTGCCTGCTGGGAAGCAACTTCTAATAAGGGACACGGTCTAAGCAGAAAAGTACTCTCGGAATCCACTACATACATGAGAAATGCACCATTCACGAAGAGTGGAGCCAGTTGGCTTATAAACTCCTTTGCCCCCTTTCTCTCTGTGATTGCTTCTCACTGCTTCAGTCATTTCATAAAGTAAAACCCGAGGGTATCCTGTTTCACATGACTGTTCATTCAATAAATACTTACCGAGCTTCTGCATTGGGATGGGCACTCTCCTGGTCACAAGAGGCTCAGTCTATGGGCATTGGATTTAACATTCTGGGAACAAAAGATAAAATAAACTAAGAGAAAAATGCTCTAGGATAATGGTGATGAAGACAGGAAAAGAAGAGGTCGGGATAGGCCTCACTAGAACAAAACAAAAAGACATTGGAGGAAATAGTTTCAGGAGTTGAGAAATCAGACTTTGTAGGAGAAAATGCTGCCAATTAGTTGAAGTAACATGGACAGAGGTCAAGTAGGGGAATATGACTGTGCCATGAAGAGCCTGAACTTGTAGTCGCCAGAGAGCAAGGCTGAGTAGTGACGTGGAAATTCAGGTCATATAACGGTCTTGCAGACTATTGTCAAATCAGTTAATTACTGTGAAGAGTTAATTGTTGACTTATAGGTCTTCTGTGTTAAGGACAGTCATTGGTAAATGGAGTTGTAAGAATATAGTCTTAAGACTTTTCACATATAATGACAAGTGTCCATCATCATCCCTGTTTGGACAAGTAGGAAAGACCCCAGGCTGCCTACATCTAGTGCCATCTCTATAATCTAGAAGAGATTTCAGGTTTCCAGATAGGATTAAGAAGGTAATTAATTGTATCTTTTAGATGCAGTGAAATTTTATGTAGTTTGTCAGTTCTGTATTTTTCTAATTGTGTATTCCTAGGTATTGTATTATGTGAGAATTTCCTTTTCTCATCAGTTTTTGCTATTCTAAAATACAGTTACTGGGTTTTGATGTATCTTTAAGTCAACTACTTACCAAATTTTGTTAAGTCTAAGAGTTTAGTGTATCTCTTAGGTTTCCTACATATATATTGTCTATAAACATAATTTCTTCTTATACAGTGTCTCAGTTTATTGCATTAATGTAATCTCTACAACATGGGACATGGTGATAGAGAAGATCTTTAACATTATAACCAGGACAGCTTTTGTTTAGGACATTGCTCTTTATCTCTTTTGTTTTTTAAAACCCCTTTTAAAATGTCCAGAAGTTTACATTTATACATTTAGTTTCCCTTTTAAAGTAACACAGTGAATTATGTTGCTTTTTTGTTGGATACTAATAATCACAAACACTTTTGAGTATGCCATCCATCAAAGGATGCTCTAAGGACTACTTAATTCTCATAAAAAGTCAGCGCTATCTAGTTGTTTCCTATTTTATAGATTGCAAAGCATGACGTAAGGTAATTTGTGAAGCTCACAAAGGCAGTAGTAAAAGGACTTCTGCTTTTACTCAGGATTCCATGCCTTGTGTCTTGAAGTTACAATTTTCAGTACTTTTCTTGTTTTCTCATTTTGGGTTTAGGTTAAATGTTATTTTTGTGTTAGGTTGACATAAAAACTAGTTGGGGGGACTATAAGTGCTACTGGGAAAAGTAGAGTGTTATTAGGAATACATTATTTTAGATGAAATCCAGTTCACTCAATCTTTTATCCTCCTTATATGGAGGATAAAATCTTTCCTTCATGTAAGCTTTTTTTTTTCTGACTGTGGTTTACATTTTATCTAGATAGTCTTCCAGTTTATAATATAGGAAAGAGGCTTAAAAGAAATAATGCTTGCTTACGATGTTAAAACAAAAGTTCTGGATCATTAGCTGATTTAGTTTCAGAAGAAATTAAAAGTATTGACTTCAATACTGAATAGTAACATCAATTTTTAACATAATCAACATTTAATATTAAATAAATCAATCTGAATTAAGGCAAGGATTGAAGCTTTTATGGAACTGTAGAATATTGTGATGTAGGGATCACACCACAAACCAATGACCCACTGTTCATACATCTATCATATACTTTATGAAGTTAGGTGGTTAGTATATACCTCGATTCTGAGGATACAGTGGTGAATTTCTACCCAAGTAGAGTTTTTATTTTAATGAAGAGATACAGATAATATATAAGACGTAAATAAATTATGAACGTTAGTATATGTGTTGGTGAAAAAGTCAGGGAAGAGAGAGAGCATGGTACTGAGGATTAAAATGTTTCAAATTTTGATCACAGTTTTAGGCAGCTGGCTTGTACTAGAAAACAAAGTAGTTAAAAATCAGGATTTATTTCTTGTTCATGAGTGTGGAGGTTGACTGCAGTCAGACTGACTGAGTGTGTCTAGTCAGCTATTTTGTGGAAAGTCGTATCTAGACATCTGTTTACATTATGTCAAGATATCTGTAGGAGATGTGTATTCTATTAAATTTATTAGTATAAAAGACATTGGGGATGCAAAGAAATCAATGCTTCAAGACAAAATGTTGTAGAAGTCAGTATGGATAGAGAAGATGTTTCTTTCTAAGTCTGGAACTTAGAGTAGTTAAGTATTTAGAGATTGGAGAGACATGGAGAAAACCCCAGATCTGACTAAGAAGGGACTGCAAGCGAATACAATGCTCTGTTTACCCTGTTATCACCTTACATTTAAAGAACGTATTTACTACCTCTTAACAGAAGTCTAGATTAGCAGAACAGTCTTACTGCTTAGCAGCATCTTGTTCTGCCTTCAAGGTTTTGATGCTGAAGAGAGATAGGTAGCATTATTGGATGAATGACTATTGAGTCTGTAAACCATGCCAGGTGACAAATAATGTTCTGACTTGTGGAACTTGCATTCTAGTGGGGACGTAAGGCCAAATCTAAAATAAGGAATTACATAATGGGCATTTATTGCAGAAACCACAAATGTTTCTTGGACCCAGGTTCCAAAGAAGGGATTATTAGTAGGTATCAACAGGAAATAGGACAAATATTTCATTGGCTCAAGTTTCAAAACAAGGGGTTTATTTATAGACATTCAGCAGATACAATAAATGTTTCAGTTACCTAAGTTCTAAACGTTGATGATGGAGATATCCAGGGGTAAGAAATAACAGATTAAGCATGTGGATATTTAGAACCATGTCCCTGTTACAACTAAAACTTTTCTAATATTGATACTGAACTTTTCATCCCTTATGCTGAGCTCCCCTGCCCAGTGAAATTGTATCAGATTATTCCTATTTTTCAGGAATTTTAGCCGAAGTGCTAGGTTTATTTAAAAAAAAATAAAAAAAAAGAGAGAGGCAGAGAGAGAAAGAAAGTAAAGAAAATGATCTCTTTTGTTGAAATAACAGGCACATCCCCATAATGATGCTTTGGTCATTGATGTGTGTATGATGTTGGTCCAGAAAGATTCTGTTAAATTGGAAACTTCCTATGACCAGGTGGCATCCTAGTTGCCATGGTGTGCAACACATTAAATGACAATATCATATACAAGGATAGCATAAACAGATATGTATGGTACAAATAAACTACTAATGTTTTATGTAATTACTGTATCATACTTATTATTACCTTGGAATGCACTAGTATTTGTAATTGAAAAGCTTAATGTAAAATGGTATATGCCATGTCAAACCAGAAAGAAATATCTTCATATGTCTGTTGTTTACCAAATCTTTTATATTGAGGCCATGTCTAGTGATTTACCATTGCTCTATAGGTGTGTATTAAAGGGCTCTTATCATGTTTGTACAATAGTAAAATAACTCAAAGACAGATGTGTCTGATGTTCCTATCACTAAGAGGTATGATAATTCTATTTTCTTTACTATAAGGTATTAAATTTCAATTATTCTGATTGTTCAAGCCATAAAGTTTACTTTTAACTTTTGAAATAAACTTACAGCTTTTCTTTGAATATATTTTACAGAATTCATATTTATGCTAAGAGTAGAAGTCTTCATAATTTGAATAAATATTTTCACCCATCTTCATATCTAATTTTCTATCATATTGTTCAAAATTTGCCTGGACTTTTTTGTTTGTTTCACACAATTACTACACATTGTTTCTGAATTCTGTTTCTTAGGTAAGTAAAGATGCAAGAGGCATACATGTAAGAGTTTTAATAATAATTTTCTTGAAAGCCTACTTCTTTGAGTAGAATAAGGTCCTCTGCGTATCTCATAAAAATTTTTAGTTAAATTTATGACACAAGTAGAATCTTGTGAATTAAAGCAAGAAGCTTTTTTTTTTTAAAGAAAGCAATGGATATATTAAAACTATATTGAAAGATTTTTAGAAATAAATAGTAATACTGTAGTTTTTCTCATTTTTATATTAGTTTAGTACCACATATAATTAATACATTAATTGATTTTCTTATCGCCATTGTGTTCTCAGACTTTTTAATGCTTTGTGGATAGGTACTCATATAAAATTTGTACTTTTTTTCTATTTTTTTATTGTTAAAAGAAAAATTTACATTTACTCCCCTTGTTCCCAGCCCTCCTGCTCCCCCACTACCCCACCACCCTCTCCCTGCTTTCTTAAGATGGGGCAGGATACCCTGCCCTATGAGAAGCC
>JAQHUG010000195.1:134378-165415 GCA_028555095.1 Dicrostonyx torquatus | reverse complement strand
GTACACAAGATGTCCAAGACCAATTGTCCTTTCAAGCTTCTATGCTTCCTTGGCTTGAAGAATATACAGAGAAACACAAAGTGTCCTGAACACTTCATTGCCTTAGGGAGTGTGTCAGTCTCTTCAGGTACTGGAAGGCACATTGTGCCCCAGGAGCCACGGACTCTAACCTGACAAACCTGTGATGCATACCTCTAAAAGCAGCTAGGCTATGCCAACTTCATGATTCCACACACAAGTCATCAGTATATTTTATTCATTCTTAGTACTGCTAATATAAAAGATTTGTGCAGCTTGTCACTGAGTCAGCCTGGTGAATCACCCAAACTATATTTTGTCATGCTAGATGCCACTAATATGAAAAACAAAGACTTTGATACTGAAGACACAAATCACCTATGCAGTAGGTTGAATTTGTTCCCTTCCTTCTAAATTTGTTAAAGTGTAGCTTTAGTCTGATGGCATTAGAAAATAGGGCCTTTCAGAGAGAAATTATTCATGGGATAGAGCTTCTGAACCTCAGAGAACTCTTACCCTATTCCTCCTACATGAAGATATGAGAACTTGCCAGGCTACAACCCATACTAGGGTTGACTGTAGTGGTATCTTGATTCTGGAATTTTACCCTGTGGAACGGAGAAATTTCAGTTACCTGTAAGGCAGCCAGTCTGTTGTTCTTCATTATAGTAGCCTCAGGGACAAAGACATGTACCATATTAAAAACCACTAAGAATCACTATTGGTGTTTTTCCAACAAAACATAATCAGAATTACAACAGTTAAATAATTTTGGTAAAGAACTCTGTCTTAGGGTTTTATTTCTGTGAAGAGACACCACAGTAGCTCTTATAAATGATAGCATTTAATTGGGGCTGGCTTACAGTTCAAAAGTTTAGTCCATTATTATCATGGCTGAAATATTGGCGGCATGCAAACAGACATGGTGCTTGAACGGTAGCTAAGAGTTCTATATCTTGATCCATAGGCAGCAGAAGGAGCTGGTGTGTAGCTTAAGCATTGACACCTGAAAGCCTGCCCCCACAGTGACACACTTCCTCCAACAAGGCTACGCCTCCTAAAAGTACCACTCCCTGTGGGCCAAGCATTCAGACACATGAATCTATGGGGCCCATACCTATTTAAACCACCATAGTTCTAATCACAAAATGTCTTAATTGCCCTTAGAAAATCTTCAGTTACCACTTTCCCTTTAATTTTATAGGAAAAAATGCTACTAGGTTGTTCAGGCTGACCTTGAACTTGAGAGCATCAAGGTTCAACCTCCTGAGTAGTGAGATTATAGGCTGTGCCACTGGGTCTGACTTTGAATTTTGAAGTAGCTATGACTTCTCATGTCTTAGGAGTTTTAGGGTTTTTTTGTTGTTGTTGTTTTTGTTTTTGGTAAAATTAAGAAAACATAATAGCAGTGTCAGATTCAGCTTGTCAAGAGACTCATAAACTTCTGGAGCATGTTTAATGTTGCCACAAGAGTACATCCTAGCTGGGCAGTGGTGGTGCTTACCTTTAATCCCAGCACTTATTTGGGAGGTGGATCTCTATGAGTTTGAGTTCAGCCTGGTCTATACAACGAGTTCTAGGACAGCCAGGACTGTTATTCAAAGAAACCCTGTCTCAAAAAAACATGAAAGATAGAAAGAAAAGGAATAGAGATTCTTTGAATTCAAAAACTCAAAATGTTAGGAAGTTGTCTAGTTGTCTATTAAAGTTTTTTTTCAGATTTATTATGTATATAAATATATATGTATACACACACACACACACACACACACACACACACACATATATATATATATAAAATGTTCCTTCTGCATGCACACTTCCATGCCTGAAGAGGGCACCAGATCTCCTAACAGAGGGTTGTAAGCCACTCTGGTTGCTGGGACTTGAACTCAAGACCTCTGAAAGAGCTGCCAGTGCTCTTAGGCTGACCCATCTCTCCAGCCCCTATTAAAGTTTTTTTTAATGCAGCATTTCTGTAATAGCAAAATTCTTTAATATGTCAAACCCAGTACAAGTGACATTTTTTATCAGTAGTACTGTGTTTAAAAACAATACACTGGCAAAGGGTAAAGTAGATGTTTGTGTACTAATATGAAAATGGGAGGGGCTAAACAATGACTCTTAAGTTGCAACTTATATCATATAATATATTTAAAAAATGATTTTTGTCCCATTTCTTGTTTTCGTATTACTATTGCTTTCTGTACCATAGCATTTTCCCTTCACAGTAAAAGAATAGAGGAAAGTGAACTGATTTTGTTGTGTGCTTAAACATTGAAGTGATGGTGGTGATTATGATAATGAAAGTGGTTATGGAAGAAACATGCCTTATAGGTCTTAGTATGTGACAAGGACTGTTTCCAACTCCATAAGTACAGATACCATTTTCATCTCCATTTTCAGATGAGCACACATAGATTATTTTTTAAAATTTCATATAAAGTTGAACAACTAGTATGTATCTGAGCAGAACTGTATATTGCAGAATGAGGGCAATGAGATAATTTGCAGGTTCAC
This sequence comes from Dicrostonyx torquatus, assembly GCA_028555095.1. Taxonomy (NCBI): domain Eukaryota; kingdom Metazoa; phylum Chordata; class Mammalia; order Rodentia; family Cricetidae; genus Dicrostonyx; species Dicrostonyx torquatus. The sequence goes on along the minus strand of JAQHUG010000195.1, from coordinate 162,877 downwards.
TTTCTTATAGACATGTTTTATTATCTGTATTTATATAAACATAATTAGAATGGTCTTATTTTCTTACTAGAGCAAAATCTTTTCTGTGTTTACTACTTAAGCTTCTTAACACAATGCATTCTTTTAACTTAGTAGTTTTCCATCCAGCATAGTCATCTGAAATAGATTGGTTGCCACAGTGGAACTGAGAGGAGTTAGTTTACAAATGGAAAACTCTTAATAAAACCCTCTCTTGGAGACTCCAAATATAATACTTTATTTTCAAACACTAGCTTTGAGACAGGTGTGAGATCTACTTTTATTGTTCTCCACACCGATAAGTTTTCCACCTGCATTTAGTAAGTGCTGGAGTCGGGAAGGTTAGAGAATTATGGGCCTCTGTACACCCTCTGAAATGGGAACTTCTTAAGAAATCAGAGTCTACAACTTGGGCAGGTAACTTAGTCAAGATGAACATTGGAGTGGAATTTTGCAAAAATCCATGTACAGTCTGGGGGAAGTGGCAGTTACTACAATAAAAATTTTAAATTATAAGTAACTGTCATGTCTGCTTCAATGTGACTAATCACAGCCTAAAAATGGGATCCAAAACCACTTCTACAGATGAATAAAGGAGTTTTCTGCAATAGCAGTAAATAAAAATGAGAGCTGAGAACTCCAGGGCAACAATAAAAAAGGCATTTCACTGGTATAGATAACAACATTTGTTCTTCTGCCAGGGAAAAGCAGCCCATGGATAAAATCGTTGATGGATGAGATGTGTAGTAAATTGACGGTGAGCCGTAACTTACCCTCCTGTCAAGCAGGAGTCTGATAAGTTCTGCCAAACAGCAGCAGCCTTGGTTTCAGGAAGACAGTGACTAGTCTCCTGTGACAGGAAAGTCTACTGAAGTGAATGCACTGGGGGAAACTAGATTCACCTTTCCTCCTATGTTAATCCTGACTTTAAAGGTTTTTTTTTCTGACCTATTCTAAAAAGTAAGCATCTCTGGCTTATTGTACTTGGACACTGGTAACACTTCAGTCTGGCTGCTTCCTTTTGGTTGCTAGGCACCTAGGCCTTCCCAGCTGAGGCTGTAAAAATGCAGTGTCTGCTACTAGCCACACTACTTGCTCTGCTACTAGGGAATAATAATATTGATAATCTGCGTTCTTGGAAATTTCCTCATACAGATTTGTCTCGTGTTGTATATTAAACAGGCAGAAAAGCTGCTGGCCTGTCTTAAATATCAATTCAATATATAAATGTCTTGATTTATTAACTTTTTACCCCCTTTCATCCTAATACAGAACAGCTTAGAGGACTTCTGCCTTTTACCTCATATCCAGATTTTCATTCTTATGTAAATCTTTCCTATGATCTTCACAGGAAATTTTAATTTAGTTAATAAAGACTTTCCTGAGAAAGAGATCTCCATGTCTGAACTTTAATAAATCCGGGGTATCCAGAAAAGGCAAACATGTACCTGTGTTATAGTTGTGAAATAATGCTTTACTGATGGGTCCTTTTTCATTTGTAGGACCATAAAAGGAAAATAATTCACAGAATCACAAAATTCCCAAAGCTATATTTTTATTTAAGATATACAGATCTGGTCAGTATGGAAAATTACTCATCCTTTCTCTGTTTTCATTATTAGCTGTTGCTTATGTCTGTTATTAGTAATACACATTTAATGTAACTGATTAGGATTTTACTTACTTAGTAAAACTTGAAGATAAAATAATTTACAGAGAATTCTACATAGTAAATATTAAAGCTGATACATGAAAATGTTTTGTTGAGGACTGGCAAGAAAATGAGAGGTGTTAAAAAAGCTCTCTGCTTCTAATGAGGAAATTCACAGAACATTCTCCCCTCAACTGCATGCATCTTTGCATTTGTATGTTTAGTGGTGTCAAATTGTTGAGTTATTCTTACAGTTCTAATCTATATGTGTTATGTAGCAGTCACAGTCAGTATAGATTATTGGGTATGTCATACTTTCATAGGACATGTCTACTTTGCAGTGATCTCTGTAGAACTTATGGCCCTTGTACCAGGGTGGTTTATCACCTCCTGTTTTAAGCTCATTAATAGGTAGATCCTCATATCTTAAGACAAGGGTTTTGATCCTTAAGTTCTCTTTATCGTAAAGACAATGTTTCTTAAATACCATCTGTTTCTTAATAGATAAATCTTGTGGCATATATTTTCTTGATATGAAACTTGCATATGCTTAAAAGCCTTTAAAGGCTATATTCACCAATCTTAGCTGGGAGGCGGTGGCCCATGTCCTTAATTCCAGCACTCTAGAGGCAGAAGCAGGAGTATCTCTGAGTTCAGGGCCAACCTGGTCAACATGGTAAGTTATAGGACTACACAATGAGACCCTATGTTTTAAAAAAGGGGGATGGGGGGAAAAGAAAAGTGTATTTATAAAATTTTTTTGATATTTGAGCTGGCAAATATGCAAGAGCTTATTATATCTCATGTCATATTTTATGGAACTGTGCAGTTATATGGTTTGAGGAGGAAAGTAGCGTTTTTGTACTGAAAAGAATGTTTACTACTGTTAGTAGTATAATTGAGCAGGAACTGACATGCTTCTATAGGAAGCATTTGACAGTATCATAAGTGAACTAAATAATGTATCTGGTGTAGGAGGGTTCTTATGTGTTTCTGTGCTTTCATTGGTTAATAAACAACCTGCCTTGGCCATTTGATAGGGCAGGGCTTAGATAGGCGGGGAAAAGAGAATAGGATGCTGGGAAGAAGACTGAGTCAGGAAGAGAGCCGCCATGAAGCTGCCAGGGTCAGACATGCTGTATCTTCCCAATAAGCCCACTACCTCGTGATGACTTACAGACTATAAAGAATGGGTTGAAATAAGATGTGAGAGTTAGCCAAGAAGTATCTAGTGATAATGGGCTAGGCAGAATTTAAATTAATATAATTGTTGTGTGGTTATTTCAGGCATAAGCTAGCTGGTGGCCTAGAGCCAGGCGGGAAGGAACAAAAGGGCCGGCATTCCTCTCAGTGCTGGGAACAGCAGCTGCACCTCAAGCAACAATGTCTCTTTTGATGTAGCAATTCTACGTTGAACTTATTGTAAGGAAATACTATTAATATAATAAAATGATTAGAAATCAGTAGAGTTTGTGGAATAATTTATGATGGAAAAATAGAAAATCTAGTTTTATGTTGTAAGAAAATGGTTAAGAAAACCCTAGTCAAATGGAAAGAAAACTCTAATCAAAAAGGAGCATTATAATCCAAGTACTGCCTATACTATGTGGGGAATTGAAGCTAGCCTTGGCAGTTTAGTGTGATCTTGTACCACATCCATGATTATTTGAGCAATACAAACTGGTCTTAATGAGATTTTAGAAAACTACTCAAAGTTGAATGCGTAGAAAAATAAGAGGGATCTGGAAATATTTGGGACATGAAAAAAGCCTGCTATAAAAAAATTCTCAAAGAACTAATAGAAGTAAAACAAATATCAAATAGGATCAGGGACGCAGCTGGTATGGTAGACTTACTACTTGTCCAGTGCACACAAGGTTCTAAACTCAACTCTTAGAACAGCAAACAAAACACAGTGAGCCACCTGTTGTATTATATCAGAGATTAAAATACTGTGAATGGTGATTTTGACACAGCATTTAGTACTACAAGAAATAAACTATTGCAATATGATTATAGACTGATAAAATATTCCTGTGCCCAGAAAAGTGTAAATTCTAGGTGTCAACTATATTTGAATGTTGAAACTATTATTTTTTATGGCAACGTCACAAAATTTAAAAAATAACCATGTACTGATTTGTACAAGGGAGAAACATTTTATTTATTCCTCCTTTTAAAAATATTATTTTTCTTACAGAGTTAAATGGCCGTAGTAAAAGACAGTTTGCAAGCATTGGAATAAGTTTTGTAAAGGAACATTTTGTAACATGGATTCTCTAACAGAAGAATTTTTTGTGAGGTAAGGAATGGGTTAACAACCAACTGCAGCTGTTGTATTCCAAAGGTATTACAAACATTAGACTTTTCTCCATAAACTTCGGGAAACTATTCTGAATTAAATGTCACTTAGCTTCAAAGCAATTTAACATTTTTGATTGGCGTGAATTGTAGACTTGAGTGAAATCTACTTTTAAAGATCAAAATATCAAACAGTGTTCCATACTTGGGGGCATTTCTTTTCAAGGTACATAGTTATCACTTTAAAAAAAAATTTTTTTAGGTGTTTGGCTGTTTTGCTTGAATGTATTTGTATGGCTCTGTGTATGTGCGCACACGCACAGTATAAGAAGCCAGAAGACGACATCCGATCTCCTGGGACTGGAGTTAACAGATATGAGCCACAATGTGGGTGTTTGGGATCAAAATTCGGTCCTTTGGATGAGCAACCTAATTCATGTTAACCAACTGTTAACCACCAATCCATCTCTCCAGCCCCCACTTGGGGGCATCTTTTTTTTTTATTGTTGTTGTTGTTTTGTTTTAACAAAAATAATGTTTTAATAGGCACTTCAATTGACTAAGTACAAATTGTCTTTGATTTTAGTGGTTTCTGTTTTGTGTTTTACTTATTCCTTGGTACTTGAAGATCAAGACCTAAGAAAAGGACTTCGTATGTAGAGCTTCTGATGTAGTAGGAACATATATAAAATGTATATCCCTAGGCAAAGTATATGAGTATAATATCACAGATTTATACTCTGTTATACCCTGGGTTTATGGGAAAAAATAATAATTGGTCATTGAGTTTTTACCACATGGACATTAGAACTGATTATTAGAAGATGAGAAACATTTGATGACTGTAGAAGCAGAAGAGAATAGATGATCATTTGAATTGGAAAGAGCAAAATATGTGCTTAAGAACATAAGTTGGTTGAATATGCCTCTAATTGTAGCTAATAGAAATCTAAGGTAATAGGTTGTCAAGTTTGAAGTAAGACTGGGAAATTTATTTAGCGCAGCCCTGAAAGATGATGATGTAGTTCAGTAGTGGAGCACTTGCCCAGCTGATTTTCAATTCCGAGTTCAATCATAGTACCACTCAAGCATACAAAACCAAAAATAGTGAATGCACTTAAGAACTTACATGCTAAGTACTTTTCCTGGAAAATTTGTACTTTCCTGGATAGGGTTTTTGTGTTGAGTAAAGGAGGAGATGAGAACTTATTGGGGTTATGTACTTAATTTTACTCTGGAAGCTGGAGAAAATACAGCAACTAATACTTGTACCAGAAGCTCTTAAGCCAGTGTCTCAGGGTTTCTTTTGTACAAACACTATGACCAAAAAGCAAATTTGAGAGGAAAGCATTTATTCAGCTTATATTTCACAGCACTGTGTCTCACTGAGCAAGTCAGCACAGTAACTCAAACTGGGAAGGATTCTGGAGGTAGGACCTGATGCAGAAGCTATGGAGGAGTGCTGCTTACTGGCTTCCTTCCCCTGACTTGCTCATCCTGCTTTCTTTTAGAACCCAGTACCACCATCCCAGGGACGGAACCACCCACAGTAGTCTGAGCCCTCCTCCATCAATAACTAATTAATAAGATGCCTTACAGCAAGATCTTATGGAGGCATTTTTCTCAATTAAGGTTCCCTCTTTTCAGATAATTCTAATGTATCTGTGAAGTTGATATAAGACTAGCCAATGCAGACAGGTTTGGGGATCTGGATATTTCCAAACTGTCATGACTGATTTTAATATGCATCTGGGAGTAGTAACTATTAAAGAGTGAGTGATCATGAAATGGAGTTATCAAATATTTACCAGAGAACATATTGCATTTCCTCAAACCTTGAAAGATTTTGGAATACTGCTGCATTCATTCCTAGATAAAAGGTTGGTAGGATGAGATTAGAGAAGAGAGTTAGTAGACTTGTCTTAGACATGACGAGTGTCCTGAGAGCCACATTTTAGAATTGTTTCATAGATAAAATCAGCCTATACATAATAAATAATAAATGACTGTCAGATGCACACATAAATATAAAGTCATTTTATAAGGTATAATTCTATATAAATCATTATCTCCTCACTATTTTATATGCCACTCCATTGAATTAAGAGCACAGAATTTATATATGATCCTATATTATAGTTCCTATATGATGCTACAAAACAATTTTATACATATTTTAGATGATTATATAACACTGCATATGTTAATATTGGAGTCAATATTAAAAGTAAAAGCTGTCAGATTATTTCTTGCTACCAAAACAACTCATAATTTCTGAATATGATACACTCCCTCAATGTTTTTTGAAAAACTGGACAATTTGAAATTCAGCAGTTTTTAATCAATAGTAAAATTATGTATCTGAGATTTTTAAAAATTTTGTCATTGTGGCATATAATATATTATATTATTGTTACTTCAGTGTTTTAAGGTTAGGCAGGAGGCTTAGAGGTCCTAAGCCAACCTAAGCTTGGTTTCAAAATGTATTTGTATTTTCCAAGGCAGGTCCCATGCTCAGGAGCAATTGGTTGACACCAAACCAATTCTCCCCCCACACACACTTTTTGTGCAGTTATTAGTTTTTTCGTCTTACTGCTTTTTTTGTTTGTTTTGATTTTTGTTTGTTTTGTTTTTGAGAGAGAGAAAGAATGTAATTTTGGATGTGTAGGGAGGTGAGGAGGAGCTGGGAGAAATAAATGTCTCTTTTAAAACTTAAAAAAATATACTAACACCCCAACAAAATAGGTGTTTTTTTGTGTTTTGTATGTGTATGCATAGACACATGTATATACACATGCATGTGTTTGTTTCTCTTATGTATATACATACACATATGTGCATACACACACACATCTTCCTAACCTTTCTTATTTGCACACGTACCCTCACACAAAAACAAAGTCATCCTTTTTGAAGACTTTTCTCACCTCAATATAATGCTATAAGTTTGTGGGTGGTGTATGAGTGTGTGTGTGGTCTGTATACACACTCCACCTTGCTGAAGTATGTGAAGACAGATAGATACCAGTGTTAGATGTCTTCCTCTGTCACTGTCCTCCCTGTTTGGAGGCAGCATCTCTCACTGAATCTGCAGTTTCTCTTTCTACCCTTCTGACTGACCAGGGGGTGGTACCCCACCACCCACCATAGCTGCATTGGTTATAGGACTGTACTGTGATGTCTGACGTGTAATTTGATTACTAGGAATCTAAATTTAGGCCCTTAATCTTGCAGCAAGCATATTAGCCATTGAGCCATTTCCCAGCTAGCTCTGTTAATAAGGTTTTCTCCCATGTTTTTGACTGTTGTGCATCTGATAAATGTAAGGAGTTGATTATACAACTTTACTGGCTTATCTACCATAGCATTTCTTTAACTTGAGCCTCCAAAGAGATGTGGTACATATTCTCACTTCAGCCTTTGATAGACATTTGTGATACTTTAAACTTTGAGATGATTCTATGCTTTGATTCTTTACTGCTATAATTTATGATCTTTGAGAGATGTTCTTAGCTTACTTTTTTTTTTAAATTTAAAGTGGAAATCCTGATGTGGAGGAGCAAGCCAAAGAAGAAACTGAAAATAAAGGAGAGAAACCAGTCAGTCAACTGGTAAGAGAAAATTATTTTTCATTAACATTTGGTAAATTATTAATGAGTTGATTGATTTGTATATGAAGATACAATGAAAAGTCGAGTTATAAAATTTTTAGTAAGTCATTTTCTGAAAAAGTCAATTTTTCATAATTAAGTCTTTCTTGGATGATTGCTGCTCTATGTGAAAGATATTCTAATCTTCATGCGGAGTTTAACTCCATTGAAAATTGAACTTATCCAGAAACATCTGAACAATCAATCATGTTTCATTTGTTAATGCTTTTTTTTCTTTGTAATACTATGGATGAAACTATACTAGGCAAGGACTGTATAACCTCCTAACCTCATTTATTTATGAGGAGAATTCAATCAAAATCGAGGTGTGTGTGTGTGTGTGTGTGTGTGTGTGTGTGTGTATGAAGGAAAAGACACATCCAGAATTTTGCCAAAAAGTTTTATTGACTTATTTCTGAAACTAATTCTCTTCACTTTATTATCTTTACTGTTAGAACTTGTAAGTGGAAGATAATGAGCCTGAGTTATATATTAATTTAAAATGTTTATTGAAATGAAAGGCTGGAGAGATGGCTTAATGGTTCTGAACACTTGATGTTCTTGCAAGGATATAGATCCAGTATCAGGACCCATATGAAATTCACACCTGTCTGTAACTTCAGTTCTAGAAGATCTCATGCTCAATTCTTTCCTCTGTGTATATCAGACACACAGTGCCCAACATACATAAAGGGAAAGCATGCTTTTTTAAAATTTTATTTATTTATTTTGTCTTTTTGGTTTTACTTCTAGCATTTCTTTGGAAGGTTTTATAAACACATTAGGAAAGTATACATTATAGCATGAGTTTATCACTATAAAATATTTCAGAATAGTAATAATATGTTCCAGTATACACAGGTTATACACTTGAGCAAAGGCAGGAACCAGGGTTATTAGATCCAGAAAAAGCATTTCTAAATAAAAATTAGGACTATAAAAATTAAGAAAAGTTAGACACTTTGTCTTTCTTATTTGTGTGATAAGACATTGTAACCCGGGCAACTTAAAGAAGAAAGTATTTAATGAGGGCCAGAGAATCCTAGTTGAGTCCATGACCATTATGGCAGGAAGAATGGCAGCTGACAGAATTTGAGAGTTTGCATTTTGCTTCACAATCAGGTAGCAGAGAGTAGCATATCACCTCCAATTTTTCCCAAACAGTTCCACCAACTGGAATATTCAAATACATGAGCCTTGGGAACCATTCTCACTCCAAACACCATACACTTCAACCTCAATTTGGATTATATGTTAAATAAACTTTCTTCAAATAATCAGGAGTAAAATATTTTGACAACAAAATTTAAAATGTTAAAATTAAGATATAACATAAATATACAACATCTATGACATTTCTTTAAGTATTTATTCATGTCAGAATCTTGTCTGTGTATAAATTTGTTAACTGTCAGATTATTTAGTAACTTCTGCTGGTGGAATTGATCTTCAATTTGACATAGTTGTACCACAGGTGATCATTATTCCTTGTAAGATTTTTAAAGCTCTTTTGTGGGCTTTAAAAAAAAAAACTTTTTGAAAATTTCAAGTAAAATATTCTGTAATAGATATTTGGCAGTTTCTGTTATTTTTAAAAGACATTGGATGTAATTGTCATTCATGAAGTACTGTAAAATATAAGATGTATCAGTTCTTTAAAATGGCTAAGGACGGAAGAATAACTGTGAGACTCAGCACTACAAAAGAAAGTGTAGCCGGGCGGTGGTGGCACACGCCTTTAATCCCAGCACTTGGGAGGCAGAGGCAGGCGGATCTCTGTGAGTTCGAGACCAGCCTGGTCTACAAGAGCTAGTTCCTGGATTGGCTGCAAAGCTGCAGAGAAACCCTATCTTGAAAAAAACCAAAAAAAAAAAAAAAAAAAAGGAAAGAAAGAAAAGAAAGTTTAGACAGTGTCACAGTGGGCTTTATTAATCCTTAACTGCTTTTCTGTCTAATTATTGTTTTGTTAAGGATCCAAGATTTAATTATCTCACACTTGGGCATTTTTAATAACTAAGCTCTTTCTAGGTCTGTAATAAGCTTTTTGTTCTGATTTTTAGAAACTAACCATGACACCATATTCTCAAAGTTTCTCTTGTGAGGAAGACCTGCCATCTGTTAGCTCTGTCTCTGTCTGTCTTTGTTCTCCACTGGTTCTGCACAACTATTGTTAGTAAATAGTCTATCAGGGTTTGGCTGTTTACTTATTAGTTAACTATTAATGATGACTATATTAAGTCTGTAAATAAAATTATTAATAATTGATCAGTTCTGACTGAGTTGAGAAAAGTCATTCTCCTTTTGCTTTTAATATAGTTTTGAAACTTAATTCATTTACTGCATGGTCTAGAAAGAAGCTGAAAGATCATCATATCATTTAAAAAACAATAGTTTTCCTACTTAGAATAATCTGTATATTATAAGGTTTGGGAAAGCAGAAATGGTTTTATTCTTACATTTTTATGGTTCTGTCGCTTTACCTCTATATGTGAAAGAACTTTGCCCTTTTTTAAATGTTTTCAGTGATTTTTATCTCTAGAATAAATGAAACTGTATTATGTGTATTTTAATAAATTAAATGTCTTGTAGGACAAAGAGAAAAAGGATATGCCTACGGATCTTGACCCTGTTAACCCATTATTAGAAGTAAAGAAGCTATTAAATGCAATCAGTGCTCTACCCAAAGGTATGGTCCCTAATGTTGAAAAGTTCATACAAGAAGACTTCTCCTTCCAGACTCTGCAGGTAATATTATTTCTCCGTAGTGCAGATGCACATTGATGTATGACTTTTAAAGCTCATCTCCATTTGATGCATATCAAATGTTTATTGTCAACCTTGACTATGGACTTATTACCAAAAGGTTTAAAAGTCATTGTAGAGAACATAGGTTTGTAGTAGTAAACAATAAAGTTTAATGTTGATTATGATTCAACAATAATATAAATGTGTCACTCCTGGCCAGGGACTACTTTGTTTATTGTTTTCATTGAAAAATACTGACAAGCCTTTTTTTCTTTTGAAATACAAGGTAAAAGTATATGTAAATATTTGTATTTGTTGATAAAATTAATTCCATACAGAATGTTTAGTAGATTGGGGCATTAAAAAAATCTTTCTTTTTTGATCATTTTTTTATCTGAGAATTTTTTACATCACCCCAGTATATAATATACACATCAAACAGTTACTACCAATAAAACATAGAAAATTTACTCTATGTAGACATAATTTGACATTTATTAAAGGCAATAATTATTAGACAATTATAAAGACTAAATTAGTATACAATAGCAAATTTGTATACTAATAAGGTTGATATTAATTTTTACACAAAAGATTAAATATTGCCAGATTACTTGTTTTTGTAGGATGTAGTGAAATTTGCCATAGTTAAAAAAAAATTACATGTGTTATTCTTATTTGGTATTTGTGGTTTTTTTACACAAGATCTCACTATTTAGCCCCAACTGTTGAGGTACTCTGTATGTAGACCAGACTCGTCTCCAACTCACAGAGATTTACCCGACTCGGCCTTCTGAGTATTTTGATTAAAGGCATGGAGGGCCATGCATGGCTATATTTTGATTTTATAATTATCACAGTTGAGCAGGTAGAAAGTAGACACAGAGAGCAGAGGCTGTCAGTATTCTGTCCACATCAGAAGCTCAACCTTCTGAGAGTAGGGTGCTAACCTTAGTCCTCCTTTCTTGCTTAGCCATGTACTCACTCTGTTTTCTCTAGATGCAAGACTGCTGAAAGCTCTGCCTAGGATCTCAGACAAAGAAATGTTTTACCTGTGCTAAAAAATGGGAGGGGTTAGAAGAAAGTGGGATTGGACTTTTCTCTAAAGTTGTAGAACAGAACATGTTGCCGACTTCTTGCTTAATAAATCAAAATTAAAAAATATTTATTTACTTATTCATTTGGAATTTTTAAGGAAATACCTACTGAGGAGATTAATCAGACTGGTTAACATTAGCATAATTAATATGTAAATAGTGTATATTGTTAAGGTAATTTAAAAATACTTGTCTCTAACAAGGAAGGATTTTACATTTTTTTTTGTATAATATATTTAGACATCCTAACTTAAAGACATTTTCACCTGACTTGTTCTCTACAGCAGGAAGTGTCAGCTAATAGCCAGACTGGGGAAGAAATCGTTCCTGCTTTAACATTGCACTTTTTGATAACACAACTGGAAACAGCACTTAGAAACCTTCAAGCTACTAATTGTACTGTGAGTATTTTGTATCAAATGTTTGAAAAGAGGGAATAGCAGCATGTGCCTATTAGTATTTTCTTAGATTAAAAGACACTTGAATAGTGGAACTGGACATTGCAGTTTATAAACAGTCATGAACTTCAGAAAATGATTCAGACACAGAAATGTAGCTACATAAGGAGTCCAAAAATGTTGAATGGAGAATAGGGTGATGGTCATCAAGGTAGGGTAGAGGTGAAAAATTGAAGAGATGTTGGTCAAACTATACAAAATTCATTTAGTGTTGCATGAGGAGGTGGCGGATGTGCTCCCCAGCTCCTGGCTCCCAGCTCCCAGCTGCAGGCCTGCTTTTGGTCACGGCTAACTTGAGAATGCTTTAAGAGAGCTATTATACCTTGTAATTATAGTTAATAGCAACATAATGAGTTTTTAAGAATACTGAGATTATAAATTTTTACCATAGAGTGGTAAGTGTGTAAAGCCATTCATGTGTGAATGGTCTTGATGTAGTCATTATACAATGTATATGTAATTCAAATATTGTTGTATAAATAAATATGTGGACATTTGTCAATATGAAGAAAGAAAAAACCCTAATCTCTTCTACTGTTATGCTACCCTGTTGTCTCTGCAGAGCACTACTTTTATTCATCTACTACCTCTGTCTCTAGAGTCTTTCTGCTCTGCTCACAATGATCCTGGAATCTTAGGAGAAGGGGATTTAATATAGATGCCCCATTTAGTGCTGAGCATTCCACAGTCCTTTATTCTTTGCACTTTGGCCAATTGTAGATCTTTGTACTAATCACTGTCTACTGCACATAGAAGTTTTCTTTGATGAAGGTTGAGAGATGCATTAATTTATGGTTATAATGATAGGTCATTAGGAGTTATTTTAATACTGTCCATTTAGGAGTGTAACAGTAGTAGGGCCTGAGACCCATCTAACCCCAAGGTCTTGGCCTGTGGTGCCAGAGATGGATTTTATCTTATGATGCAGAACTTAAATCCAGTAGGAAACTTGTTGGTTACTTACATGATGCCCATGCCACCATTGCACTAGTAGGTATGTCTTGCCATGCCAGACATTATAGTAGTTCATAGAATTCACACCTAGGAAACATTGATATTTACTTTTCTCCTCCAATAGTGTGTACAACACCTCCCACAACTATGAAAGAAAGTTCTAGGTCAGTACCAGCTTGATATCTCTATGCTCTGCTATATAACATCTGTTACACATTTTGTCTTCAACAATACCATAACGTTCTGGAGAATAACCAATAGCAGTGGCAATGCCTATAATGCATAGGGGTCTGTAGGAACTCATTGGCCAACAACATGGAAAAAGATAAAACTCATTCCTGGCACTGTGTTTTTTATTTGCTTGCCTGTAGTGTCTTCTAGGGGTTTTTGATAACTAGAATGTAACATTATTAAAAAAAAAGAAAACATTTTTTGAAAGACTAAATGTAATAAATTTTAATTGAATTTGCTTTTATTTTTAATCAAGTTTTTTTGTGTGGACAATTTTACCAAATGAAAATAAAATGCGTCTCTGTAGTTACTAGCAAATAATGGATAATAAAATGAAAATATGCACTATTTTTAGTAATTATTAAATGGGTCAAGGGCTTCTAAGTATCTCTGTCAAATTGAAAAGTAACAAGGTGTAAATAACCAGTTAATATATTTTTTGTAGGTACACCAAATTAATATTGATTATTACTTGACATTACTGTTTTTGTATGGAGTGGCCCTCACTGAAAGAGGAAAGAAAGAGGTATGTAGCATGTAATACTTACCTTATAAATCTTTTATATTCTTTAGGTTAATTGTAGCAGTTGAAAGTGCTGATCTAAAAAAAAAAAAAAACCTTTGAAATTGAAGGCATTCTGTAAGTTTTCTGTCTTATATTTATATTAAATAAATAATAATAATGTTGAAGAGTTATGTTGTGATTTGAAATAAAGGGGAAACTTTATTAGCTTATACTTCAAATATCGATTTTGAGGTTATTTTTGTCTGTTAAATGATTCTTATTTTTTTAATTTTTTTCTTTATTGATATTTATTAAGCTCTACATTTTTTTCTGCTCCCTTCCCTGCCTCTCCCCTCCCCCTTCAGCCCTCCCCCAATGTCCCTATGCTCCCAATTTACTCAGGAGATCTTGTCTTTTTATACTTTCTCATGTATATTAGATCTATGTAAGTCTCTCTTAGTGTCTTCATTGTTGTCAAAGTTCTCTGTGATTATGGTTTGTAGGCTGGCTTCCTTTGTTTTATGTTTAAAAACCACCTATGAGTGAGCACATGTGACAATTATCTTCTGTGTCTGGGTTACCTCACTCAAAAAAATGTTTTCTAGTTCCATCCATTTTCCTGCACAATTCAAACTGTCATTATTTTTTTCTGCTGTGTAGTACTCCATTGTGTAAATGTACCACAATTTCTTTATCCATTCTTTGGTCGAGGGACATTTAGGTTGTTTCCAGGTTCTGGCTATGACAGACAAAGCTGCTATGAACATAGTTGAGCACATGTCCTTGTGGCATGACTGAGCATCCTTTTGATATATACCTAAAAGAGGTATTATTGGGTCTTAAGGAAGGCTGTTTCCTAATTTTCTAAGAAATCTCCACACTGAAATCCAAAGGGGTTGTACCAGCTTGCATTTCATGATTCTTATTTTTATATTTAGTAATATATATTAATCTGTTTCAAATGCAGCTAAGTCTCTTTTTTTCTTAATCTTACTCTGATGAATTAAGAGTTTTACCTCAATTTTTTATTTTGTCAAATTAAAGTGAAACCAAATGAATAGAAATCTGGACATTAACTAGAAATCTTCCTTTTTTTATTGTTTGTCTTACTTTTTTGCAGCTTTGATAGCCTTTGACTTTGCTTTTTACCAGTCTCTGCTCTTTACTAAATTGTATCACACACACGTGACTGAGGCATCTGTTATTAGAACTCATTCTAATCTTTAACTGCAGGTCTATATTGTGTTTAGCTCCTTAGAAGAAACTATACCTATGATCAGGAGTCACCCACTTCCGTTTTGAAAAGCTCAGCATATTATTCTGTGATGCAAATTTTTTTTAAAAAACATTTACTACATTCTGATAATTGTTATATCTGCCTTTATTTGGCTGACAATTTTATGCTATTTTATATCCAAAAATTGTCACAATTTCCCTTGAAATGCTTAAAATGTAGTTTTGTTCTTTTGTTTGTTAACTATGTTAAATGCCTAGTACCTCATCTTTATAATCAATTTCAGATATGTTAAAATTAGGGATATTAACACATACATAATCAGACGACTGCATCATTATTCTTTTCTTAACCTCCTATCTATCTCTCCAGTCTGAATTCTTAAATATGTTCTAAATTTTCTAGTTGTGTAATGAATATCTAATGTAAAGGAAAAAGGAATTTTTTTACACAGCCAACCAAACCTATTGTGTCACTACAGGACTGCATAGAAGCTGAAAATAAATTTCTAGTGATGAAGATGGTGATCCAAGAAAATGAAATTTGTGAAAACTTTATGACTTTAGCTTATTTTGGACGTGGTTTACTTCGATGTGCTCAGAAGAGGTAAGCATTTTCTTTATAGGTGCACCTTCACTGGTTGCCTTTCATTATTGTAAACTGGGAATCACATTTGCACTGGATACCACTGATCATAAAATTTATGGTCTCAGAGTGTTCTTTTCTTCTTTCTAATTCCTGGTAGTTAATAATTCCATTTGCTTGGTAACACTTAATGTGGAACCTAACAGCCCTTGGGAATGTGAAGCAGCCCATCATCAATGTTAGTAATGTGGGCTTAGAATATGACAACTTGGATTCAAATACATTTTTTCTACCACTTACCCTAAGAAGCTTAGTTTTGCTAAGCCTGATTTTTCTGATATCTAAAATGTAACAAAGATTAATATCTATATCATAAAAATTCTATGTGGTGAATAACAGTGCCTAGTGTACAAAAAATTAACACAGTTCACGATAATTGATAATTGTACTTATGACATTCTCACCACTAAGTATAAGTGACCTGACACAGAATTGGAAGGGAGTTGGACATGGTTTTGCATATGTCTGATCCCTGCAATAAGAAGACAAAAATAGTAGGATAATGAGTTCAAAGTCAGCTTAGGTCATAGTGTGAGACTCTCTCCTAAGAACTAAACGCAAACAGATGAAAACAAGCAAGTTGAAAGATCCAAGTACTGAGTGTTGAGAGTGCTAGGTATTACATATTTTAGGAAGGTGAAATTATAGAGAAATGGATGCAAATTCTTTGTTCACTTCCTCTATGGATAGTCATAGCTTTTGTAGCATCAATCATTTATTTGATTTATCTTAAGCATCTGTGATAGTCCAAGGATTGGGCTCGGTTCTAGGGATACAGTACTTTATAAAACATGACATAGAACTAAAAGTATTGTGAAACATGTAGGTTAATCAAGTAATCATTCAAAATACCCAGTAATGAAGAATGAAACATGTTAAAAAGCTATGGAGGAAAACAGAGTGAGTGATTCAAGTACTTATTGGTGCTCCAAAATAATCTAGAAAATCAGCAAGAGTCTAAAGATATAATTGTTGGCTGAGATATAAGGGATGACTAGGAAAGGGAGTACTGCTGGCAAGAATCATTGCAGACCTAAAACTGCCATGTAGATGGTAGTTTATTCTATTTTGGATTTAGTTTCTATCCTCTGGCATGGCTCTTGTGCTAGGAAATCAGAGTCTTCCCACTTCCTAGTCACTGAGTCTGGCTAGAATGACATCATCAATGTCCCAGTGTTAGTATGACGCTTTTCAGAATGTAAAGATCCAAATGGAAAGATGATTCACTGATAGTCAGATACTTAACATAAATCAATATAAAGATGTGTACTGTTACCTTTCCTGAGAAAGCAAACTACTTTTTCTTCTCTCTTGATTGGTCTTCTATATCATTGACACAAAAACCTTTTTAAATGGCAGAATCATCACTTTTTAATTTATTTTTTTATATTTCAACTGTGTCTCCAACAAGTGCATTTTGTCTTTGAAAATGGTAGGTTATGGAAACTTTGGTTATAGTATTGACTCACTTGATTAAACAAACCAACTTATCAAAAATCATAATATTCAATACAACTAATGTTGGAATAAAATAAAAGTAAACAAAAAATGTTGGTTGAATAGCAGAAATAGTAGATCTTGAAAGTTAACAAGTAGAAGGAACATGAATATGCATTCTTCTTCCCTGGACTCTAGAGGAGCTTATCAGAGTTAATGGTGCCCTTTATATTTCTTAGTGCATTAGTCAGTGTTTTTTCCAGGAACATTGCTTGTGATTGCTATATTCAGCACAACTCCAGGAACAGACCTGACTGGGGCATTGAAGGAGGAAAAAAACCAACAACACATAGGCAGACACATGGACCAAAACTGGGATGAGGTGGTCTGGACTGGCTAGAGAAACCACAAAGGCCTGGAAACTTAGCATATTTATTATATAGATCTGAACAAAGAGGCAGAAATATTGTATACAGCTGAACAAGGAGGCAGAGTTATTACATTCAGATAATCAATGACATAAGATTTTTTTGTATAGCTGGTCAAGGAGACAGCTTTAGCTAATGTCAGTAGGAGTAGTCTCTATAGTGGAGCATTCTTTAGACTGTAGGTATCAAATGGGAGAAAGCTACGTTGCACATTTTCTGCACACAATTGTCAGCACTCACACTTGTCCACCAAGGAAGGCTTTGCCAGGACCATGACCGAATTCACTCAGGGCTTTTTACACTCCCAAAAAAGTGATAGGTTCTGCGTTCTTACAGAGCAATCCTGTTAGAGCCCTTTGAACCTCCTGATTCTATTAATACTATACCAAGAAATTTCCAGCCTTTGTACCTCATTTACTATCGACCATAATTGTTATCAAGTTTCTGGAAGCATGTTAGGATTGGCTTCAGGTGTCTCTGCCAGAATAGTGAAGCATTAGATGAGCAGTGGTGGTGCACTCCTTTAATCCCAGCACTCAGGAGGCAGAGGCAGTTGGATCTCTGGGAGTTCAAGGACAACCTCATTTACAAGAGCTAATTCCAAGACAACTAGGGCTGTTACACAGAGAAACCTTGTCTCAACCCCCACCCCCAAAGAATAGTGAATCATGACTTGTATGTGAGTTGTCCTATATTTGTATCCACTTCCTCATTAAGGCTTATGTTTTCCCTTGGTTTCACATTCTTAGGATCTACTTCCATGTTTCTTTCATATCAGTCATGTTAGACAATTTCTAGGTGAATATATATGCATTTTATTCTTCCTGGACTTAGCCTTTGATTTCCATCTTGGGCTAATCCTAGTTGTCCCTGTCCAAGGGCAGTGAGTGGAGAAAGAGAGAAAAATCTGAAGAAGATAGTCTTCTTCTCTTGGATTGTGCATCTCTAATGGTATTTTTTAATGATCTCTAAGTAAAGGGGGGCACCTGTACTCTAGCAAGGAAGAAGAAATCCTTCCTGGTCAAATTGGTAAACAAGAATTTATACACTTGAAATTTCTGAGCACATTCACATACATATCCTCATTTCAGATATCTAGGTCTATTTATTCATTATCAAGCCCCTGATTTTAGAATAGTAGTCTCGTTGAGGCTTGGCCTGAAGTCTTATTGCAGATGTTTTACCTTTTAGTATAAAATTCAGGCCTCAGGTTTGACATAATATAATGTTAGAATTCTTTAAATTGATCATAGCATAGATTCTTCTAGCTTTACAGAGTGTCCTGATTTGATAATAGCCTGTCAAGGCTGTGCATTTGTTTACTTTTATAGTTTGCCCTATCTTCTAATTAAATTTGGCCCTTATTTTCAGCACAGATTGAGTATAGGAAATGAGAATCAATTTAATGCTGCCTTAGAGGCCTTCTGGCTTTCAAAGTGCATGCTAAACTTATAGTTGGCTGACTTATACCTGTCATTCTCTTTCTTCAAGGCCTCCAAGACAGTTAACAAAAGCCAACCAACTCTACAACCCCTTTAATTACCTTGGCCCCCATACTGTTCAAGCTTGAGCTACTACATAAGCTAGTGCCTCCCCTCCTACCTGTATTTCATCCCAGTCTACCACAGGTGAGAGTCCTAGTATTTGTATTTCTACAGCATGCCAGAGGTTATCACCACTTTACTTCCTTGGGTTTCTGGTTCCCTCATTGATAAACTATATAGCACCTGAGTCCAGTTCAAACTAACATTTACTTTAAACTGCCTTGCAGGTATAATGGAGGACTACTAGAATTTCACAAAAGCTTGCGAGAAATAGGAGATACAGATGATGATTGGTTTGACGTAGATCCTACAGATGATGAAGATTTCCCTACAACTTTCAAAGTAAGAAATTATTAAAAATAGTTTACAACTTGTGACAACTCAGAGTCATCTTTAACAACTAACCTTAAAATCAAGTGTCTAATAATCTATAATACATTATTTTATTGGCAATATTTTTTTTGTGTGTAAGAAAGAACCTTAATTCTATTACCTGGTGCAGAATGTGGGCACATTTAGATAAAAAGAGGAATCACTGTCACCATTTTTAAGCTACAAAGACCAGTAGCTTAACTAGCCTAATATTTGTCTTTTAAAAACACATGTTTAATAATTAAGGTTTTTTACATAATTACATTTGCTATTTTATTTTTGGTTTAATTTGCAAATTACTAAGTCATTTGGTTAGAAAAATACCTCCTTTATCTATAAAGAAAAATTAATTTATTCCTTATTATTCAAATGATGAAATTATTCTTCTCTCCCTTTTAATTGCTTTTCTATATACATGTGAATGTACACATTAATAATTTCCTGCATGTTTATTAAAACTGCTATAATACACCAAGTATTACTCTGTGTCTACTGGTATGTATTATTGTGCGCATAGTCCAACCTAAAACTTTTCAGTTTGTCATTCTTACTTAAAATGATCTTTGTATATTCTGATAGCATTTTATTAGAATAACATTTATATGGTACACTCATGAAGCCACTGCTATTGCATTATAAAGGTGTTGATAGTTGTTTCTTTACTTCCTCTTAGTACAGAAGACGAGTGTATATTTATTATAAAGAATGAGAGCTTCTATCTCCCCAGACCATCAGATTATTGCTTACTTATCAGACAGTTTTAATGCAAAGCCATTGAATTGCTTTGTTTAAAGAGGAAATAGCCCCATGTTTCTCTTGGTAGATATTTCAAGAACAAATCTTTCACTAAACTTTTACTTTAAATCTTTTTGAATAATTACATTTTATTTTGCCTTTAAGGCTAATAGCATCCCTGAAAATCAAGAGGCATATTGCATAGAAGTTCAAAATCAGGTTTCAGTTGTCAGAACTGAAAGGATAAATTTTATAAACTTCCGCTCACAATGATGTATTTTACTATACATTTCTGAGTAATCAGTAGACTCTACTGATTGTTTTGTACCACTGTCAAGATAAAAAGGACTTTTAACTGACATACTAAATAATAATTTTGTATATTTTTAAAGTTTTCATATTTGTTCCTATCTAGCAGCCCCTAATTGGGTTTTTTTATGTTTTTACTGTTTTCCTCCTTTCAACTATTTCCCTTACTATTCAAACTTTTAGTTTCACTTTATTCCATACAAAGAAGTTTTTAGAGGCAGTTTTATTGAAAAATATTAAAGAGTAAAGACTTAAAAATCCAGTTTTTGCCTCATTGTCTGCATCTCTAAATTTGTGATCTTTAGATAGCCTTTTTTTCCCCTCCCTACTTGAAAGCTTTCCTAGTATTTAATTTTTTTTTTAGGTATTGTCTTGCCCTTCCTGTATAACAGTTGTGGGACTAGAGAGCTCTCTTATATAGATATCATGTCCTTTAAGTATACACATGGTCTTCCAACTCCTATGCACACACTTCTCCCATCTTACTGAATTTTGTTAAATTGGCCTCACCCTGGGGATGATTTTCATCTTTCTCTTTTCTGTGTAAAATTCTGTGTCTCCAAACTGAAGTTTTACACTTTAGGCCTTCTTTCTTGTTTTGACTGGTGTAACTTCAGCACCAGCTAAGTGCTTGACAGGGAGGTAAATTTTTTGAGATCTTTTAATTCTCAAAATAATCCATTTTTGTGAACTTTATATTTGCCTTACCTAGAAATAGAATTGTGGGTTCAAATAATTTTTCTATCATTAAAAATTTTTCCTGGTGCCTGGAGAGATTGTTCAGTGGTTAAGAATACTGGAACTTCTTCCAGAAGACCCAGATTTAATCCCGAGACCTAACAGCAGTTCATAACCATCTGTAACTCTAGTCTCAGGGGATCAAGTGCCCACTTCTGCCCTGCATGGAGAATCTACAGAGATGGTATACAAACACAATACAGGACAAACAGCTTAACACATTACATTTTTCTCCATTATTTTCTATCCTTTAACCTTATTAAATCTGATATTAGTCTGATTTTTTGCTTTTTACATGTAACCTATTTTACATTTTCTATTTTATTTCTAAGAGTTAAATTTCTAAGGATAAATTCTCAATTTTTTATTGTTTTAATGCTTATTAGTCATAGTCTTTGCCCTATGAATAGACTAATTCGCTAATATTGCTGCTTCTATGAATGGTTTGTTTTTGTTGTTGGTTTTGTTGTTGTTGTTATCTTTGCTATATCTTCTGTAAAATTTTTTGTAAAATTTTTTTTGTAAAATTTATATATGTTGTTACTGTTCATTAAATAACCTGTAAAGGGTTACTTTTCATATTGTGTATATTTGTAGTATATTGTTACTTCTTGATATATCATATTCTCTCTAAAAGGTATTAAGGCCCTTATCTAACTCAGATAAGATAATGTAATTTGCTGAAAGGTAACTAGTTTAAAATGAGAAAATTTATTCCATGCTATGACTTGGCATTGGAGAAATATTTCTGTCTCATTTTTCTACCCACTGTGCCATTAATTGTCATATTGCACCATTATAGTGCAAAAGACACTGTCATTGTGTCTCACTTGGCTCCAATTCTGAAATATATATGCATACAGTTCTTGATAAGAACATACCATGGCTTAGAATATGCAAGAGAAATAGAGTTTCAAATATAGACTTGTCTACTTTCTATCTGTAAGATATCCATTTTTTCCTAGTTTAGGGCTTTTCTAGTTATTTACTTTGGATTGGGTAAATGGATTGTGTTATTATTATACATACATGCATACACACACAGAGTAATTTAAAAATGGCATCTTTGGATATGTTACTTAAGGTAAATCTCGGATATGTTTCTGGCTTAATTTATTATTGACAATTCACAAGAGTATGTATTTTTAAATTCTAGGATGTTCTCAATAACTTTATCCAAACAACTGAAAGTAATATAATGAAACAGACCATTTGTAGTTATCTTGATTGTGAGCGCTCTTGTGAAGCTGACATTTTAAAGAACACCAACTATAAGGTAACATAATTAATTATCAGTTAACCATTTTAAATGTCATATAATATAAAAGTTAACAGTATTTTATCAAGATACATGAAAATACTATATAAAGTGTAGGATGTGACTCTGTGTCAGAGCTCTACTGAGGTAAGTGCAGGTTCCTGGATTTTGTCCCAGCTCTGTGGGAAAAAAAACTAAAGAACAGTGTTTACTTTAATTATAATGTAATATAATTAAAAAGTAGTTTGTCTCTGAGAACATGTATTCACAGTCAATATTGGTTATATTCTATGAATCAGTAGAAGAATAGGTTGGTTTTGCTGAAGTTTTTGTAATATTCACCTGCCTCTGAAGTTACGGCTGTTTGCCCTTCATTCATACAGTAAAATAATCTGTTCTCTATATTTTGACCAGTTGTGGATTTCTGAAATAATCTCTGTTGCAAAAAGAAGCTTCTTTGATGAGTGGTAAGAGCTACACTTATCTGTGGGAATAAGGATAAATATTTAGACTATAGTTAGATATTATATTGGTTATGTGTTGGCTATACAGTTAGAAAATGACAATGATGAGTTCTCCTTTGGGGGATGTTACCTCTCCAGCCAAGGATATTTGCCTAGGTTCTAGTATGAAGCACAGCTCCCTCCCACTGAATACACCTTAAATCCAGTAGAGAGCTTTGGGTTACCCCCAAGATAATATTGCCAGCATTGCATCATTGTGGATATCTTGATGGTGTAGTCATTGCTGCAGTTTATAGACGAGTAGCACTAGAGTTTACTCTTCTTCAGCAGCTTCTATAGTACATTCTGGTGACTGCGAACAGCGGGAATTAGGGAGGAGGCTTCCAAGTCAATTCTAGCTCTGTATCTGAAATTAGAGGTGTCTGCAAAAATAGGGCTTTATCTTAAAGCTCTGGAAGTCAACTAAAGAAAATGTCAATGTTTTGCATTGTTTTTGAGAACTCTTCTATTCCTTTGATCAACAACTGGGAGGGAGTTTTCTTTTTTCTGCCTGTCTCTGGTTTTTGTTAGATAGGTGTGGCTTTTGTGGAGAGCAAAATCACCCGATGTTACATAGCAGCATTTACACACACACACACACACACACACACACACACACACACACACGTGACTATGGAGTGCCTAGCCCTAACTGATATGTCTGCCACATACCCCCAATACTTAAGACTCAGGTAAAATCATTAAAAAAAAAAAAAGAGGTGGAAAGATTATAAGAGCCAGAAGCCCAGAAGCTACAGAGTGTTTCCTACACTTGACAGGGAAAGTACACCCTTGAAATATTAACATGTGGTTAACTAAAAATGACAGAAGTTGACCTGCCAGTGCAAACAGAGAAAATTCTACATGGTCCCTTCCCAAGATGAAGAGCTATTGGTGGTCAGTGTCTGCTTAGAAATGGATGGTCAGCTTCTTCCAAGGAGGAGCTGCAGCATAGATTATTCACTTAGTCTTGGGTTCTTGTACAGACTAACAATGCTAAATTGAGCCAATCGTTTGTCTATACAGATGTGCATATATATGCACACTATGTACATTCAAATGTGTGTATATGTACAATAATAAGAAAAAGATGAATTTGAGAGGGAGAAGGGGGCCAAGAGT
The DNA here is from genome assembly GCA_028555095.1 of Dicrostonyx torquatus. Lineage (NCBI taxonomy): Eukaryota > Metazoa > Chordata > Mammalia > Rodentia > Cricetidae > Dicrostonyx > Dicrostonyx torquatus. Next base: position 138,942 of record JAQHUG010000195.1, on the reverse strand, counting down.
AATGTTAAATGCAGTGCTTATGTATGAAGTTCTCAAAAGTAAGATAATAAAAAGATTAATTTTCTTCTACTTTATAATGAAAAATGGTAGAAATTGGAAAAAGTGATATACATACTTAGAAGTGATTAATTCTCAGTGCTCATGTTACTAAATAAATGATCACCCTCTCTGTGTGAATCTTTGGGTGAAGAAAGAGAGTAAAAGTAGGAATGTGAGCCACTTTGATCTTGTAGTCTCTAAATCACAGAACAGGGTGAGAACTGTCACTCTCAGTACAGGTCTGAGATAAAGTGGCTAGCATGTCAGCTGTGGGCTTCTCTGCACTAAAAGGTGGAGAGATGCAGTATTCAAGTCTTTATGGCTGTGGTAAGCCAGTCTATGGTTTAGAGTAGCTTCAGGATTCCAACCAAATGAATGTCGTGTAGCAACAAAAGTTCTGGTTATAGTTGAGACTGTTGCTTCTGGAGAGAGTACAACAGTTTATTCTTGGAAAGTATAGTAGACTTGGAATTCTTTCACCGGGTCTCTTGGGAGGTTAACGGGTTTTCAAAGAATAATGGCACAGAAGTTAGTTGAGCTGGAGGAAAAGAGGAATGTTAAAGTGGGGATGCATAGATAGCATGTTCCACAGAAAACCATTTGAGGGTGTTTGCTATTTTCTTGTACCATAGAATATGGAAAATTTTACATTGCCTAGTTCAAATTATTGCCCTTCTCTCCTTTTTTACTGTCCTTATTTTTCTGACTTTATTAATTCTACAATATCAGAGTTCATTTGGTATATGCAGGCTTTCCTAATAAATTCTGAATGTTGTATAAAACAGTATTATAATAAAGTATAATCTGTAAATTATAGAATTTTAAGATGACTTCAAATGGTATTTCTATGTTAACAAGAATTATATTTTTGTATCTATATTTTTCCAAGGGATTTTTTCAGCTAATGTGCAGTAAAAGTTGCTGTGTTTACTTCCATAAAATTTGTTGGAAAAAGTTCAAGAACTTAAAGTACCCAGGAGAAAGTGATGAGGTATTGCACTGTCTCCCACAGCACAGCATGCCATCCCTTCCCCGTGTTCTGTTTGTGCTCATACTCACGTTTTCCTTCTTTCCACTCTCAGTTCTGTCTGCTGTTTGTCTCCTTGACACTCACACCTTATGGGTAAATTTAATTTGAAAGGTGGAATAGGAGAAGAAGAGTTAGTGTTCAGATATGGAGTTATTTCTATTAGTCATATCTGTCATGATAGAGTTGTTACTACCAGTGTTAAAGTGAAATCCAGAACCCTTTTCTGTATTAATTATTCATTCTATTGTCACGGTTGTTTTGTGACTATAAGTTTTACAAACTTTACATCATGTAAACAAGAACTGCACCATTGCGACTAATATTTCTCAGCTCTAAAATGACAGAGAGTTGTACATATTTCATAGGGTTTGGGGGGGTGATCAGATAAAGGCAATAAACTGGCATGTCATGCTATAAAAATAAAACATATAAGGCATTAAAGTGATACATAGATACTTTTAAGTTTATGTAGCTGATGGGACAATTGATTTTTCTCAGTATTACACAGAAAAGTACAAAAAATAGAAATTAACCAGAGGAAATGGCAAGATCAGAGCCAGAAACCTCACTGTTTTTATTACTCACTTTTCTCTAGAATCCTTAAGTAGCTTATGAAAATTTAATACATTTTGTGCTGAGTACATGTTACTTAAAGTTTCTTTTCAGGATTGTCATGTATTCTTTAGGCTGTATTATAACTCCTTAAGGGAGAAAGTAGAAAGAAAGAGGGAAGGAAGGGAGGGGAGTGGAGAAAAATGAATATCTCAATAAAAAATTTAAAAAAAAATAAAAACTCACAGAAAGAGTTTGAAGTCTAAAAAATTAAAGTAAAATGTTACAACATACTTACACAATTGATAATAAAATAGATTGAACAGCTCACTAATTTTTTTGCAGAAACTTTGAATTTATTTAAATATAGATTGATAACTCATTCCACTTGCTCTGTTATATAGTGACTACTTAAACATTTGAAATCTCTTATTATCTGTCATTTCTACTGAGTTGGTTGCACAATAAAGTCAAGATCAAAGTAGTAATAAACTGAATTCTTATGCAGAAATAGTACTTACATTTTTGTACAAGTCGTATTAATAGGTTTTGTCACGCATGAATTACTAAATAATAACTACCCACACATGCACTTACTCTCAGCTGAAACACCCTGGAGGCACACTTACCCATTCTTTTATGGACATTATTTCATGCCAGTGACCATGTCGCTAACAAAGGTCTAATTAATATGTGGACCTAATGCTTCCTGGGAAAACATTAAGTCCGTACATTCTAACAGTGTTCTGATGTAGGGAGGTATGATAAGTGTGGGGGGGGGGCAGGGCGGGGGTGTTGGGTGAAAGCGGTTTTTCACCTGTAACTGAACAACCCACTCTTAATTTATTCATTTTGTTGTTTGTCACACAACATTATCTGCTTCTAGCCTTCATTGCTTACGTGTCTTAGATTTGTACAGTGCTGATTTTATAATTTTATGTTCTCCTATGAATGATTTTAGAGTTTTAGTGGGAAAAAATGTTTGAAAGATGGATGTGCCGGTGACATGGTCAGGATGCTACAATGCGATGTTCCTGGAATTGCCAAAATTTTGGTGAGTGACTTCCTGATTTTTCTTTCCTGCCTTCTTTGTAGTACTATTTTTGGCATATTCTTAACAATGATAACAGGATTGTAGCTACATTCTAGTTTTGGTGACTAAGCTCCCTGCCCTTTTTATTCCTGTTTTATCTGGTATATTAAATGATGTTTAAGTATAAGAAAATCTAAAAAGTAGAAATAGATAAATATAGCATCAATGAACTAGTGGTGAGGAATATATTGTAGACCAAGAATGATAAAGTATGATAATTTAACTACTTCTTTCCAATTGAAATTCAAAATAAATTTAGACTTCTGACTCTCTCCTTTGGTGGAACTTCAAGTTGAATAAGGGCCTCAACATGCTCAAAGTGTACCCTACTGCTGAGCTCTCTCCAGGCCCTGACCCATTTAGTTTGTAAATAACTACCAAATGTCTATTTAATGCACATCTGTTAACTGTTAAGTAAAACATAGTACACACAGTTTTTAATTCATAGAATATCATAAATTTTTAGTTTAAGATAAGAAGAATAAAACTAGAACTATAAATGAAACTTATTTTTATTATTTATCTTGCTACTTATGGTTCTTTTATATCTTAAGTTTCTTTTATATTTCAGTGCCGGCATTGAAATCATGTGATAATGTTAAATTGACTGCTTCTAAGAGCAACTGTAATTTATCATCTGAGTGGTGTTTTATGTTACTTAGCTTGTGTCATTTGTTTTATAGTCAATGTGCTTTTATTCTAAGTATCTTTTTGTAAATGTGGAAGTTAAGAACTTAAAGAATTTTGAAAATTGAACTATTTTAGGGCTTTTTTTCTCCATCACTTGCAGTTTGAAGTGGTGAGAAAGGATGAATATATAACCATCGAAAATTTAGGAGCAAGGTAAGCTTGAAATAAAATATTATTACTTTTTTTTCAGAGCATTTCTGTGTTTCATTTGCTCTTTCTGTTTTCTATCAGTTTTAGGGCATCTATTTAATAAAATAAAATTTGTATAAAAAATCACAGTGAGTTCTCAATTTTTCCTTCTTTTCCTACTGTTGTACGCATTTTAAAACAAGGAAGGAAAAAATTACATGGTTACCAGTAAGTGTAAAACTAACCATTTTCTGAAAACAAAACACATTTCTTAAAATAACATTTAAGTTTTTTGTTATAGTGTAAAAACTCTTTATTTTTCAAAGCTTATGAAGGCCTTAAAGCTTGTCTTAAATTTAGAATCTTCATATTGTAGGTGACAAAACACATTGCTCAATAATGTTGATGAATATGTTAAGGAAAATATTTACAGAGGCATAGAATATTGCTGTGTAAATTAGAAGCTACAGTTATTAAAACATTATTCTAACCCTTCCCTTGTCTATCTTAAATATATTAGTTGGGCGGTGAGTTGCATGTATATATTCATACGGCAGTGTGCATATGCATTCATAGGCCAGATGTCAACATTGAATGTCTTCCTCAGTATCTCTTGACCTTTTCTTCTGTAAACTCCAGAGATTCATCTGTCTCCCCTCTGCTTTTGCTACACTCTGCAGCTCCTCTTCCTCTATCTAATTTCAACTATATCTCATATGTGAGGTATAAGATGGTAATTGTCTTTTTTCAAAGGCGGTGTTCCGTTGTTTTTAATACAATATTCTTTGGTTTCATCCATTTTTGTGAATGATGTGATTTATTTCTTCTTGTGTCTGAATTATACTCTGTTTTTATTACACATTCATTGTCAAGTGGCAACATAGACTAATTCTATGACTTGATTTCTCTGAAAAATGCCATTATATCCATAACTTTAGAAGTATTCTGTGGTATGCTGACTTTCTTTTTATCTTTACTTCTTTCTTGATTTTATTGAACTATACATTTTTCTCTGTTCCCCTCCTTACCCT
>JAQHUG010000195.1:84903-98710 GCA_028555095.1 Dicrostonyx torquatus | reverse complement strand
TAGACCAGGCTGGTCTCGAACTCACAGAGATCCACCTGCCTCTGCCTCCCGAGTGCTGGGATTAAAGGCATGCGCCACCACCGCCCGGTGCTATTTGCCACTATTATTTCTTAAAAGTTCAACAATGCACTTTGTTTCTATATTTGCTGGTAATTACAGGGCAAACAACCTGCTTTTAAAATAGGTAACAACAAGTTGGAAATACTGTATTTGTTGAGAAAAAACTCTAAGAAGAGAATGTTGATATCAATATGACTCTTCATTCTGCTTTTCTTCTGAGGCATCAAAGTGCTATGTTAGTATGTGGTGCTACCTACTAACTGAAGCTGATGGTTATATCTCTGCCCTTTACAGATGCCTGGTATAACCTGGGCTATGCCAACGCCTATAGCTGATACTGTGTCACCCAGTGCAAGTCTGTGCAGTGAACCTCTCATGATAAACTGGGAGAGGATTACGGACAGACTGAGAATGGCTTTTCCACAGCAAACAAGGTACTTTGACTTTTCTTTAGTGATTACACTGGTTTTTTTTCTTTTTTGTTTTTTTTTTTTACAATTTTCATAGCCTTAATTGTAAAAATGAAACACTTAACATACACCCATAAGTACAACTATTTTTTTTTTAACCATGGTCTTATTAAAATAAAATTGACTAAGAAAGCATAGTGCTCAACAGAAATGCTAGGTAAACTTTATTTTTTATTAGTCTTAAGGCATGAGAAGATAAGTGCTTAAATTTATGTTTGCTCATTTGCTGGAAGTAGTAGCTATAAACTTACCCAATTTGAATGCCTCCAGCTATAATAATTACCGAAATAACAAGTCATATAAGTAAATTTTCAATTAATTGTATGCTGAACCCAATGTCATCAGATTTAAATTCTTTTTTTTTTATTTTATTGAGATTCCTATGATTTATTTGTGACCACGCAATTCAGTATAAGAAATCATGATTTTTCTGGCTTTCACTGTCTTTAGCAGAAGAAAAGTTAATTCTAAAATCTCTGCTCTTGTATGTGTGGAAATAAGTTTAATTTTACTTGGTATTTTCATTTGAAAGCATCATATCTTGTTAACTAATTAGGGTATGGTTTTAATTAATTTTGTAATTATAAATAGAAATAGGATTATATAGTTATAGGTAATTATAAAATGAATAAATCATAAACCAAAAGAAAGGAAAATCGTTCTATTATAAGTATAGGTGTCAGTGGAGGATTAAAAAGTCAAATACCGATTAAAATAATTAGAAGTTAGTTATTTTATCATGCTATGATATGCTTTCTTTACTTTTTTATTTAATCTTTATTTTTTCCTCTGAGTTTTATGAAGGTTAAACATTTAAATATTGCAAAACTGAGAAAATAATAGCAAAAGTTATTATTAAAATAGTTATTTTTAAAATAGTTATTAAAAAGGAATACTTTAGACCTGAAAGAAATTTGAGATATAAAGTTCTCAATATGTAAATGAATTAACTCAGTTTTCACATAGTGAGTACTTTCATAGCAGAGTTAACTTTCACTGGTAAACATATTAAATATAGCTTTTGGACACAATTAGTAGTTTTTATTATGGTTTCAAATCCATGCAGGTAACATTTTTAGATTCAAAACTACTGAATTGAATCTGTCTGCTGACTGTCGCATGAGCAGGATTTTCAATCTCACCTTTGAGGGCACATCCTTAGAGCAGCAGGGAACACCAGCCTTCTCTGTTCTTCATCTCTTCCAGGAAGGAGCTCACAGGTTTCTTACAACAGCTCAAGGATTCTCATGGGAAGTCCGTGTCTCGACTTACATTTGATGAAATTGTTTACAAGATTGCTCAAATGATTGAGCCCAAGAAATCTGAGGTAAACCAAACAAGCCAATAAACAAGAGCAACTAACTTTAATTCTCTATTCTTGTTTCTGTAATAGTGCCGTAACATGTTTAGAGAGTCAAGAATCAATAACTTAATCATAGGACATCTTTCATTAACAGTAAATAATCCTACATATTCAATTTACAAATGAAATGGGTTTGTTTTAGATCAAAGTAGAATAAAACTGAGCCCCTTTGAAATTTCTAAAGACTGCTTTAAACAATTCTGAATGCAAGTTTTCTTTTTCTAAATTTTTGCAAAGATTTATTTAAACTAATGCTTTATGTACCTCTAAAAAATGGTACCAACACTTTATTTCAAGATTTATCATGAATATTGTTTATACTTTTGGTAATTTTTGCTACAATCTATTTTATTCAATCTGTCAGTTGATACTGTTTTAGGATAATTTTTTAAAAATGAACATTATTTTTAGAGTGAAGAAAAATCTGCGCCAGAGGGTAATAGTACATCACCCAGCCACACTTCATCGCAGCCTAGTGCTCCCCAGACCCCCAAGTCACCACAAGGTTCTACCACATGGGAAGGAGACAAGGACTTGGTGAGACAGATCTTTTTTTACTATAAACACATTTAGATCTGAGAGGGGGAAAAAGAGCCTAAATTTTATCGTATCTATTTTTGGCTAGGATAATGAAGAGGAAGAAGAGGAGCCCTGTGTAATCTGTCATGAAAATTTGTCTTCAGAAAACCTTTCTGTTTTACCTTGTGCTCACAAAATCCACTCTCAGGTAAACGTTTAAGCTTGTCCTGTTAATATTTTAGCATTAGTCAGCTAAGCAAGCTTACTGCCCTGCTTACAAGGTGTATCAGCATCCAGTGTCATTCCGCAGCCCCACTGGCCAGCACTGCATTCCATTCTCTGAGTTCCATACAGAAACGTTTACATCTTTTGCTGTACGCAGTCATGGCTGTACTACTGTTTTCAGGAGGACAGCCTGAAGATTTAAATGAACAGAACTAGGAGAAATATTAATTGATAAAGCAATTGAGTGACAGGACTAGTAACAAAGAAGTGACACTTTACCCTTCCTTGCTGTAAATTCTACAGTGTCTATTGTCCATATGTAATAATGGCCCCTCTCATTTTAGAGCTAACTTGTCTTAGTAATCTAACCTCTTGTGTTTATGTTTGGAGATTCTGAGACTTGGATTAATGTTAGAAAAATGTGAGGCCGAGATATCTTTTGTGTTCTTGCTATCTATATGGATTAACTCCTGGTGATGCTGCTGTGTAACTGTTACTGATTACAATGTATGGTCCAAATCCTCTGGGGAAAAATGTGATTCAGCAAGAGAAAAGATAATCTTAGACAAGAAGTGTTTTTCTTGGGGAAGTGAACAATTGCCTGATTTTTCCAACTATGTTTCAAAGATAAAATATGTGGTACCTGATACAAAATTATGTGTGTTGTCTGCTTTGGTCTGAAGAGGTTTGAAAAATTGTTAATCCCATAACATCTCCAAAATGACACTTAGCCACCCAATTTTCCCATTTTTAAATTTTAATGTGTGAATATTTTTCATTAAGAATGTTTATCAAAACTTACTTGCCATTGCCCAGTGAAAAGGAAACATATAATTCATTCAGTTTACTCTTCAAGGTTAGTTATTAGACCTCAAATATAGTCCCTACACTTTTAATCCTATTATCAGATTTGCCTCTCCTTATTCAGACATCAAAAATACCTAGTTTTAGAGTCAATACTTTCCAAAACATAACAAATGCTTTACAGTTCAGGATTACTGTTTTCACTGCAGGAAACAATCTGAAGAGACTGTTCATCCAGAGACGTTCAGCTTTAGAGCCCCATCAAAGAATTGGTAATTTTCATATGCCCAGTTGTTATTTGTTTAATTAATTATAAGTGAAAAATATTTTAAATAAAATTAACCAGAGTGAACATAGCAAGCTTCTCCAATATCCTTGTAAGGAAGGAACTACTAGTCATTTTTTAAAATAGGGTGAGAACAAATTTGAGCCAAATAGACTGGCTTAAAAATACTCTGCCGTTGCCATGTATAGCTTAGCAAACCATCGTTATGACATGTTGGCTGGTGACTGATGTGTCTAGTGGAAGCTGCCTTTGCTAGGCTAAATTTGAAACTCTGACTTGAATCGTTTTGCTCCTTAGTGCATTAGACCATGGTTGATGCAACAGGGGACATGCCCCACCTGCAGACTCCATATTTTGCTACCAGAAGAATTCCCTGGCCACCCCAATGGGCAGTTAACCAAGATCTGATGCAAGGCAGGTAGCTATACTTAAGATGAGTTTTAGACATTGGAATTTAATTCAGCTTTTTAATGAGATAATTGTTGGAATAGTATTATTCAGTATGTCCTTTGGGGTCATGCTAATAGACCAGCTAATCACACCAGAGCTGAGCCAGAGATTAAGACAGATCTAAAGCACATGAAAATTAAATGGAAGGGACTTAAAGAAGGTGGGATTTGATAGTTGCATCTTATTGCTCTTCATAAAATTTTTCATTTGTAAACACAAGACCTGTACAAATGACTAATATTCTATTTCTTAAAATGTCCTGTCTTTTTTTTCTTCTTACTCTGTTTTCCTTTACTTTCTCCCAAATATGGTACATTTTAATTTCCTGAAATAAGTTTAGGAGAAAAAGCAGGAAACATTCTATAGATTTTAGTTTTCTTTTTAACTTTGAAAGCTTGAGGTTAAAAATGTAATTATTGTAAGTTATATTTCTATCTCAGTTGTTCTTTCTATCTTCTGAAATAGCTACCTTTGATGAGATTATGGACTCTTTGACACTGGTGACCATGCAGTGGTTCATAATAACCTGTGATAGATGGTTGTTTCAGACGTGACAGGACCAGTTTGTCAACTTGTTTGTGCCATGAAATCTCACAATAATTACACTGTAAAAATTACAACTAAGATTTGTATTTCTCTCAAAAGCTAGTTCTTAAGATCACAACACAAAATGCCTCTATCCTCAATATTTAGTGCCATAAATACAGAATGAAGTTAGAATTAGAAACCAAGAGGTAGGGAGCCAGATAATGCAAATTAAGTCATTTACTGAGATAACTGAGATCTTTCGTTACTTTGTAAATATATTCCTTGGCTCTTAATCATTTGCATTTGGAAAAGACTTTTTTTTCCCTACTTTAAGGGTGTCTACTTTTGTTGGACCCTCACCCCTTATTCTCAAAGGGACAAGAATTTCCTAGCAGAATGTTTTCCCAGTAAGATAATGGCCTTGCCCTCTCCCACCCAGGAGATTCCGAGCACAAGGTCACTTAGCCCAGCCAGCCACCTGGTACAGGCTGACAACGATGGCCTAACTCAGGACCAGTGGCCTTGCTCTAAGAACAAGGAGAAAGCTGACTTAGCAGGATGGAGGGAGCAAAAGTCCTTGCATCCGTGCCAAAGCAGCTTCAACAAGCCTTTAAAAGCTTCCCCCACAGAGGAGATACAACTCCTCTCTCTGCCTCACTACTACAGGGATGGAGATGAGTTCCAAACACATTTGTATTGTGCTGATTAAACCTTGCTTATTACAGTCCGGGCCTCTCTGGGGGTCGTGATGTGGGCACAACACTTTCATGTAATTGTTGTGGGGAAGAGAAGACATCGTTTATTTGTACTTGCTGCTGCTTGTGACAAAGTTCATATCCAGTAGACCAATTGCCTATCTGAAGCTTGTCACTGAGAGTTTCCATTCTTAGACAACAAAGCCTATTTTAAAAGTAGTGTGAATGCTGTAAGTGGTGTACATGCCTGTACTTTCAAACAATCCACCGTTCCCTTGTGAGACACGGATCCTTGGCTTATATTCATAATCTCAATTTCATTAATTTTGAGAGGAAAAGATTTTTTTTGACTCAGCAATGATTTTTTGTGTGTATTTCAGTGTAAATGTATTTTGAAGTTACTGTGAATCTATTTTAAAATTCTATTCCTGTAATTGTATGCTAAACTTCTTTTCCTATTTTGAATATAAACTGAAAGATGTGAAGAAAAAAATATTTTTTAAATGTCAAAATTTGCGTTGGTGAGGTGATTCACCATGTGAAGCTACCTGTTGCCAAGCCCGATGACCTGAGTTCTGTTCCTGGGACGCACATGGTGAAAGGAAGAACTGCCAGTCCTGCCAGTTGTCCTCTGACCTCCACATGTACAGTGTGGCTTGTGTGTTCACACGCACACTCTACACTCAGATGCATGGAGAGAAAGGGAGGGAGGGAACAAAGAGGAAAGAATATTTTTTAAGTATGCCATTTGTCTGTATATAAAGTACTGACACTGTGTTGGAGTTCCAGAATCTAGAACTTAAAGAACATTCAATCATCAGTAATGTAGCAGATTGATTACCTTGTAAAACAGGTCATGCTTACAATTTGTTTATGAGTTCATGTTTATAATTGTAATTTCGTTTTAAGTGGAAAATAAATGTATTTCTGAATTGAAAAACTTTTTATGTATTCATCTTAAATGTATACAAAAATATTTTTATTTCAAATGTCTATTTCTGTTGAGTTGTACTTAAATCTTTCTTCTATTTTGAGGCAATAACAGGAAAATATCTAAGTTGTTAGTCATCTCATCTTGTGAAATGCCAAGGATGTCTTGAGGTCTTAGAATACAGAAGCTTGGGGATTCAGTGCTTTTCTTATCTCTCTCTGGCAGGTGTTTCCTGCCCAAAGTCATGTGGCTATGTCGTAGGTAAGCCTCCTGGTACTGATGGGTCCTGATATCTGCCGTGTGTCTCCTCTACTGGTTCCTGTGCTAGTGTAATAGTAGTGATGAGTGTTTGTTGCAAAGCCTGATGGCTTGAGTTCTATCCCTGGAAGCCCCACGTGAAAGGAAAGAACTACTAGTCCTGCAGCTTGTCCTCTGACCTTCACGTGCACAGTGTGGCTTGTGAGTTCACAAATCATTCTTGGCTTCAAGTAAAGAGCCAGAAAACTTAACACAATCACTGGTATATAGTGAGAATGTAGAAGTTTAATACCCCACAAAGTCATGTCTAGTTCCACACATGCGAAGGTGATGGAGCTATAAAATTGGTGATGCACAGTTATCTTCACTGCCATGCTTTCTTCTGAGGAATGATTTTACCATGCTCAGGAAACCAGCTAATGACCGAAGAGCTCCTAGCAGGGCAGTATTTGTATCAAAAATATTTTGGGCTTACTATCCAAGCATGAGGACCTGAGTTCAAATCCAGACACCCTCAAAAAATAATCTGGCATGCCTTTACATACTCTAACGAGAAGGTGGAGACAGAAGGATGCTAGGAGCTTGCTGACCAGCTATCCCACCCAGTGGAGATCTTATCTCAAGGGAATAAGTTGGGGAGAGGGAGAACATGAGACCTAGAGCCTTCTTTTGACCTCTGGACGTGTGCACAGGTGTACACACCTCTGTATGTACATACATAAACATACCATTTAAAAAAATAATAAAGTATCTGAAAGTATCTAGTAATCTACTAGTTTCTACTGGATGATATGCCTTGTGATATTTGCCTGTCTATTTTTTATGTATATAATATTTTAAAGCTTTTATAGGATGCCTTCAGTTGTGTTTGGTACTTTGATATATATGTAGTATATATTACTATGACTTCTTTATAGATGATGAATCTCAAGACTGAGATAAGGGGGAAATAATTTATTTAAGGTGACAGTTACAAATGTGACATAGTAGCATATACTGGGATTGTAATACAGATGGTCCCCTAGTTGGTGTTCCTACTAGTGTTGACTTCTGCATCCATTTTTGGATTTATTTTGTACATAACAAAAGTAGCACTTAATATTTCTTAAGTAGTTCTCTTCCAATTAAACAGGATAAACTCAGTATGCTGACTGTTTTCTACTACGGCTACAGTATTGGGTGTATAAAATATAAAGATATGGTAGCGATATGACATGGCGGGAAGAGTTTGACTTCTCCCTGTGGTTTGTTTAAGAAGATTCCAGTTATTGAAAATTATCTTGACTTAATTATTAATACTATTTTTTTCTTAGTCTTTTCTAGTTTAAAAATGAGAGTCAAATTCTGTGGTTCAGGAAGGCAGATTTGGCTTTTAAACTTGTCAAGAATGCCATTACATTTTTAAGATATCCCTAAATAATGTATTTACTTTTCAGATATGAATTATATGATTGGAAAAGCTTAGTGTACTACTTTGGTTTATCGCCAGATAAACAATAAATAAGCATGATTATCTTGCGTAGGTCCTAGCTGTATAGAATAGAAGGTGCAGGTCCTCAGAGCCAGTCCTAGACTGCCATCGTGGTAGCGTGTTTATATAAATGCTTATTCCAAGCAGCTGTCTAGGAATCTGCCTCATTAGTGAATATTATAGATAGGTGGTTTAGTGTACATTTTGGAAGCTATTGGTATAGTAGAGTTTGGTTTTCTTGAGTAAATCTAGGTTTGAATTTTTAAATATTTTTGTGTGTATGTGTGTGCATGCATGTGCACCATCTGAGTGCCTCTGTGTGTCAGATCATGTAGAACTGGATTTATAGGTGGTTGTGACCCACTGTGTGAGTGTAGTGAATGGAACGTGGGTCTTCTGCAAAAACAATAAGTACATCTAACTATTGAGCTTTCTCTCCAGCCCCATAAATTTAGATTTTTTAATTCCCAGAAACATGGTGTGATAGTAAAAATTTTCTTAACTTCTAAGTTGCCTCTTTTTCTAGAATATATCAACAACAAAACAACTACCTGCCTGAGAACTATGGTATTAAAGGAGCATTTATTTGTTTTCTCTCCCAAAGTAGCAAACGTCACGTGACTTATTTAACCTGTTTAAATTTACTTCTTGATGGCAGAATGTATTTTTTATTGATCTACCCTTGATAAGTTGAAGAGGCCAGAGAGTATAGCCATTAGTACTACTTCTAAGTTTACAAAACTCCAGATACTGTCTCACGCTCTTAACCTTTGTTTGATGTATTTCAACTACTTGAACTATAGTGTGCCTGGATACCACCTCATAACGCTGTGAACAGCCAACAGTGATGGAGTACACAGTGATGTGTTTCATTACGACATTTTCATATATTTGTATCATTGCTTATTTTTCCTGCCATTGTAGAAGTTATTAATCTTCCTTTAGATCAGTGGTTCTCAACCTTCCTAACGCTGTGACCCTTTAATACACTTCCTTATGACCTCCCCAACCATAAAATTATTTCACTGCTACTTTATAACTGTAATTTTACTACTGTTCTGAATCATAATTAAATATTTTTGTTGATAGAGGGTGTCAAAAGCATCACAACCCACAGGTTGAAAACTGATGACTTAGATGTCAAGGACACTGATTTGCTGAGGTCACACAACTCATAAATAGAGCCATGGTTCCAAGCTATTATTTTCTACCAAGATCAGTGTTATTCTCTCCATATTATGGTTGCTTTTTGACAGAGGAAGTGAAGCAGGTATAGGAAAAGGAGGGAGAGGAAAGGAAAAATAAAAGGAAATGGGAAAGAGGACAAAAGAAAGAAAGAAGGAATTGTGGGAGAAATAAATAGGAAAAAAGGAAACTGAGGGCTAAATACTTAGGAGTTATGAAGTTATTTTTAGTCAAAATAGAAGCAAAATATGATTAGGATAGTCTTACAAGGTGATAGTATCTCACTTGAGAATAAAGTCAGACATGCATATTTTAACATCAAGGTTGATGATTCCTGATCAGTGTTTTAAAAGGATAAGGGCACATGTTTTACCTTTTAAATTTCTAATGCCATGTTGGTATTTGTTTAAAACAGGTCACAGAGGTTATATCCTTTTTTAGGGCCATGAAATTTAATGGCCACTGCTGTGATTTTGGTAGCATAGTTAAATGTGCTCTGTCCACTCAGAGAAAATAGCAGTGTTGGCAGTGTTGAAGAAACTGGTGCTAGGGATCTGTAGTTTCTTCATTTTGTATTGTATAACAAAACTAAGAGCTATTTCTAAGCAATAAAGATATGTTTACATTATTTTAATTCAAGGAAGAATTCCTCATACCTCAAGGGTATGAGGCAAAGCTATACCTCAGCAACTGGAGGTGAAATGTTTTCACTTTATTTAAGAAAAGTGAACTATTTAATAAATTATAATCACATTTACAGTATTATCAGATCATTACAATAAAAAGCTAAATGAAAGTTTAAGGTTACCATTTGTTAGAGATGTGTATACATAATTTATTTGTTAAATTTGTTTAAATTAAGATATAATTACATCATTTTCTCCATTCTCTTCATTACACCCAACCCATATATTCCCTCTCCCTCAAATTTAGGGTCTCTTTTTCTTTAATTCTTTTTAAATGTGTTTGTACTCACACACATTTTCGGGAATATATAAATACAGCAGGTTCAATTCACATGATGTGACTTGCACTTAATAGTTTTCAGGCCCACCTGGTATTAAGTAACCAGTTGGAAGACTCTTCCCTGAAGACGACTATATTTCCTACTCAGCCTTCCATAGTTGCCTGTAGTTTTTTGTTTAGGGTTTGGATCCCTGTGGGTCTCCTGTGTTAACAAGTCTTCTGATGTTGTCCTTAAGGTTCTTTGTTTTTGTTTGTTTGTTGTTTTAGGTTGGTTTGAGACAATACCTTGTCGCATGGCTCAGACTGGTCTTGAATTCATAGGCTTAGCGATTGATTCTCTTGCTTCCTTTGTGGCTGAGATTACAGTTGTATACCACCAAGCATGGCAGTGTGTTCCATAAGGAAGAAGCCTCACATCTGCCCTCTGCCTATTTCTTCTTTTTACCCATCAAAGGCATATTAGTCACAGTTCAGTAGCGTACCTGAGTGATATTTTACTCATGGTTCTTGAACTGATGAACCTGAGAACAAGGATCTCAGTTTTTGGGGATAATTCACAGCATGCATTCTGTGCCACATGAATTGCAAGAGTGTGAGTAAACTATTGGACGTGCTTAGATGGACAGTCTGTGCCAATCAACCTCATGGAAAACAAATTTAAATGGAATTTACATAAAATAATCATTTTAGACTAGTACAATGGCTGGAAACAATTGCTCATTAGAGTGATCTTTTCAGTGATTATAGAGATCCACACAGAATTTTCCACATTTACCACTGACAGTCGAGGCATAGTAATAATTTAAAACTTTAAAACATTTAAAATACAGTTTTATAGAGTAAATAAATACTTATATTTCTGTTATTTAATGAAGAAACTGATATTTAATAATACTTTCACTTAGAAATACCTATGAAAACTTAGCAAATATTTGAATATACCTGATGAAGGCATTAAAGAGAAGTTAAATTACTATTACTTCAAAAGTAATGGAAGTACACATCTGCACCATGATGAACTCTTCTTAATATCACTTTGTGCCTGAAGATATGAGTGTATTTGAGGTTCATACCGGGATGTTGAAAGTGGAGCAACTACATATTTTATGAAGAAGACTGGGGAGCTAAAAATAAATGGGACTTTAGGGCTAATAAGATATCTAGAACCTAAGTACCAGTGACCCAGAAACACTAGAACCACAAAGAAGGTGAAGATAAACCAGAAATTAGCAAGGCTTGATTGGGTAAGCGTGATTGGTTCATACTCAACCTTCCTTATAGAGATGAGCAAATCAGGGTGCCCTAAATTGTTTTATACATGGTAACTGGAATTTAAAGAAAGAGGAAAAAACTAACAAACAGATACTATTACAAATGTAACAATGGGAAAGTTTTAAAATACTGTAGAAATTGCCAAGTGTAGCAAGGACAGGAAGTGAACATGTACTATTGTGCTGTGGAATAAGTGGTATGAATAGGCTTGCTCCACAGAGGGTTAGTACAGCCCTTCAATTTTTATAATGTTCCCAAAGCACAATGAAGCAAAGAGAATAAGGTATGCATTTGCTGCTGTGGGCAATTTAACATGTCACTTTGTATATATCTCAAACATTTTCTTTAGAAATAAATGTTTATCTCCCGTTGCACTTTTAGAGAAATGAAGAACGTGGCCACAAAAGGTTGTACATGGATGTTCAGAATAAGAGTACCCATTTCCAGTTTGGATAACATACACATTTCTCTCCAGTCAACTGTATAACCAATAAAAGAGTAAGCTTTTATACATTCAAAAATTTGAATGAGTTACAATCATGTTGAAAGCATAAGTATGCTTCATGATACCATGGAATAAAATTCTAAGAAGTACAACACATCAGTGGATTGTGGATTGAAAATAAAGACAGAAATTAGTTGTAATGAAACAGAAAACTGGAGAGGTGAAAATGTGCTTATGCTGTGGTAATAGTTTGTGTGTGTGTGTGTGTGTGTATGTATGTATGTGGGTATGTGTATATATTCACCAAAACTTAAGTTTTGGGTGTGGTGGTGCACACCTTTCATCATAACACTCAGAAAGCAGAGGCAGGAAGATCTTTGTGAATTCAGAGTCAACATAGTGAGTTGAAGTCCAATCAAGAAAACAGACCATGTCTCAAACAACAAACTCTTATCAAATTGTAAACTTATGTGCCGCTTACTGTATGTCACTTGAAAAAGCACTCAATTCGCTTAGCAAAAAGGTGATTAAAGTCCAACGTTGTACTAATTGATATGGAACAAAGATGCAAAGGCAAAACCCGTTCTGGATCACTACACATTGGCTTGATCTGGATTTCTACTTTTATACTCATCTAATCCTGCAAAAGCTTTGCGTTTAGGGCTTTCTCCGCATCTTATTTCTGATAATATTTGTAGAATGACCTTGACAATGTCCCTTCACTCATCTGTCATTCCTGAATCCACGTTTCCTCTTTTTAAAGAAATCTGGTGTCTCAACCTTACTAATATTGCAGCCTCTTAAACATCATGTTGTGGTGAACCCCAACCATAAAATTATTTTTGTTGCTTCTTTTTAACTAATTTTGCTGTTATAAATTTTAATATAAGTTTTTTTTTTCGAGATAGAGGTTTCAAAAGGGTCACGAGCAAATGTCTTAGGAGAGAGCAGCAACCATTTGCATGTGTGAGGGTCACATAAGACTACATTAGCTCTTTTGTTCAGGAACACTGGTTGCCACATACATAACCCTTAGTAGCCCCAGTTCTATCATTTTAGCAATTCCAACCTGACATGATTGTCTTGAAGGGATGTTAAACATAATTTAATACTTTGTGTGGGTCAGCCTTACATGACTACAATGCAATACCCAAGACAATTAACTTCTTAGTATTTGTTCAGCTCACAATTTGGACATTGAAAGGCATAGCATCTGTATCGCTTTATTCCTAGTAAGGATGCTAGATGGTGGAATTTCTTGAAGAGGGGAAGAGGTAAAAAGGGAGTGGAGGAAAAGAAGGATGAAAGAGAAATGGGGAAGAAGAGGAAGAAAGAGGAGTGGCCCCTATCATCTGCTTTGGGTGCCTGTACTTTTCGTTCAAAAGACTCCCATCTGTTCATGAGCTATAACACTCGACTCCATTACCCTAGCACCGACATGCTAGGACTCTTCTGTCTGATGCTGTTTGAAGCCCCTTACTTCACTGTACAAATTCCTATCATTATGCTGTCGAGACTCCACCACGTCAATAGCAAAGGTTTGAAGAAAGAATTTTCTATAACGTGGCAACAAGGTAAGAAGATTATAAAAAGATGCCCTACTTGCTCTTTTTATAACCAAACACCTTTACCTGCAGGGACTAACCCAAACGGCACTCAAAGGAATGAAATTTGGCAGACGGATGTGTTCCATTTTGCAGACTTTGGAAAATTAAAATATGTACATCACACCATTGACACTTATTCGAGCTTCCAATGGGCAACTGCTTTAAGCTCAGAGAAGGCTGATTCAGTAATCGCACATTTATTAGAAGTTATGGCCATCATGGGTATACCTGCACAAATAAAAACAGATAATGGTCCAGCTTATGTCTCTAGG
>JAQHUG010000195.1:58736-75016 GCA_028555095.1 Dicrostonyx torquatus | reverse complement strand
GTGGGGGTGGGTAGATCAGAAGCCCTCTCCAAGGGCCTGCTGCACGGGCCCTTCTCCTCCGGTCCAGCTGGATCTTTCCAAATGTAAGACTTACAGCATTCAAGTTTAGAGCCAACATGAATCTCATGCTGAAGCATAGTTGCTGGCAATTCCGAGTACCAGCCTAAATGATGGAGAGCAAAGAGAGGCTTAAAGGGAGCATTACAGACAAAGAAGAAATAGGAGTACCTTTTCACCTCTGTGTTCCAGAATTGCTATATAACTTACTATTACCTGCCTTATTTAGTCTTCCAAACATTCTGAAAGTTAGAAAGTGCTGTCTAACAAAGAAATGAACCTAAAGGGAACTTATCCAAGAGCTGGACCTGGCTAAGTCAGTCTAACTCTAAAACTCATGATCTTTCTGCTATGCTGCATTGTAAAACACCTTCTGGTCAGTATTTGAATTATGTCTCTGTGATAGCAGCTTTGGAGAGAAAAGACTACAATGCTTAGCGATTGCACATGCCATCCGCATCCTAGGCCCAGCCTTGAATCTGTAGAGGTAGTATCAGAAGTATGAAGGCTGCTGGGTCGAGTGACTTAGCTCTTTAACAACAGCTGCTTGAGAGACAGAGAGGAGGACCACATACGTATGGTCTACCTGAGCTACAGATTGAGTTTAAGAATGGCCAGGGCAACTTAGTGACACTCTGTCTCAAACTAAAACTTAGAAAGAAGATTGATTATACAGCTCAGTTGTAAAATGTCTTTCTAGTGTGCGCAAGGTCCTAGATTCAATCCCTAATATCCTCAAGAAACAATGAAAATACTAAAATACCTAGAAAGGGTGAAAAGAAACATTCAAGGAAAGCTCATTGGTTGACAGAAACTGTTCATTCTTAGCTTCTTGAATGAAATAAGATTGTGTAAATTTTAATACTCCTCAGCAGCCATTGGCAACGTAAAACTGAGTCTGACAGTATTATTATAAATACTTGTTTGTTGTAAGGATGGACAATTACTTTTAAATGGTAAGGGCTAGCTAAAACTTCATTATTTGATTATTTGCCAATCCAATAAATAAAAAGTTTATTACAGTTTGTATTTAGTTACCAGTTAGGCCCAATGCCTGTTGTCAAGGCAGCTATTTCTATATTTGACCCTCACTTTAAAAGCATCCTAGTACACAAATCCTAGTAGTAACAAAAGCACAATAAATGAAGTAGTATGAATCACAGCATAGCCTTGTATTTGATATGTGCACTTGTGTACTCAAGTATTAATATTTCTTCACAAGTGTTAAACATGTATAGAGGGATGTTATTTTATGTATCACCTCTTGATCTCCTCTCTCATAGATCTTAAGGTATTTACAGGCACTTGTGATTCCTAACATATGTTTTAAGAAAAGGGACTTGCTGGCACATGGTAGACTAGGATCACCTCTAGAGTTTGTTCATGATTCTTCCCAGCCTTTGTTCCTCTTTCAAGGTTTCTAAGTAACTTGTTCAAACCAAACTCAAGTTGGTGCCAAGACTAAAACTCGATTTTCGTTCTTGTTACTCTAACACTAACTCCTGGCTCAAACCTGAATTTGAATGATTACATTTATGCTTGAATTTGCTTTTGACTACATAGTTTCATGATTAAGATTTTCCAGAAGTTTCAGAAAATAAATTTTACTGTTTATCCTTCCATTACAGGACCTATCATGGTAGGAACAGAAGATACAAGCCTTTGACCAATGCTTAGCAGAGGAGTCTGTGCTAATATCTATTTTTCTACTGGAGTTCATGTCATTTCCATGGTGACACATTTCACAAATATCCTTAATGATAACTTTCAAGATAGCAAATATCAGGCACATTTTGAATTCCCTTCAAAATTTCTCATCCTTGACTGTATACCTCCCCTTTATTCAGAGCTCTGGGAAATTGTTATATGTCAACAGCTTGTCTAGAACTTTCAAGGAAATGTTTTTCTTTTCTTTTTTTTGCTGTTTTATTTTTTTCATATTTTATTTTTCATTCAAAAATTTACACTTTATCCCCTTCTCCCAATCCCCTCCCACTCCCCCACTACTCCTCCTCCCTCCCCCTGCTTCCTTAAGAGGGGGCAGGGTACCCTGCCCTGTGGGAAGTCCAAGGTGCTCCCCTCCTCCATCCTGGCCTAGGAAGGTGTGCATCCAAATAGACTAGGTTCCCAAAAAGCCAATATGTGCAGAAGAGAGAGGTCCCAGTGCCATTATCGATGGCTTCTCAGTCTGCCCTCATTGGCAGCCACATTCAGAGAATCTGGCTTGATCATATGTCACTCAGTCCCAGTCCAGCTGGACTTGATGAGCTCCCATTAGAACAGGCACACTGTCTCAGTGGGTGGACCAGCCCCTCGCAGTCCTGACTTCCTTGCTCATCATCTTTCACCTTCTGCTCTTCAACTGGACCTTGGGAACTCAGTTCATTGCTCTGATGTGAATATGGGTTTCTATCTCCATCCATTGGACGAAATTTCTATGGTGATGATCAAGATATTCATCAATGTGACTATGGGACAAGGCTAGTTCAGGCACCCTCTCCTCTGCTGCAGAAGTACCTAGCTGGGGACATGCCCGTGGACACCTGTAATCCCCTCTAGAGCCAAGTCTCTTGCCAATCGTAAAAATGACTCCCTTAATGTAGATATCTTATTCCCTTCTCCGAATAAACTAGACATTAAAATTCTAAATAACCCAATTAAAAAAATAGGATAATGATCTGAACAGAGAATTCTCAACAGAAAAAGTTCGAATGGCCAAAAGATACTTAAGGTCATGTTCAACTTCCTTAGCGATCAGGGAAATGCAAATCAAAACAATTTTGAGATACCATCTTACACTTGTCAGAATGGCTAAAATCAAAAACACCAATGATAGCCTATGCTGGAGAGGATGTGGAGTAAGGGGAACACTCATTCATTGCAAACTTGTGCAACCACTTTGGAAATCAGTGTGGCGGTTTCTCCAGAAATTGGGAATCAACCTACTTCAGGATCCAGCAATACCACTCTTGGGAATATACCCAAAAGATGCCCAATCATACTACAAAAGCATTTGTGCAGCTATGTTCATAGCAGCATTATTTGTAATAGCCAGAACCTGGAAACAACCTAGGTGCACCTCAATGGAAGAATGGATCAAGAAAGTGTGGGATATATACACATTAGAATACTACTCAGTGGTAAAAAAAAAAACCAATGACTTCTTGAATTTTGTAGGCAAATGGATAGAAATAGAAAACACTATCCTTAGTGTGATAATCCAGGCCCAAAAAGATGAGTGTGGTATGTACTCACTCATTAGTGGACTCTAGCCATTAACAAAGGACATTAAGCTTATAGTTCACAAGCCTAGAGAAGCCAAATAGCAAGGTGAACCCAAAGAAAAACATATATAGATCCTCCTGGAAATTGGAAGCAAACAAGATTGCCACGCAAAAGTTGGAAGCACGGGGGTGGGGATAGGGGGAGAGGTAGGGGAGGGGGTGGAGGAAGGGGAGAGGGTGAAGGAGAAGGGAGAAGGGAAGGACTGGGGAGAGCTTGGGGGAGTGGAAGGGTGGAGATGGAGGAAGAGTGAATGTGGTTTTTTTTTTTTTCTATTCTCCACTGAGACATTTCTTTAGTAGTTACTTGATGGTCTATAGTGCTCTCAGTTTTGTCTGATCTTCATTTGTGGTATTTTCTTTGTTTCTGCTTTACCTTAACACCATAAGAACTTCAATTTCTCCTTACAGGAGTAAGTGATTAAATAACAACACTTTATCCCCTTTCAATTTGTGGCATGTTTTAATCACAAATGAAAATAACTTAGTAAACCAGCATAACACATAATTCTGAGGTCCTTCTAGCACTGTAGAATCCACATTTAAACTCCTCCTTTTAGGGTTGAGTTCATGAAGGAGGGAAGAAAAAAACAAAAACCTACCAACAAGGGGTAATAATCCTGCTGATTACAACTTTTTCTTCTGGGAGAGCAAATAAACTGCAGGCAAAGCCAGCCAAACTGCCCAGAGGATTTCCTGCCTGTACTCTTACCTCCTGTCTGAATTATTCTGCAGAGATTGCCACCAGATATAATACTCAGAAGTGATTTACAATGGTCAATGCTTCTTTGGCAGTCTTGCTTATCACTGCTAAGTCTGGATCTCTGCCATCCATGTGACTTTAGCAGATAAATAACACCATTATTCTTTAGCTTTCATGCTTGTGTGTAAGTCTCGCTCATGGGGAGCTGAGATTTATAGACGATGTAATTTAGAATTCTGGGCCTATAAGTTAATGCTCTACAGATGTCTTCTTTATCTCTTCAGGGATGACACATGGGCAGAGCCCTGGAACAACTCACATCTTTTCACGTGGTCTCACTGCTTTTGTTAAAGGCCTTCCTTATTCTGCCAGATTCACTGCTGTTTGCACTAGGGGGGAAAAGTGATTTGCTGTAGAAAAAATGAGATTAATGTCAGTTATGAAGCAATGTTTTTGAAATGCCAACTCAATTGAGATAAATGATCATATAGAGCTCTTACTAGATACTAGACTCTAAATTGATGCTTTAAAAAAATCAATTAAATATATTCATATGCATACTTACATACATACATCAATTAACTATGGACCTTATCTGATGCTTTGTCTAAATTCATTTATAAATCTATTGAATTCTTTTGAAAACCCCATAGAATTGCATTTTACTCTTCCTACTTTGTATATGAAAAGACAGAGGCTTGGGAAGATTATGCCATTGTTCTAAGAAGTGTCTGTGTTTTAAGCATCGTTGTTTATAAATCAATCAAACTGATGCACAGAAGGAAAATCCCACTTGATTAAAGTCTATATGAAGCCCCTTCCCATCATGTATTTCCATGTATGTAAGGACATATAAATACATTTTGTACTACTTCATTGCTGTTGATTTCTCTCCTACAAATGTTCTCATAATATGGATGTTTTTAGTGAAATCCTTTGAATTGTGTGTCTAGCTGGTTTCTTTTGCACATGTAGAAATTCTTTGCAGTTGAACATATCTGTCCATGTGATTGGCTCCCCAAACAATTCTCTAAAGACTAAATGTGAATGGACACGACGGCTATTGCATATCTCTAGACTTAAGCAACCAGATATTAGTTAGGTACTTGTATTCTGTTCCACTCTCTGAAGTGTCACAGTAAACTATTTAGCCAAATTCTTGACAAGTCAGGACACATAATATATTGTTTATATGAATAAGTAGACATTTACAAGCTCATGAGCCCAGGAAACTGTTCAGGCCCTCTTTTTTTCAAGGGTGTTTCCCTATACTGTGTCTGAAAGATGATATCATCCAGCTTTAAATGAATCAATCTTTGAAATGAAAGGAACTGAAATGGGTTAACAGCAGGGAAGATAGTAAAGAAGCCCTTCATTGGTTATGCCAGGTACAACATACTGTTTCATGTTAAACTCTATAGTCTTTCAGGTTGCTTAGAGGCTCATGTGCATTCTAATTGGTTACAATTCACACTATATCTTAACAGCCCACATATATTTCAGTCAAAATTACTTGGTTCTAGCTGGAACTCAGATTAGAAATTCACTTAGAAGAAACATGTGACCTCTGTTGTGGTCCTCTGGGTGGTAAAGAGTCAGAGTCTGCCAAGTTTCTTGTTGGGATGGCCAGGACTTCTCTCTCCTCATACAGTCAGCCTTCAGTTGTATCATGTGTACAAATAGATGATGTATTAAATAATCTCATTCTCTGCTGCAGGCCCAGCCTACTTTCTTGGGGCCTGGGCACAGCTACTTAACCAAATACCTGTGAAATAATGGAGCAGATATTTTCAGGGA
This sequence comes from Dicrostonyx torquatus, assembly GCA_028555095.1. Classification (NCBI taxonomy): domain Eukaryota; kingdom Metazoa; phylum Chordata; class Mammalia; order Rodentia; family Cricetidae; genus Dicrostonyx; species Dicrostonyx torquatus. The sequence continues at coordinate 69,178 of JAQHUG010000195.1, read as the reverse complement.
GAACCCCCACACCAGTGGTTCTCAACCTGTGACCTAATGCTGTGACCCCCAACCATAACACTATTTTTGTTGCTACTTCATAACTGTGATTTTGTTACTCTTAGGAATCATAATGTAAATATTTTTGGAGATAGATATTCGGCAGAGGGGTTGAGAACTGCTGCCATACACTTTCAACGTGATTAAGTCCTCTTGGTTTGAAAAAGAGAAAGTTTATTTTGTCAGATCTGCACAGAACAGGTAAATATTTTATGAACCAAAGGCAAGAATTTCATATTCAAATCAAGAAATTTCCTCTTTCATCCTGGGAGATTATATCGATATTCTTTTGATACTACCATACATCTCTCAACCTTTTGGACTCATTAATGAGAAACCACTATATTGAAGATCTTTGACAGAAAAAATGTGGTCATAGCCTAATTCATAGTTAATCACATTATCCCCAACAGAGAAGGCTAGAATCAATGTTTTAAAGCTATGCAATTGACATGCACACTATATGTCCTTTTATATATGACATTAACTACAAGCAGCTAAGTATAGAAAAGACAAATGTTTCTGGTTAGTGCCAGGTAGAGTTTTCTTCTCTAGGCACCCAAAGCAAAGCTATTCATCTAAAATGGAACATACTTAGCCTATGCTTTGGATCCATAGTGGTACCCAGTGTGGTTACTACTTAATAAGGTCCCAACATACTGTGGTTCTCAAGCTCACTCTATCTCTGCCAGTCTGAAGAGTGAAAGTGTCATTTTACTGGCATGGATGTCTTCCAGAATTCCCACTATCAAGTTGCATCCCTATAAACATGGAATTGAAGTCAAGGAAAAGGCAGTCCTTGGTATCTAGAAGATGGATAATCTGAATAATCTCACAAAACAAGGTGATAATCAAGAATAGAAAAGGCACTAAAAATGCTGATGGGAAGATTAGGTCTCAGCAGGTAAAGCAGGATCACATGGCTATCATGGAGGTCCATGTTAGAGATTCAGCTGGACCTAGGACAAAGGTTGCTTAATTTGACTCTATCCATCTGTTCCACTTCAGGCAAGTTTCTGAATTTTCAAGAAATTTGGGAACAGATCACCAGCCTAGAAGCTCTTAGATTCACTCTTTACTAGATTTTCTTTACACTGCTATCAGCCCTCTGACTTTGAAAAGTACATGAGTATATATCTGGGTCTCCTATTGGTGGCACATCAATTGTGTAAGTAGTTCTACAGCCTCTGAGCCCCTCCAGTCATGTAGGGTAGAGAGGTTTCCTTTGCTAAGGTTAAGGTCTTTTCCAAATAAACCTTTACTATCAAGAATACTGCCCAATTGTGGATTCAAAGATGTGATTTGAAATTCAAAACTAAAAGTGCACCACTTGTCACCAGTTTCTATTATTCTCATCTTGATGGGAAGATCATCAGGGAGCAAGAGGATTTGTATGACAACTTTGAAATAAGTTTAATTTTTGCTGTTGTAACACTGAATTTTTCATGCTTTCTTTATATTACTTTAAAACTCTGTGTTTTTTGAGGTGAGCATAGATTCAGCTTTCCTGAGTCTCTCCCTCATCAGTCAATCCTAGTCACCCTGTGCTCTATCTTCATTTCAGTTGCTCTAAGAAACTCTTCCTACAAGAAGCAATTGGGGTAGAAAAGATTGACTTTTACTCACAATCCCTGGCTATAGTCCCTCACTACTGGGAAGTTACAGTACCAGGAGCTTGAGATAGCTAGTCTTGTCATATCCGTAGTCAAGAACAGAGAGAAATGTATGGATCCATGCTTGCTTGTTGGCTAGCTGGCTCAAGAGGTAGCCTGACCCCCTTAGACCACAGTTATATCTGCTTCTGTGTGCTGATTACGAGGAAACACTTCCCTACTGTCCCAATGGTGCTCATGAGAATTCACTTCAGTGGTGCTGATCTCTTAACGACCATAGCTTTAGTTCAGTTCCAGGTGAGCCTGATCAGCATTCACAGATTCTTAGTCAAAATATAGCATGAATAGCTCCTATTCCTATCCCTAATAGAATCTTTGTTCCTCTCGAAAGCCCATGAGCTAGGCCTCAACTCTCAATCTTCCTCACAATATTCTTTTTTTTTGTATTATTATTAGAATTTTGGGAATCTCATACAATGAGTTTTGACCATATCCTCTCAGCATTCTTCTGAGATCCTATAAAAATGGCCCATTAATCTTTGCTTCCAGTATTCAACTTCTTTTCCAAAGCATACACAGTCAAAAGGCATGAAAGCACATAGTCAGATTTATTACATTGGTGTGCCCACTACCACACTACCTATATCTGTTCTAGTTCTACATATATTGTTATTATAAAATACCCAAACAAAAAGCATATTAGAGAAGAAAATAGTTTGGTTTTGCTTACATTCCAGGTTTCAGTCCATCATTATAAGGAAGTTCATGCAAGAACTTAGAACAGATAATTACTTAGTATATGTAATAAAAGATCAGCAAGAAATGAATGTTTGTACAGAAACAAACACAAAACACACACACACACACACACACACACTTTCTTGTACCCAGCCAATCATACTACTCTTCCGTAATTCAAGACACCCTATCTTGGGAATAGTGCCACCCACAATGAGCTAGTTCATCACATATAAATTAATACAACCCCATATAGACATGTCCACAGGCCAGCTCAATGTAGATAGCCCCTCACTGAGATTCTCTTCCATGGCCAATTTATTGATTGCATAAGAATTAAGTTAGTTGACTGAGATGGAGGGGGGAGGGCCTTGGGCTTCCCATAGGACAGGGTATCCTATGCAGGGGGAGGGAAGTGGGGTAGTGGGGGAGCGGGAGGGCCGGGAACAAGGGGAGTAAATGTAAATTTTTCTTTTAACAGAAGACTGGTCCTAGGAAGGGAACCTAGTTAATGGAGTAGGGAAGGAAACCAGTGAAAACAAAGAATATGTGAAAATGTCTTAATGAAGCCCATTACTTTGTATGTTAATTTAAAACCTAAAGCAAAGGAATAAACCTGAGTTTATCAGTACCAATAGTTATAATAGCTATTAAAATTATATAGGATATGCACATGTAATTTAAAAGATTCACTGATGTAAGCAGTTTTCTTTAATCTAGCTAATAAACTTATTACTGGTAACAGATTTTTTTTTATACTTCTCTCACCCCTTGAATCAATGTTTTCTTCTGAGATTGCAGTGTGAAAGCTAACTTCTTTGAATCCAAAGAAAGCAGTGCTTTTTAAAAAAATCAGTTTGATTATTTGAGGGAGCCTCCACAGTAGTAGTTTGGATATAACTTTTAAAAGTCCTCATATGTTAGCTATAATTAGATTTGCGAGAGTATTTTACCCTAGATCCTTGGGGGTGAGATGGTGATTTCATTTCATTTTTCCTCCTCTAATCAGGTAGCTAGGTATCTTTTCTTCCTTTATTGATTTCCTAGTGTAGAATTGAAGTAGACTGTTTGACTCATGTATGATATTCTAATAGATAGCTCCTGTAACCTTGATGACGTATGCTTTCTTCTTGAAAAATCAGGGAGAACCAGTTAGCCTAATAGGAAGGATTACAGATCCCACGTGTGGAGTGGTCATGCAGTGTTTCAAGCTTGAAGCAGGTGATAGTTAATTTGTGTTGTGTGTAGAGGCAGCACAATGATTATGTCTCCCAGGTATTTGGGAAAAGCTACAAGCATCTACCATTGAAGGCCCTGTCTTGGCTCATGATTTCATGATAGAGAGCGTGTTTCCTAGGACTGATGCTAGAGACTCTATGGCACTTGCCACTTTCTCTTCATATTGAAGGCTGCCTCCTCAGTTCGTTCCTTAGTATCACAGAGTTACAAGTTAATGTGATTTCTGGGGCTGTCTTTTGGTATTAGCATAGTGTCCAGTTCTAGGCTCTGAATGAACAGTTGGGAAAACTTTTCAGACTCCGTGGAAGGACTGCTTTACAGTAAGTGTACTCTGATAGGAAAATCAGTCAGACAGAAGCATGGGACCTTGTGCGAGGTTCAGCCATCTTGGGCCCAGCTGTCTAGCCATCACCCTACAAAATCTCACACTATGAGGATTGGGTGCTGCACTCGGGACAGAGACTGCAGTGTAGTAGAGATGATCTGAGGTACCGCACAGGAAATTTCCAATGGGAACTTCAAGGTACTTTCGAAGAGAATTGTTTACCAAGGGCTTTTGGTGGATAAAATGGAAAGAAACCTGAAGAACGATAAAGAAGTATATAAATTAGCCATGTTTTGATAATTGGGGCATTGTTAATCTGGAGGAACTGCTAACTAGTTCCTAGGTTTGGAAAACAACTCCCCTTTCATAGTTCTTATTTTTTTATTTTTTTTTATCAGTAGTCCATTACCTCATCTACCTTTTCTCTTGGACTTCCTCTAGGTTATTCGCCACCTGTTCTAGCTACCACTAGACCAGGTAATAATAGGCTTCCAAGGAGGCATCTTACATCTCAGACCCCACTGAAAAATTTCAGGCTAGCCAGACCTTAAGCACTTTTTTTTAACATATGGTATGTACGCATATGTGTATTGCACATGCCTGTATGAGGACTTGCATATGCTTATGTAAGAGGAAATTTTAACTACTCATTGGCAAAGAGTTGGCAGAATTAAGTCAAAACCACAGTCCTGAGGGAGGGACTCAACATTTAATGTAAGCATAAGTCTTTGAGAGGCTTAAGGTAAATAAGACAAGCATAGATGATTAGTTACTTCATACTTCCCAAGAAAAATACAAGTTTTTGTTTGGTGCATTTGGAGGATAGAAGTAGATACCAGATGTATTCTTTGATTGTTGGGGACCGTCACCCCAACATAGAACCTGGTACTTTGCCCTAAGTGTGTTTCAGAGGCGCGTGGAAGAATCAGACACTTCACTCCATGATTGTTCAAGGGCGGCTCGGGACTTTTCGTCCTCCAAGCATTACCTGCGTTTATTCTCTCCCAAAAAGCTCTGAATCCTCTCCCAACTCAGGAGGAATTCCCTATTGATATTCCTTTTCCCGGGCACATCTTGTCAGCCACACCTGCATACCATCTTACCAGCTTTGGAGTCAAAAGCATCCCTTTCTGGGCAATCTACAAGTCAATGAAGGCCGGAGCCAAGCCGTCCATCTTTTGTCTTTCTAGCTGCTAGTTTTTCAGCTACCATAGGAAAATCCAAGCATGGCTGTCGCCAGCATGTCTGAGGGAAATCAGAGCCCACATTTGATTGCTCTGCACCTGAATCCAGAGTTTGCTATTTGCTCAGTCTAGCTAGCCACCTTCTCTAGGAATTCACTGTCCTCACATCCTGAACTCTGGCTTTACAGGCAGACTCCATACCCTAACAGCATTTACATGTGTCCTGGGGGACTCAACTCAGGTAGTCATATTTGTGTGGCAAATGCTTCACTCCTGAACCATTGCCTCAATCTCTAACCATTTTTATACTGCCTCATAAACTGTCATACAGAAACCACACTATAGGCTATTGCCCACATTTTTCCTTTGCCCTCTGCCTCCTGACTGACCCCATGAAGTCCTCCTAGTTTCCATTGTCATAGAATGCCTTTTTCCCCTAGATATATGAGAAAAATTATCTTTTCAGTGACAGTCATTGCTCGATCCACTGGTCTGAAGAATATGATTATCCCTGTTTGAAAGAGAACATGGTTATCAGGGTGATGGAAAGATAATGCATTCAGGTTGTTCTGGAGCAGTCAAAACATATATGCTTTGGTGTCTACGGAATATTCAGAAAAGAAAATATTGTAGAGTATGCACATGGTTATAATTCCTTGTACCCCAAGTGACAGAAACAAAACCTGGAACTGTGCAACTTGATTGGAAAAAAATAAAATGATAAGATGGTCTTGAAAGCATGATGTTGATTTCAAGCTTCCCTGATTCTCCTCATAGCATGACCTTCAAAGTACTGGAAAGGGTGAAATATCTTGTGGATAGAGAAGACTTGGGTCAAGAACTAATAATCCTTAAGATACAAGCACAGAGAGATGACAAGATTGTCTTTATTATTTGGGACATACAGAGCCACAGGAAAAAAAGCCATGTGTTGAACCATCATGCTTTGCATGAACGGTAGTAGAAGTTTCCTGTTGAGGTCATGACTCTATGGCTTTCTTCATAGAGCTAGCTCTCGGCATCCTTTACTTAGAGTAGCAAAAGTAGTAGGCAGTATTCCATCCTATAGGATCCGAGTAGCAATAGCATGTTTGTATCCCCAGGATATCTCATAATCTATAGATATAGACACAGGCCCATCCAGTGATGATGTATCCTGCACAGCATGAGTGGTAGAGGTGGAAGAAAGAGGAAATCAAAGCTCTTGGGTTTTAAGAAAAGCCTTTTAGTTACTTTTTTTTTCCTTTTTAACCTGTTAGGTGTTTTCAATTCTGATGGACCATAGAAACTGTGAGATTAGGCTGGGAAGGATGACAGAAGATATTAAGATAAAATAATTGATGTGGGAAAGATTAATGGAGAAGGAATGAAACCGAACTAAGTCTTGAATCCTGTATGAACTCCTTAAGAAACAAAGATGAGAACATGAGTATGGATTGTCATTCAATCCAGTAACATAAATTCTCAAAGAAGGGACAGTTGGCTACAAGTTTCCCAGGTGGCAGTTGAGTTTGTTGTCCATGATTTCAAATGAGGAATAATGCTAAGAAAAGAGCAATAATTTCGTGGGATGTAGAGTAGAAGTCTCCAAAACAAAAAGGAATCTAAATGATGGGTCACCAGGAAGTGTTTGGACCTGAGTTCTGTTTCCACCAGGAAGTGTTTGGACCTGAGTTCTGTTTATATTCTGTTTATAATGTGGTCCTGCCTCTAAGAAAATTAGGTATTCAGTTGCGAGAAATCTAATTTGTTAATTTGAATATATATGGAGGGTTCTGACCAGTCAATACATAGAATGGAAGAGCATAGGTTCAAGGGGAACAAAAAAGCCTGCCTAAGAAAAAGTCTGACATAAAAGCCAGCCAGAGGCACCAAGAAGTAGAAAGAACACAAAAGTAAAAAGAACAAAGGCTGGTATTGGATGACATCTTGGTGAGTCAGGGCCATTATGGATGGAATAGGTTATTTGTTCCTTAGGAAGTGATTGCCTAGAACTTACATATTTTCAGGATTGACACCTGTTCCATCAGGGCATGAATGTTTGGTCTTATGGCACCTACTGAATGGGCTGCTTTATTCCCAATTCCTAATTCCTAGCATGCTAAGTAGGGAGATGGCAGGCCTCTAGAGCCCAGGTACATGGCTAGAGTAGGGGGTAAGCAAATGCCTTCATCTTCATATTGTTATTCATCAGAGGGACAGGATGTCCTATTACTTTCAATAGTGAGGATAGTACAGGAAAGAGAATTTAAAGGTGTATAAGGGATGATTCTGTGGGGCAATTGGAGTGTTAAGATTGGGACCTTAGGGCCCATGAGATGTCTCAGAGTATAAGATTGCTTGCTTAAAGCCCAGTAACCTGAGTTTGAGTCCCCAAACCCACATGGTAGAAGGAAATAACCAAACTAGCAAGTTGCCCTCTGATTTTAACATGTAAAGTAATGTAAAAATGTGACAGGGGACCTTACTGGCCAGTTCCCTCTTTAAAACCTGCTTCATCCTTTTGCTCATATAAATTAATCACTGCAAGAGCAAGGCACTTGGTAGCTGTGTGCCACCAGATGAATTATGTAACTCTTTAGAACTCCAGTTTCCTCTTCTGTAAAATGAAAAAACTAACACTGCTTTCCTCTTAAGATAAAAGTGAAGAGTTAAGAAAACACTTATACAGTAACTGTTCAAGAATGGTTGGGAGGTATAACAAAGAAAATGGGTAGGGAAAATAGGACATGGTGCTGGCGGAAGTAGGAAGGCTAAGCTTCTGTGTAGACTCCTGAGAAGCAGGGATGCTGGGGAATATTAATAGTAATCAATCAGAATCACTGATGGGGTAACACAGAGCTGCAGAGGTCAGGAGGATAGATGCTGTTTAGAGGTGTGGTCTATCAGAACTTCAGCCTCTCCCCTATTCCAGCAAACACACCAGTAGTACCTGTGAGCTAAGATAGCTGGAGAGGATGGAGTTTCCAAAAAGCAAAAGAGACAGATTCTAGTTAATGTCCTGAAAGGCTCCAGTTGCCTTTGGTCTGGTTCTCTGCTTATGTGTGTGTATGTGGGGGGGGTATCTTCTTGTGTTTTTTTTCCCGTTTATTCACCTCCACTAGGTAGAAGCTGCCAGTTTTGATAGCATCTCTCATTACAAGTTCTCTGGTTGTTGTTTCAACAAGGAAAAGCAGTAAATATATGATATGATGAAATGTTATGTGTTGTCATCTGCTTGCCCAGCATGGCATTACTCTCAACTCATTTTCTCTATAGGAGAATAACAGCAGCACACTTCCCACTCCAGACTGGAAGACAACTGCCATAGCACGAGACATATCTTACTGATCAACCTAAGACACAAGGGTCTTGGACAATTTTGAGCCTGTTTTTTTCTTTCTTTACTTTTAAAATTAGCATATATTTATTGCATATAGGGATGAATTATCCTATGGAAATTTCATTCAAATGTGTTATACATTTAACCATATCTGTCCCTACTCCCAAAAGTTGAGACAAAAAAAAACTATTTTTATTGTTTGTTTGTTTTAAGTTCAGAACCAAACTCTCAGAAACCTGAAGCAGATTTCTCTTATGGTCTGACTTAGGTGACCCACTAGTCTGTAAAACTTCACCTTATACAGAGATGATTAAGAAACAGAATATTTGGCCAAGAAAGGTGTGAGTTTCATTATTGTATCTAGTATACATTTATTCCCCTAGGCAAAATACCTTATAACCATGAATGAAATCAGAATTTTGTTAACACACAAGACAAGAAATTGGTCATAAAGTCATCAACTATGTTAATCTGACCTGCAGAGTCTTAGTTCTGCTTTTGCTATTACTAACCTTTGGTCTCCATCTCCATCTTCTATATTTTCTTTCTCACAGGTACTGTCTGAAAAACATGTATTTTATTTAGAGACACTTTGGGATTCAGGCACCTGTTAAAACAGTATCTGTTGCTGTATCGTCAGGACTAGGGTCATAGAAAATAAGAGAAGAAGCCGACCTGGAGTCAGAGTTGGACTTGTTCACTTACTAATTAGTTCATGCTGGGTAGGACCAGGAGGGTGAGTTCAATGTTCAGTAACACAGATTTGGCTAAAGTGAAGTGTGCAAAGGCCATAAACGAATTTAGAAGACTATTCAGGGGCCAGAACATTCAGAATTTTGTTAGCCTTGGTTAAATAAATAGGATATAATTTTTCATGGAAGTAACTAGAGCAGTGGTTCTTAACCTTCCTAATGCTGTGACCCTTTAATACAGTTCTTCATACTGTATAACCCCTAATCATAAGATTATTTTATTGCCATTTCTTAACCAATTGTGCTACTGATATGAATCATAGTGTAAATATCTCATATACGACTCCCAGAGGGGTCATGACCCACAGGTTGCCAATAACTGCACTAGCTATTCTAACTAGTATTAGAATAAATGAAACAAGATAGTGTGTGGTCTACTTTATGTTTGAAAATTCTCAATTGAATTGCAGTAAATAAGGACATTGAACTAGAATTCCAGTGATTAACAGTATACCCATGAATAGAACTTTTAAAAAGCATTAGAATAAGTAACTAATACGTAGATTGCTGCTATGGAGATGTAGACATTTCAACCAAGTATAACCTGAACCAGCTATATTTAATACATACAGTTTAATAGGAAAGGGAACACACACAGGTTTACAATATCAGAATACCAGAATCTGGAAACGTGCTTCTCTGAAGATGCCGGTAGGCCTGCGATCCGCAGAGAGAGAGCGCTTCCCACGTGGGTGTATCTTTTTATACTTCTTGGGACCTGGTGGTCAAGCCTCGAGTAATTAATTAACAGCTAATTAGGGGCGGAATAATTAGCTAATGGCGGGGTGTGGCTCTTAGCCTGATAGGCTAGGACTATCCCTTTCATCTACCCCTTTTGTCTAAATAAGATCAATCTAACTCTAGAATATATATACAATGGTAACAGAATATATATACAATCTAACTCTAGAATATATATACAATGGTAACAGACATCAGACATAAAATTACAGACAATAAAAATATCAATCCACTATCCCTCCCCCATCTCTTAAATATAGGGAAGGCATAATTAACTCCTAAATAAAGTCCCAAAGTCTGAGGGCAAACTTTTTTGGGATAAGGGACGTTGTTTTCTAAAGCTACTTCTTGCTGTCATGAGGATGACGTTTAGTCTAGGGGATCCATATCAGCTGTCCAAGTACAAATCCTCCTGACGAATGGTATCCAAATGGGTCCTGTAGCAGTGTCGTCCGCGTCTCGATGTATCAGTCAGAGGAAGATGTCGCC
>JAQHUG010000195.1:41691-54426 GCA_028555095.1 Dicrostonyx torquatus | reverse complement strand
GATGTCAATCTTTGTACGAAGTCGCTGAATGCTTCCTTCTGACCCTGTTTAATCCTGATATAAGATTGTACCCGTTGTCCTGGTTCCTGTACTCTGTGCCACGCTTTCATAGCAGCCGTTGTGCACAGAGACAAGGTGTGGTCATCATATGAAGCCTGATCTTGAGGATCAGAATAGGTTCCCTCACCTATAATCTGATCCAATGGAACCTCAGATCCATTTTCTTGTTCCTGCTATACCAATCGCCTGGCCTCTTCTTTAAAAAGGCATTTCCAATGTAATTGTGGCCCGCTTTCAAGCACAGCAGAGGTCAACTGAATCCAGTCGTAAGGGGTTACCTTATTACTAGAGGTCCAGGTTCTACAATCGGACGTGGAAAAACTCGAGAAATCGCTGGCAGTGACCTAAAACGCTGGAAAACGGCAGGACAAGAAACACAGACCCACCCTGGGAAGAAATACAGCCCCACCCAGCTGAGGGGGTGTTCTGGGGGGGGGTCTTAAAATGCCCCATGTTGGGCGCCATGTGTAGATGTTTCAACCAAGTATAACCTGAACCAGCTATATTTAATACATACAGTTTAATAGGAAAAGGAACACACACAGTTTTACAATATCAGAATACCAGAATCTGGAAATGTGCTTCTCCGAAGATGCCGGTAGGCCCGCGATCCGCAGAGAGAGAGAGTGCTTCCCACGTGGGTCTATCTTTTTATACCTCTTGGGACCTGGTGGTCCAGCCCCGAGTAATTAATTAACAGCTAATTAGGGGCAAAATAATTAGCTAATGGCAGGGTGTGGCTCTTAGCCTGATAGGCTTGGACTATCTCCTTCATGGAGAGAAGAATAAAGGGCAAAATTAAAGCCAAGGGCAAACTATGACTCAGTTAATTACCCTCTTAACTTTCATACGTCTGCATCTCTGTGGAAAACTGAAGGGCAATCTGATTGCCTTTAGTATATTCAGTATATTCAGAAGGTTGCTCTCAACCTTTATGACTGCTAATATAAGGGCTGACACACCTAGTAACCCTGCTCTGCCCTTAAAATATGCCAAACTGTAAAATAAAGTTTTCTTTTTTCAGTAAAAAAAAAAAACAAAAAAACAAAAAACCCAAGGTGTCTATGTCTCTATCTGCCCTTGATCATTGCTCTTCTCCCCCAGGAGCTCCAAGTTTTAGCTTTAGCTACACTGGCTGCAGCTATACAGTATACTTACAAATATATTTTTAACTAGGAATATAAGGTTTTCTCCCTTAGTTTATATATTCACAGCTATTCATCATCTAATTGAGTTTCTGGTTTTTATAGTTATTAACTTTGAGAAATCCAGTCATTATTAAATAGGGAAAGAATATTCCCTGTCTATGTGATAGTCAGCATATTTAAATGCCTCTTGAGTTGTCAATATTATTTAAAATCATTTTTGGGGTTGGTGAAAATTTATTCCCATAAAGGACTCAAGGAACTAGACATCAACAAATCATATAATCCAATGAAAAATGGGGTATTGATCTAAACAAGAAATTCTCAACAAAGCAATCCTATATCGCAAAGAAACACTTAAAGGAGGTGATGGCACATGTTTTTAATCCCTGCATTTGGATGCAGAGGCAGGTGGATCTTTGAGTTCAAAGCCAGCCTGATCTACAGAGTGAGTTCTGGGGCAGCCAGGGCTACAAAGAGAAACCCTGACTTGGAAAAACAAATAATAACACAGAAAATGTTCAATATCCTTAGCCATTGGGGAAATGTAAATTAAAATGAATCCAAGAGTCCATCTTAACATGACAGAAGGGATCGGTCATAGTGGTGATATGTGGAGGCAAGGGGAATACTCCTCCTTTGTTAGTGGGAGTGAAACTTTGTATAGCCACTTTGGAAATCAATATGGACATTTCTCAAAAAACATTGGGAATCGATCTACCTCAAGGCCCAGTTATACTACCCATAAGCATATTCCTAAAAGGCATGTCATCCTACCACAAGGACACTTGTTCAACTATGTTCACAGCAGCTTTATTCACAATAACCAGAAACTGAAAACAATGTAGATGTCTCTCAATGAAGACTGGATAGAGAAAATGTGGTACATTTGCAAAATGGAATATTACTCTGCTCTTAAAAAAATAACATCATGAAATTTGCAGGTTAGTAGATGAAACTAGAAAAAAATATCATTCTGAATTCTATCTGACCCATAGGACAAACATGGTATGTACTCATAAGTTGTGTATTAGCTCTAAAGTAGGTATAATCATGCTATACTCCACAGAACAAAAGAGGTTAAGTAACAAAGAGGGCTTAATGGGGGGCACATGGATCTCCCTGGGAAGGGGAAATAGAATAGATTTTACTGATGGACTGGGGAGCCAGTGGGTATGGGAATGGGAGGGATCTGGTGGGGTATGGGGAGAAAGTACTTGGAGAGACTCGTGGAATTGTGAGACCTTTGGTGTGGGGGAGGGAGAAACCTAATGCAATGAAAACTCCCAGGAATCTATGAGGGTGAACCTAGCAAAGCCTCCTAATAATAGGGAATTTGGAGTCTGAACACCTTCTGTAACCATGGAAGGTTTCCAGTGGAAGAATTGGGACACTGAACCAGGCACAATTTTTGACCTGCAACTAGTTCTGCCTGCAAGATGTACTGGGGTAGAAGTGGCACAGAAATTATGGGAGTGCCCAACTGACTTGCCCCAACTAGAGATCTATGCCACAAGAGGGAGCCCATGCCTGACAGACACTGCCTAGAAGGTCAGGAGCCAGAGTGGATAGCCCTGAGACCTAGGATAGAACCAAACACAACCAGATTAAAAAAAAGTCAATGAAATGATTACTAATGATACTCTGCTATACTCATAGACTAGAACCTAGCATAATTGTCACCAGAGATGCTTCATCTATTGCTAGGCTTCCTTGAGTCTCCATATTCCCCAGGGAAAAGTGACTGTGCTATCTGCCCATTCCCGCAGCCCCAGGATACAGGACAGTCAAATGCAATAGGGAGTCCAGGCAAAGCAGGAACTCAGTTTATTACTGTGAACCTCCACTTATAAAGGTTAAGCAACATCCTGTGATGTAAGGGTACCTTCAGCCAAATGAGAGGCAGCCAAACTCTCCCTCTGGTTGGAGGGGCATCTACCTAGTTTTTGCTGTCTCATCCTCACTCAAACTCAAGCCAGACTTTTTTTCTGTCCTATAGGCCTTGAGGTACTGACCCTGAGATAATTTTGACCCAACACATCTCCCCCTTTTGTATAATATCCCATACTCTACTCCAGTCACTAGGCCAAAATCGCCCACCAGGGAGAGAGTATAGGTCAGAGCAACCCCTAGCTGGAGTATCTGGAGTTTCAGCGTGGACACCCTCAAATTGAGAATTCATCCATGGGGTGAGATGTATCGAGCCTATCATAATGTACTTGAAGGGCCATGAGTTGTACCTGTTGTATCTGTTTTTGGAATGCTTGTTTCAGCCTTTGGAAAATGCATGGGCCAAAAAGACAGATCAATAAACAAATAGCCATTGGCCCAATTAAGGAAGAAATGAGTGTGGTAAGCCATGGGGACCAATTAAACCAGGTCTAATAGTGGGTCCTTGACTTAAATGAATTAATATCTTTTCTTAACTCATCTAGGGCTCTTGTAACTATCCTGGAATGGTCTGCATAGAAGCAACATTCTTCCCCAAGTGCCCTGAAAGTTCCTCCTTGTTCCATAAAGAGCAAATCCAAGCCTCTCCAATTTTGTAAGGTTACCCTTGCTAAGGAATCCAAATAATGTAACGCAGTCTCTGTTTTTTCTAATTATATCCTGCAGCCTACATCCCCAGGAAAGCAATAGTAATCAGTATTCCTCTGCAGTTTCCAATAGTGGAGGCAGTCCAGTTGCTTTATGGGCATACATGAAAGGGTGTCTGCAGGAGGGCAAGTCTCCTAAAGACATAAGAATACCCAGGCTCATTAAGGTAAGATGCCTGGGGTAGGGTGCTCCCCTGAGAGCCTCTGCATTCAGGTCTCCCTTCAATCCCCTGAATCCAGTCTTCCACATCCCAGCTTCTATGTGCCAAATTGCAGAGGTTAAACATCAGGTCAGGCCACCATGTCCAGGGTGTCATCATCTGAGAAGTCTTGTTTAGGATCCCTCCAGTGCCAGCACTCGACAGGCTCCACGTCACCTTCTGTGGATGGTGGGGGCTTGCTGCCTGAACCTTGGTCCCCATGAGAAGAATTAACATGATTTTCGCTGGGAGGACCATCTAAAATAGATAAACAGGCAACATTTTCCTCAAGGGTTAATTCCCTTGGGCAGTGGTTATTTTTTTCCCCTTGTGTTTGGATTTAAGGTTTAGCCACCATAATCTCTTTCTTTCTTGGTCATCTTGGTCTTCCCCATTGTCCTGAGGGGAGGAGAGAAATTTAAGTTACGAGCGGGTAGCCATACAGGCATTTCCCCTCTGTTTGGGAAGACACATCCATATCGTTGGCCCTGTGTCAACAAGGGATCTGGGCCCCTCCATTGTTTTGTGAGAGGATCCTTCCACCTAACCTTTAAGCAGGGCCTCATTGGTAGGGATCCCCAATGTTTGTGGAATCTATTTTGTTCATCTCATTTTTGAAAATTTAAAATATTGAGGGTTAACAACACTTTTTGCAGTTGTAGATGTGGGGAGACTTCTCCCCCTTTTTGTTTTATAAGAACCTCTTTGAGATATTGATGATGTCTTTCAACAAGTGCTTGACCCTGAGGGTTGTATGGGATCCCAGTGGTATGGGATATATTCCATCTGTGGAAGAATTCTTTTAATGTTTTACTGATAAAACAGGGGCTGTTGTCGGTCTTGACCTGTTGTGATAGTCCCAATGTAGCAAAATATTGCAAGCTTTAATTCTGTTGCAGGAATCTGGAGGCATAAGTATTTGAGTCCTCTCCAGTTGACATGAGGTAAGTCATGCATTTGGGTAGCATTTTGTACAGGAAGAGTTGAGACCTCTATGAGACAAGCCCCTGAAGCAGCAGCATCCACGGCAGCATTCCCTTGACAAATGAGGACTCTAAGTACGGGCCCTGAGATAAGTTTGGCCCAACAATCTATCAACAGATGTGAGCAGATACGAGAACCACAGCTAAACATTAGGCAGAGCTTGGTTAATTCTGCAGAAGAAGGGGAGGAAGGAGCTAGAGAGGTCAAGGACACCACTACAAAACTCACAGAATCAACCAAGAAGGACTCATAGGGGCTCACAAGACTGAACCAATAGTCTGGGAGCCTGCATGGGCTTGACCTGAGTCCCCTGCATTTATGTTGTGGTTGTGCAGCTTGGTTTTCTCATGGGACTCCTAGCAGTAAAAGTCGGGGCTCTCTCTAGCTTTTTTGCTTGCTTTGGGAGACACTTTTCCTCATCTGGTTTTATATAGGGTCATGTGACTAGTCTTATTGTTTACGTGTTATACCATGTTTGGTTGATATCCCTAGGAGGCCTGCCCTTTTCTGAAGGGAAATGGAGGAGTAGATCTGAGGGAGAGGGGAAGTGGGGGGGGGGCTGGGAGGGAAGGAGGGAAGGGAAACTGTGGTCACAATGTAATATAT
The DNA here is from genome assembly GCA_028555095.1 of Dicrostonyx torquatus. Taxonomy (NCBI): domain Eukaryota; kingdom Metazoa; phylum Chordata; class Mammalia; order Rodentia; family Cricetidae; genus Dicrostonyx; species Dicrostonyx torquatus. The sequence goes on along the minus strand of JAQHUG010000195.1, from coordinate 48,834 downwards.
GAGAAAATAATAATTAAAAAAGAAAATTTATTTTTGGTAATCTAAAGTTGTAACTGATCTATTGTCTCATTCAGGACCATGAAGGCCCAAAATTCCAAGTTCAGCAACTTAAATCACTGTAACCTCTTAGCCCTTGGGTTACTTCTTGTTTAACACTTATTTCTGTTTAAAATTCTTTAATATTTATACCCAGGAAAATGATGTGTTAGTAAGACTCAGTGACATGTGAGAGATGTGGCTTTATTTTGTTATCCAAAAGAAAGGCAGCTGGGAAGGAAGTCACCTTGAACAGCACCATTGTGTCTACTTGAATGTACATGTGTGTACTAAAAGTTTAGAAAATAATTACTTTCAATTTCTTCCTGCCTCCCTACACCTTGCAAAGTTTTCCTGCACATAGGTTGGAGTTTGCTATTATTCAAGTTGGTGAACTCCATTAAAAGCATGTTATTTCTTTACTATATTTCATGCCAAACAATGTACTCAATGCTTTCTGTTCAGTAATGAGGGAATAGCAGAAGTGGAGGATCAGCCCCATATATTTCCTAGCCATACATCTCTCATGCCATTCTGAAATGTAATCTGAGCTACTGAAAATGTTTTCTGGCAAGAAGTTTCCCAAGATAGGAGAAATACCATTAAAGACATAACACAGAGGCTGAGCAGTGGTGGCACACACCTTTAATCCTAGGATTTAGGAGGCAGAGGCAGGCAGATCTCTGTGAGTTCAAGGCCAGCCTGGTTTACAGAGTGAATTTCAAGATAGGATCAAAGCCGCACAAAGAAACCCAGTCTCAAAACCAGAGAGAGAGAGGGAGAGAGAGAGAGAGAGAGAAATTTGTCTTTATTTTTCAAGAAGCAGTATTAATAGCAAATATGAATTCATCAAGGGGATATGAGCCAGGTTGCCAAATTGAGACTGCAGTTTCTTTACAGTCATCCTTTCCAAACTAGGTTCTCAGCCTCCTCATTCTCAGGCCAGATGGCAGCAGCGGGCGGTGGCCCAGTCCATGCCTTTGCACTGACAGTGGCAGGTATTTCCATTCTGGATATCCCATGATCCACAACCATAGCCACAGGCACAACCGGTGACAGCCATCCCTGCATGGTCACATGAGACACAGACATCAGCACTTTTAGAATGCAAGAGATGGAAGGTCCCTAACTGTCCTTTTCTCTTAGGAGGCACATGGGTGGACCTAGGTTTTACAGGGCATGAAGCTATTCAAATTTCAGAATTCTCTTCAAGCAAATAAAATGCAAAAATTACTTAAACTGAAAGGACTTGGAAGGAGGAGTTTCACAGTCATTCAATTGATGGCAATTTCACCCTTGTTCTGGTCTCCTGCCCACTAATGTAAGGAATAGATTAGGAAATGAATAGAGATTAGGAAATAAATTGTCTATGACTGGACAATCGAGGAACAAGGGGGGCTGGCATGTGGGACATGAAGGAAGAGGTGGCAGGAAGAATGAACCCAGAGTCCTTCAGTAACCTCCTTCAGGTAATTGAGAACTAGAAAGAGAGCTCCATGGCAGTAAAAGCCTGAGTTAGGATAAGGTGGTATTTGGAAATTGATGAGGGTAGACACAGGAATACCTTATTCATAAACACTCCTTGAGGAGTTACTCACCAGCAGGACAGGAGGCTAGTTTGCCTCTAGCGGTGACACTAGTGCAGGACAAGGACTTAGTCTCAGTGAAGGGACAGTCATCTGAGTAAGAGGGAAAAAGTGATATTGTCCATGATCTCTCTCACAATTCCCTTTAAGTCCTCTTCTATCTCGGCAGTGTCACTGTTTCCAGAATTAGTCCACTCACTAACTTTTAACATCAGTTCCTTCATTTGTGACGAGAAAGTAATAAAAAGTCAAGTCTACTTACCTCTGGAGTGGCTGTGAAAATTAAATAAACTAACTAAAAGCTTAATATTATACCTGTTTCATTATGCATTCACAAATTACAGGTCTATCCTCCTTTTCTTCATCCTCATCAAGAACATTGAGTTCTTACCTAAGAGTTCCAAAGGGTAGAGTTCTAGGTCAGGGAAGCAGGGAAGAAGTGAACTGAACAGAGACTGAGATCTTAGAGTGGAATACAAGGGATTTTAGGTTCTATCAACAGTCAGCATGAGCAAGGATTAGTCTATGGTTTCTCCTACTCATCCTGTACCTCCACAGTGGAGAAGTTTCTTGATTTTTTTCTCCAGGAGCGCGTCTAAGGTCTCCGCAGTATTCACTGGGGCCATCAGGTGGAGAAGGGAGATGAAGATGAGAAGGTAACAAGTTGCAGTCTTCATCCTGTTGAAAGTCAGTGTCCTTGGGCTGGAAGAAAAAGGCAAAGAAGATGACTAGATCTCTGACCTGTGGCATGGCTGGGGGGCGGGTAAGGATATATTCTAGAGAGAGTAGGGGGGGGGAGCAGCACAAGTCACCAGGCCATAACTGTCTTTGCTCTTTAAAGAAGTAGAGAGGGTCCCCACAGTGCTGATTGACTCACCAGAAGCTCAGGAGTGGTTCCAGGGCCTGACCAGCTGAGATGCTTTAGTGCACTGTGGGATTGCTGACCTAGAGACCCAAATATATACAAGAACACCCCAATGAGGTAAACATTTTCAGTATATTTTGACAGCCCAGATGTCTTGTACAGCAATTTCCTGTGAGTTAAGACACTTGGTTAAAGAACAAACAGTGAGTTTCTTGAGATTGAGGAAGTAAAGCCTCTTCACTCATGTGGTAAAGCTGAAATAAGATTTTCCTCCACAAAGTTATGGGAGAAGCAATCAGCTACTGACTCTGTTTAGCTGAACTGCTAAGTCTTGATTCTTGGTGCATGGAGGTTCCTGGAAAATCTTACAGAGGGCTCTATAGATGCAGCATCAGGAACTCACAACGCATTCTGGTGTGATCTTTTCAGTGATAGAGCTGCACTCAAGTTGTCCAACTCCTGAAATTAATACACACACATGCACACAAACACGTGTGTGCATGCACACACTTAGAGTGACAGACACAGAGAATGTGTTCTGTATCTTAAAAACAAGTCTTACACAACACACTTGTCACCAAAATTCAGACAGGAGAACCAAAGTTGTTAGGGAAGAGAGGCTGTATGTCTCTACAATGGATTCTGAGTCCTTTTCCCACATGGGGTAAGCATACCTGTTGTAAGGGGCTTTGTGCTGGGTGATAAAACATGCAATCAAGGCTGAGCTATCTACCCAGTGGGAAAGTCTGGGTAGGAGAGATTTAATTGAAACGATCTTCAAGTATTATAGAGTAATATGCCTGTTTAATAAATGGGGTCTACTGTGTGAATTCAGAGGTACTATAAAATAGGTTAAAGATTTAGAGCAAATTCTCTGGTCCTTGAGAGCAACAAGTGAGGGAAGAGAGTATATACTGTAGTGAGGCTGACAAGCTACTGCTAAGTGTAATAAAAAAAAAAGTGCATCTACTGTTAAGATGGCAAGTCAGTAGAAATTTGCTTGTGGAAGGGAGAAATTACAAAGTAAAAGGAATATATAACTGTTATGTTCTGCGTGAGCCCCTTGTTTGGGGTAAAAATGGTCTTACCCACTTCTTAGAGCTGGCAGGAGGGAAGAGAAAGATAGTTCAAGTTAGATTTGTACTAAAGATCCCTTCCTGGTATTCAAATAGTTGAAATCCAAGGAAAAGTCAGGTAGTCAAGAAAAGAAAATAATAAACAAAGTAAGAATTACAGAAGTGATGATCAGTGACTAGTTCACCAGGGAAAATAGGACTATGTTCACTCAGGAGTTAAAAAAACAAAACTCAAAAAACTTGATTCATCAGCAACCTCAAGACTGTTACAGGGCATTAGTGGCATTTTCTATGTCCCTTGGTGACAAGGGATCACAAGAAATTGAAAAGGCTCTAGCAGACCTACATGATTCTAGACCAGCAAATAAACTGAGTTTATAAACATGTTTAAGCACACAGGAAGAAATGAGGAAAGGAAAAGGCAAATGATGAGTCATGGTCAGGTTACCAAAACACAAGTGTCATAAGTCCCTAGGAGGGGAACTGATAAAAGACCAAATACTGTGCTTGTGGCTTTTTGAAAGGCTTTAAAGTCCAAGCAAAGGTTACAGGAATGAAAACAGGAGGGGTAGAAGTGGTCCCCTCTGCACCCCATGCAAGGGAAGGCAAAGTCATTGGATGGAAACCACCAAGCTGCTTCTCTGACTGCAATTGAAAGCTGTAGAAGGCAACTGGAGGCCTCTTGCCAAATAATGAATTCATGGGTCTGCTATGAAAGTACAAGATACTTAGATTTTGGTGGGTATTGAATCCAAAATTACATTAATGCATGAGAGTCCCCAAAAGCACTTGGGGCAATAGGTGGGTAGATCTGGGGAAAAAAAACAGTCCAAGTAAAAGAACCAAGCTGGTCCTAGGTGTGGGCAATAATTCCCCTAGAGAAACCTGTACAAAAAGATATGCTGGAAATAGAACTTGTCCAAATAATATGGAACCCTCACTGATGCCAGGCATGCCCAAGGGACAAACAGTGGATATGGCCAGAACTGTAGGTCAGATCAGTAGTCTATCAGCCCCTTGTGTGTTATAACTAGGCCTATAGGATGCTGTTCCCCCTTGTTCCTGGGATAAACTAATTTGAAATGTCCCCACCAAGGCTTTGGGCATAAGGAAATCTTTGGATGTCTCATTGAGTTTCCTCCAGTATAAGGAAGGCAAACAATTCTATTTGGTAGTGCAATCTCTTATTAAGACTTTTTTTAGATCTTGCTGACACATTTTAAAATTTTTTTTAGCATTTCCTTACCTAATGGCCATTAGGAATAACTTGCATTTGCCTGGAATGGTCAACAGTGGACATTCATATCCCCAAAGTTACCTTCGCAGTTACATTCTTTGCTGTGGGATGGTGCCCTGGGGCCTGGCTGTGTCTTGGTGATATATATATATATGATGCTAATCTCTGAGTGTTTTTCAGATTAGATAAAATAGAAAACCATTCATGTACCCACAAAAATATAAGAGTAAAAGCTGAATCCACACAAGATAAAATGGCTAGACACAGTTGTAAAACTCTTGGGAGGATTATGGTCCTGTCTGACACATATAATAGCTGAAAAAAGTTATTCTTAAAATCCTACACTATCCTGTATCTGTCATGTAAAAGATCTGCAGGTATTCTTGGAGCACCCGGGATGTTGGAAGATTCCCATTTAGCTCAAGTAGCCCATCCTTTGTGTAACTTGATATACAGAGCAGTGTGTGATATGGGATTGGTCTGAAATGAATCAAGAAGCATTTGAATTAGCTAAAAATCTTATAGGGCATAATAAACAGCTGTGTATCCTAATACCCTGGTACATAAGCTGAATTGTCCCATGAGGAAGTGAAGTGAGTCTATGTAATGCCTGTAACTTCCAGCATGGAAATTAAATATACCCTCATGTATGTGGACACGGCTACAGAACTAATATAAATATTTCCATTTGAGCGAATAACAGGTAAATCCATAATCAAAGTTCTTATTCAGCTCAGTTTTATGTATAGACACCCACAAAAAATTGGCTTGTTTACTCATATTATAAACATATATACAGAAATTGATGAGACAACCAATACTTCCACAAGCCTTACAACCTTTCTGGACATTGGTTAATTTTAAAATAATATGGATTATTAAAATAATAGCTAAAGAACTTGGCTAAAGAAGGTGTCCTGTATTGGGTACAAATGACACTTCCATATATTATTAATAAGAATCAAGAGGTGGGAAAACAGTCTGAGTTGTTGGCTAGAGAGGTCTCTGAGTCCCCATCACCACAAAAAGTATTGCCATTGCTGTTGTTTGCAAGGAAGAACAAGATGGTAAGATTTTGCTCTCTAGGGTACCAACCTCCTGCAGCACAGGGTCTTGAATGCAATTCATGGAGTTGATCTGATGGGGTTAGAGAAAAAGACACTCACACACTCTCTTCATGGCTTTCTTCTTTATTTTTGGTTCTCTTTGTGTGTTTTTTTTCCTGTGTTCTTTCTACTATATACTTTTTTCCTACAGCTTATATACCCCAACAAAGTTTTTCAGGCAGTATAGGAGTTAGAGTGTTTTTAAAGTGAATGATTATAACGAATACAGGCAAAACCATGTTTTTCATCTCCCTAACATGATTAAATATTTAACGTTACAGGTGAAAAAGAAATTATCCCAAGAAGCCACATACATTCATATCCAACCAACTTCTTATAGATTAATTGTATGGGCAAGCAATGTCTTTTTGTCAGTTTTTTTTACTGGCAGGCTACATTTTGCAGTTGCAAAGAAAGGTCCAATTACTGTATTACTCATCTTGAATGATAATCTTATAAGGAATCTTAAATGAATCACAAACCAAAATTTCATTTATGAAAAAGAATCAGTCAACTCTATTTAAATCCTTAGGTTACATATCCACTCATTAATAGTATTTTATATGAGGAGATTGAGGGCAGAAATTTGTATATGGAATTAATAATCACCTTTGGTCATCATCTGATCTTAGCAAGGAAGGTACATCCACTAATGATAATTGGCTGCCTTATTCTTGTTCCCTGACCTTAACAAGTTCTGCACTCAACTATGCATCTTTTTAAACCATTAGATTATCTTCCTGAGTTTTGTCACCACAAAGCTGTTTAACAAAAATTTCTCAGTCTAACTTTGTTAATTTCAAATCATTGTTTTAGGTGTTATGCACTCTGAAACCTGTGAACATATCTCCCAACATCAAAGTTAAAAGAATTAATACTAGCTGTGCTACAGGGACTCAATTTTTTTCTGTTTCTTTTCTTTTTTTCTTTTAATTATTTTTATATATATATACATTATTATATAACATAGGAATTTCAACCTTCTTTTTATTTTTTGTTATAGTTTTTTTATTGTTAAAGGAAAAAGTTACATTTACTCCCCTTGTCCAGGGCTCTCCTGCTCCCCCCTACCCCACCGTCCTCCCCCTAATACCCTGATATGCGGCAGGATAACCTGCCCTGTGGAAAGCCCAAGGACCTACCCCCTCCATCTCGGCCTAAGAAGGTGTGCATCCATATAGAATAGGTTCCCAAAAGGCCAATATATGCAGAAGAGATAGGTCCCTGTGCCAATATC
>JAQHUG010000195.1:14680-32558 GCA_028555095.1 Dicrostonyx torquatus | reverse complement strand
TTTGGGAACTTATTCTATATGGATGCACATATTCTTAGACTGAGATGGAGGGGGGAGGGCCTTGGGCTTCCCATAGGGCAATGTATCCTGCCCCATCTTAAGAAAGCAGAGGGAGGACGGTGGGGTAGTGCGGGAGCGGGAGGGCCGGGAACAAGGGGAGTAAATGTAAATTTTTCTTTTAACAATAAAAAAATTAAATTAAAATAAAATAAAATAATAAAAGCAGGGGAAGGAAGAAGGGGTAGTGGGGGAGCAGGGGGGGACTGGGATAAGGGGAGAAAGTGTAAATTTTTGAATGAAAAAATAAGAAAAAAGAAAAAGAAAAACACTGATGACAACTTATGCAGAGAGGGTCTGGGGTAAAGGGAACACTCCTGCATTGCTGGTGGGAATAAAAATTGGTTAAGCCCCATTGGATATCAGTGTGGCAAGTTGTCAGAAAATTAGGAAACAGCCTTCCTCAAGCAGACCAGCAACACCACTTTTGAGTATATACCCAAAGGATGCTCAATCGTACCATAAGGACATGTGCTCAACTATGTTCATAGCAGCATTGTTTGTGATAGCCAGAACCTGGAAACAACCTAAATGTCCCTTGATTGAAGAATGCATAAGGAAAATGTGGTACGTTTACACAATGGACTGTTACACAGCAGAAAAATTAATGACATATTGAAATTTGCAGGCAAATGGATGGGGCTAGGAAACATCGTATTGAGTGTGGTAATCCAAACCCAGAAAGACAAATATCATATGTACTCACTCATAAATGACTTTTAGAGGTAAAGCAAAGAAAACTAGCCTAAAATTCACAATCCCATAGACAACAATGAAGACCCTAAGAGAGATATACATGGATCTAATCTACATGGGAAGTAGAAAAAGACAAGATCTTTTGAATAATTGGGAGCATAGGGACCAAGGGAAAGGGTTTAAGTGGAGGGGGAAGTAAGGGAAGAGAGCAGACAAAAATGTAGAGTGCAATAAAATTAATAAAAAAATCAAACAAATAAAACAAATGGTTTCAGTTTAAGTGCAAAACCACTTGAGACCACAAAGGCTTCTAATAATCAGCTTCAAAGGTTTTATTCTCCTAAACAAAGTTGTTTCAAAAACAGTGATATGGTGAAGGTTGTTGACTTCCTTCTCTCCTTCTAGATAATTAATATAAAACTAGGCAGAAACCTGCAGGAGTTAAGAAAAAGAATTTTTACAAATATTTATGTTTTTATAGTACATCATTAAACATACTCATCATGGGAGTTACACATACTGGCATATCCTCCATCATTGTTATTCTGTATTTTCCATGCCAAACCCTAGAAAGAACTGGGCATGAAACTTTAAGGCAATGTTATCAAACAGAATGGCCATTATCTACGGTCACTTGCACCATCCTAGGTGTTGTGCCCATAGATTAGCATCTAGGAGCTGGCTCTACTCTCAAGACACTTCTGCTTTTCTTTGCTGAACTTCCTCTCAGATGTCTAGAATTTCAGATATAGAATTAAAGGACAGCTTGAACAACCATTTATTATTGAAGCTGACTGATGCCAACTGAGACATCTGGGATGTGATCCCAGCATGCACTATTGACATCAAGTTTGGCACAAGGATTCATAATGTCTCAGTTCCCTATTCCCAGCAGCTACAGTTTTTGTTCACTTTCTCTGATCTCATTCACTCCACTCTTTCATCAATAATTGATATATTATATTTACACAAACCTAGAAAGGACCCTGATTATTTTGGGGGATGTCACTGTTTGCTGGCAAGGAGCCTAACTCTTTGTGAAATATAACCCAGTAGTCTAGTAGTACTAGATTTGAGGACTGAGCAATGCGTTGTCCAAAAGATAGAAAACCTGGAGGGCTACTACAATGTTTGCTTTTGGAAAAAGTTTTACTTATTTTTTTAAATTTCTGTTCTATTTCTAAGCCTGTCACTTTACAAAACAAGGAGTACAAAACAAGAAATTGTAAACTGAACAGACCCTGGGGCAAAGTAAGTTTAAAAGAAATACTGAGAACCATGTGAGAAAGTCTAATGTCAATGCAAGTTTGGTTTGAGAGCTTGGCCTGTAAAATGTTCAAATAAGTTAAAGTAGTTATCATTTAAACAGTAAGGTATCCCCACTGAAAGGGGAGCCACAGCTCCTCCTAAAAATAACTCTAGTATGTGCCAAGTTGACAAAAACCCAACCAGGACAATTGACCCATGTCAACTTGATATACAAATACATCATTATTCACCTCTAATTCTTCTTTGATTTTTTTATTCTTAAGGTCTCACTTTAATATTAGTATAACAATATGAAACATAAATAACTCACGTGTCTTTAGCTCATGCAAGGGAAGATGTTCCACTTTGAACTCCTCCCTTAGAACTTAACTGACCCTGGAGAAAACTGTTCATTCCACATGTGCATTCTGGCCCTTAATCCCTACCTTTCTCTCTCTCTCCCTCTCTTTTGCCTCACCATCTCTCCTTTTCTCTCTACCCCTCCCCTCTGTGTCTGTGTGTATGAATGCATTCGCGTGTGTAACTGTACATATGTGAGCAGGCCGCAAGTCAATTCTTAGGCTGGAAGTCAATTCTTGTAATTGTCCTCAGATTCTGTCCATCTTGTTCTTTTACTTTGCCTGAAGCTTGCCAATCCAGTTACCCTGGCTAGGCAGTAAGTACAAGGAATCTGCCTGTCTATGCCCCTTCAATACTTGGATTACTAGTATACACCAACATGGCTGGCTATTTTATGTGAATTTTAAATATAAAAAGTGGGTTCTTTATGGCTTCTAGCTTTGAGAAACCTACTACCATACTTAACAAGATGGAAAGAGAAGATTTTTATGGTAATTGTAGTTAATTTATTTTAATTCTTTTTAAGTTCTCAATAGTCACACCATTATTTATTACTTAAAACTATTTTGATAGTTCAAAGTGGATACATGAATTATATCCTCTTGCAAAAGCTCAAACTTGGATACCCCAACCTTATAGAACATTTAATATCTAACCACCTCTTCATGTTCTTAACAATGTCATTAATATATTAAACTAGTTTTTGGTTTGGAATTCTGTGACTTTTTTATGTTTCAGTAAGATGCAATATTGTAATTCTCAGTAACAGGTGAGGACTGTGGTGGTTTTTGACATATGTGAGACATATGATTGGGAAAGAAGTCACCTTAAAGCCATCTTTAAAGTACTTGAATTGTAAGGCATATACATACATGCTGAAAAGTTAGAACATAATTATTTTAAATTCCCCCCATTTGCCCACACTTCACAGTCTTCCAAATCTTAGCTACTTTAACTTATTGGAACATGTTGTAGACCTTGGTTCCCATAAAAGCATGCTGTTCCACTTCTCTGTATTTCATGCCATCCATTGTACTTATACTTTCTATTAAAATTTGTGAGTAGGAGAATTGGATGGTGGAGATCCATTTTTCCCATTTTTCTCTTTCTTGGCAACCCATCTCAGATCCAGTGAAATGTAATCACTGAAATACTAAAACTGTCTTCTTGCAACATGCACCACAAGCTAGGAATAACAACATTGAAGACATAATCATAGATGAGTGCAAATCTCTCTTTATTACTTAAAAAGCAGGATTACTGTATAATATGAATTCATCACTAGGACAATGAATCAGATCTCCTAGGTGGAGTCACAGTTTCATTATAATCATTATCTCAAAACTGGATTCTCATCTTTTTCATTTCCTGAATTGGCAGCAGCGAGCAATGGTCCAGTCTATGATTGGACACAGACAATGGCAAATGTTTTCATTCTGGACATTCCAAGATCCACAAGCAAAGCCACATGAACAACCAGTAGCAATCATTCCTGCATGGTTGAGTGAGAAAAAGCCGTTAGAGACCTAGGACTTTAAAAGATGGAGAGTCCCTCACTGTTATTCCTAGGAAGCTCATGCTTCATCTATGTTTTGTGGGACATAAAGCTAAATCAATTTTGAGAGTTATCATCAAGAAAAAAAGTCACGTAAGGCCAGGCGGTGGTGGCGCACGCCTTTAATCCCAGCACTCGGGAGGCAGAGGCAGGCGGATCTCTGTGAGTTCGAGACCAGCCTGGTCTACAAGAGCTAGTTCCAGGACAGGCTCCAAAGCCACAGAGAAACCCTGTCTCGAAAAACCAAAAAAAAAAAAAAAAAAAAAAGTCACGTAAAAGACCTGGTGTTTCACTGTCTTCCAATTGATGACAAATCCACCTCAGCGCTGGCTCCTATTCTACCACTAAAAGGGAATAGAATAGAAAGAAAAGAAGACCATATCCATGACCGCACAATTGGAATCCAGGTAGACTGTCACATGAAGGAAAAAGTGACTGGAAAAACAAACACAAGGTCCATCAGTAGCATCCTTATGGGAACTGAAAATCAGAAAGGGATGTCCAGGCAACTGGGACTATGGCTCAGCTCCATGGCAGAAAAAAATCTGATGTATTTGAAGATAAAGGTATTAGAGGATGATGGGGTGCACAGGGCTTCTTACTTAAAATTTCCCTTATGAGTTACTCACCTGGTGGACAGGAAGCCAGTGTACCTGAAGCCTTGATAGTAGTGCAGGAGAGACTCTTAGTCATAGCAGAGGGAGGATGCCCTGTAAGTAAGAGAGTAAGGGGTATTGCCATAATCTCTTGTTCTTACAGCTCCCTTTCTTAGTCATTCTCTATCTTGGAGATGTCCCTGTTTCCACTAGTGGGCTAATGACTAAGTTTTAAGACTTAGTGTCTTCCATCTTGAATTTTGCAGGCTAGAAAACATCATTTTGAGTGAGGTAACGCAGATCCAGAAAGACAATTATCACATGTATTCACTCATAAGTGGTTTTTAAATATAAAGCAAAGAAAACCAGCCCACAAATCAAAATTCCAGAGAACCTAGACAATAATGAAGATTCTAAGAGAGATATACATAGATCTAATCTACATGGGAAGTAGAAAAAAACAAGATCTCTTGAGTAAATTGGGAGCATGGGGACCTTGGGAGAGGGTTGAAGGGGAGGGGAGAGGCAGGGAGGTGAGAAGAGAAAAAAATGTAGAGATCAATAAAAAGTCAATAAAAAAGACTTAGTGTCTTCATTTGTGAAGTCAAAATAGCAGTTGTGCTTACCTCTTACAATGGCAGTGAAAATTAAAATGAATTAACCTTATATTATTTTTATATTATATTTCAAATGTGTTCATAAATTACATAAAATAAACCTCCTAGGTCTATTTACTATCAAAGAAAATGGAGTGTTTAACCATGAGCTCAAAAAAGGATGAAATTATAAAGAAGTCCTGAACAGGGAGTTAGGGCCAGAATTGCTTAAATATAGTCGGAGTCTAGAAATGGGATAGCGATATAATTATAATTTAGGAATAGGAGACATGAGCCCTCGTTAAGCTCAGCATTCTCCTGCCCCATCAGTTACCTAGACTGCGAGCTTCCTTGAGCTTCTTCATGACAGAGTCTAAGGTCTCCTCCCTATTCACTGGGACCATCAGTTGAAGAAAGGAGATGATGATGATGAGCAGGGAGCAGTCGTAGCCTTCATCCTTTTGAAAGTTTGTGTCTTGGGGCTGGAAGAAAAAAGCTGATGAAAATCACTGAGCTGTGGAGTAGCTAGCGGTGAGGGAAAGGAAAAGACGGTTATACTCTGGAGAAAGTGGGGAGGAAGAACAAAGTAACCATGCTGCAACCATTCTAGCTATTTGCAGAAGCAAAGAGGGCTCCGACAGAGAAGATTCACTCACATAAACCAGAAAGGTTTCCAAGGCCTGACCAAGCAAGGACGCTTTTAGACCCTGTGGGATTATCAGCCTGGCCACTCACAATATATAAAACACACAGCCCTCCATCACTGCCATGTAAATAGTTCTTACACTTCCAAAGAACTTTGGCAGCTGAGGCATAGTTTGCTTATTTTTTTTTTCAATTTCCTCTGAATTGAGACATTCTCTTAAAGGCATGTGGAGAGGTTCTTGAGCCTCATGGAGTAAACAAACTCCACATGCCTGGGAAACTCTGAAACTTGAGTGTTCCCAAAGTGTTTCCAAAATGCCCCTACCTAATGTTACAGGAGCAGCTAACCAGGGGTCTGTGATGTTGAGCTGCCTGAGAGCCTCCTACCTGTTCAGCTGTTCCTTTAGTAATCGGAAAAAAATCTTTTAACAGGCATTTGAAAAGGGCCAGATGTACTCATAACCTCAGAAAAAGGATATAAATATGTTTTTCAACAGGATACAAAAAAACCAATCTAAATCCGAGACAGACTTATTCAACCTTTCCACCAAAAAAACCTCTATCAACACCCCTCAAAAGACAAAAAAAAATTTAAAAAATAAAAAAGCTTAATCTCTCTTCTTTACAGGCATCTTCAACTCCCCCTACATTGTCATCCATCGCAAAAATAAATCCGCCCACTTGGGGACAATTTAAAAATCTCACCCAAAAAGCACAGCAAATGGTCTCCAATACTGGAAAGCCATCATCAATAGAAAATATGTTTCTTGCTAATGCTGGCATTGCTATACAGGTATATCCTGCCTCTACAGCCTCATTTGGGGCTTATGTTCCCCATCCTCCACTTCTTCACCCATGGGTTGGGGAGATGATGTAATCAGGGTGATGACTAATGACACTGGGCTGATGGGGGGCATGCTAATTTTTCCTCCACCGTAATTAAATATAAAGAAGTCTAATTCTACTCAATTTATATTACTATAATAGAAACACCTCCCATAGGTTGCCTTCCCATTGCTTATAAAACTTTTCTTTCTGATGCTCCAGATGAATTGGCTCCAAAAATGTTGCCTCCACACCATAAAAGGTTTATATGAGAGATTAAAATAAAGATTTTAAAAGATGTTTACAATAATAACACTATGGTAAGACTATCAAAACCCACTCCTCTAAAACCATGTCTAAAAAAATATCAGAACAAAGATAAGATATAAAAAAAAGTTTGCTTAGGAATGTAAGGCTGAATTGGCTTAAATATGGGTTTGAGTACTGGGTTCCAATACATAATTCTTAAAAGACTCAAAAACAATTTATGACTATTCTATAGTTTAACCATTTAATAATTATAGAGCATATTTATTTAAAAATACTTTTTAATGGGTATAAGCATAAGGTATTTACAAAAAGTCCTGTTAATAGATGGTTCACACCAGGATGGGTAAAACCTATTTATGTCAGTCATTCTCCCTCAGGTGGTATTTTAAAATTTTTTACAAGATTATTCAGACTTTTTGCTAGAACTAGCTTAGCTTATTTTTTAAAAAGCTTCAAAAATCTAAGAACAGTCCTATAAAAATTAGATCTTGCCTAGGCTATCCCTATGGTATATTTGCTAAGCAAGCTTCAGAATTAAAAATGATTAAATTAGGACAATCTTACCAAGAAAGCTGTTCCAGATATATTTTAATTAATTGTGTTAATTCTAGTTTAGCTAAGACTTAACCAGGCATTTTGATATTACAAAGACCTTCCTAAGTTATGCTTCCTTTAGATTTAAACATAATTCTGGGTTTGACAATAAAGCCTTATAAACACTTCTTTTCCTCATTCTTCCACTCACTTTCAGACTAGTCTTCTCCTTCATTTCCACCACCAAAAGAGATATTTACAAACTTCAATTAAAAATAAAAAAGGAAAAGATGCCACACCAACCCCAGTAGATTCTGTATGACAAGTTCCAGAGGCTGAAGCATTAAACTCCAAAGGGAGGAGGTTTCCTGGAACCGGTTGAGGAACTCTCTAGCCAGAGGAAATATTGAGACATAGTTCTCATGGCAGTTTGTCTGCTTTATCTTCTTCTATTCCTTTTCTATCTTTACAAGATGTTCCTGATAGCCTGGGCCAAGATTTTAAGTGAGAAAATTGGATAAGAAGCCACCCCTTGAAATGGGGTCACTGGCCATGACCTCTTCTCTGAGAGATTCAACACTTTGCTTCATAATCATTTGCATAATTACAAAATAATACTTTGAAAAACATCCTTCCAACAATATATGAACTCGTATGGCTGTGCATGTGTAGATGAGGTTGACTCTAACATTGTGGTATAAAAAGCATTGTTTAGGTATAGTTTTAAATTGAATTTTGAGGATTTTTAATAAGATAGAAGCTAGATATTAGATAAGGATTACTCATGGAAATTTATTAACTTGATCAGGACCTAGGGGTCATAACCAAGTGCCCTTGAAGACTTTTTGAATTTGCACGTACAAGTTTTCCATTAACTATAAGTGATTTTTTGTATTTTGTTCAAATTAGCGATTATGATGTTATCTGTTCCATTTGTAACTGATTCTTTGAATTCACTATTTAAGAAATGTATTACCTGATTGATTTTGTGGGTTTTTTTGGTGCCAGAGGATTATTATAATTTTTTGTGACTGTTTCATTGGACACATCTTTTAGAATTATAATCCCTGTTTTTCTTGTATAAAAACCCTACTTGAGGGCTACAAAATTCAGACTGCCTTGTTTTTGTTTCTGTTTGTCACCATAAAATCCTTAACCACCTAGTTTTTGAGGAACCATGTCCCAGAAAACCCCATACCCGACTTGGATGGTCAGTGGCAGATAGTGTCCAAGATGGAGTTTTACTGAGGTAAGCATAACACCTATGGGTGTTGGAATTTCCCTATCTCTAAAATAACACAGAAGTCACTTAGGCTGTTGTAAAGTACAAGGGACCTCACTCATAAGAGTGGGTTTTATGGTCTAAAAACAATGCTCAAAATTTAGGAGAAAAGGTCTTGGATAAGTAAAACATAAGTTCTGGGAGACATGTTAGAGCCTGTCTCATCAGACAGCAGAGGACCACCGGGTTGTAAAACTACATCATTCCTAGCGTTCCAGGAAGAGCAGCTTCCTCCTCAATCCTTTCAAGAGGTTAACTGTGAATTTCACTTTCCTGGCATCTCCAGTGTGTATCTGTTTGCACAAGGCTCTTTGCTCTCTAAAATCACCCATGTTTGGATGGGTTTTTCAGTAGGTCAGTTGCTTTTGGTTCATCACTTCTCCTGTAAGTAACCCTCACTTTGACATCTGTAACGAACTCCAGTAACTTACCGATTCACCAAACTGGGCTTCGGTAGCTTTGTTTTGTTGATCCATTATCAGTTCTCTCTCAGGATAAATAGTCATGTGTATCTTTTCTTCTGAGAAAAAAAGTACACACAACTCATTTGATACACAATCAGGGGTATGGTCATGAACCAAAGATGAGTTGGGCTATTGAGACATACACATGAAGCTGACCTGTAAAAGGATAGACATCCATGACAGAAATCTTGATGTAACTCCCGTTCCTCTTATGACATGGGGTTGTATACCTTTTGGGTATTGGGGTTGCATGGGCCTTGCTTTGAGTGATGAGACATCAATCAAGGCTGTGTCTTCTATCCAGAGAGAGAATCTGAGTAGAGGGTCTGCAGGATAAATCCAAATGGGGCTATTTTTGTCTATATAATATTGAGTGACATGCCTGCTTGAAGAGTAAAGCCTAACATATGATAACATAGTTAACCCAAGAAAGACTAAAGATTTGGAACATTTCTTTTCAGTCCCCGAGAGTAAAAAGTAAGGGAGGAGAGTGTTCATAAACTGAGCCTGAGGTCAGATTCAGTCAGGCATAACCACTTCTATTTGTAGTAAAAAGTCATGTCGTGCCAAAAAGTCAAGTCAGTGAGGACTTGCCTTTGTAAGGTATTATAAAGGCAATGGAATGTTCTGTTAGTTTTCTGAGCATTAGATTCTGGTTGGATAAAAGAGAAGATGAAATAGAGATATTAATTTATCTTTTCTTATAGTTGGGAAGATCCAAGAAATGGACAAAGTTAGACTTGTGCTAAAATCCCTTTCTGGGATTCAAAAACTTAATACTAAAGGTACTAGAGAATAACAGCATGACATAAAATAGCAATAAAGAAACTAGAAACTAAGACTTACTTACAAAAGTGATATAGTGCCTAGTTCACCAGGACTGTGTTCTCAAGAGAAATTTTTTTAAAGTGAATTAATCAGAGACTTAAGTATTTTATTGGGCTGTAGTGATTGGTGAGTTCCATGATAAAACCTGACTTTTTTTCTTCAGTTAGGAGAGGCTTTTGAAGGTCTAAATGATCAAGGAAATTTTTAAGATACTAAAACATACTGTAGGAGATGAGGAGAGGAAAAGCAATTGATGAATTCTCTACAGTTACTAAAAATCAAATGTGCAAGACTTGAACTTTTAGAAATCTTAGTGGGGGATATTGACACAACAAAACAAAGGGAACACTTTTTTTTCAAGTCTAATCAGTGTTTCACCAAGGGCTAGAAGAAGGAGGAAAACTTAAGAAGGTATAAACGGTCTTCTTAGAAACTCCTGTTATGGAGGAAACCACACAAGCCACTTCTCTGACAGGGAGATCAAAGTTGCCTGCAGGTGAGAGACATGCATGGTCTGGAGGCCTCCTATCAAACTATGAGCTCACCACCCTGCTACTAATGTAAAATTACTTGGGCTTTGTTAGATTCTGGAGCCAAGTGCATTTATGACAAATCTAAAAAGCACCAGGAGCAATGGGCAGCCGTGGGTGGATATGGGAATAAAATAGTCCCGGTTAAAAAGCACCAAGTTTCACTAACGGTGAGCAATGACCCATCCAGAGTGACTGTGTGCATTTCCTTCCTGAAGAAAAGTATGCTGAGGGCATAATTTGTTCTAGCCCTGGGCCTACACTGAAACAACACATGACAGAGGGAGCAGCAAGTAAATGGGAGTGAGGAGAGAAGAGAAGAGGGGAGAGAAGCAAAGAGAATATGAGTGGCCAAAGCTACAGTTCAAGTAGACTCTACCAGAGTCTGGGTGGGGTGTAACCAGGCAGATTGTTGTAATTTTAAGCAACAATATAAAATAACATAAAATAATTTTTCTTTTGTGGATGCAAGACCACTTGATACCACAGAGGCTATTCGTACTCAGCTTCAAGGGTTTTAATCTCCTTAACAAAGTTGTTTCAAAAGCAAATGTAGAGTGATGGATGTTGACTCATCTCTCCTGCTGGGTAATTGACATTTATTACAAAACTAAACAAAAGCATGCATGATTTGGGAAAAATTTCAACAACTTCTAGTTCAGTAATCAACTTTTTGTAGATAATCTTCTCCAATCATACACGTCATGTGTATTGTGATCATTGTCATAGTCCTCTGCGATTTCCATGATTACTATTCTGCCTTTTCCATGCCATGTCCTAGGAAGGAGCTTCGAGCTGGGCAAGAGACTTTCGAACTACCCTGCCAATCAGAATGGCCATTATCTACTGACACTTGCACAAACCTGGGTGTTGAGCCATAGATCAACCTTAAGGAGCTACCTCTGCTTTGAAGACTTCTGCTATTAACTGCTGCACTTCCTTTCTGCAGTTTAAAAGTTCAAGTCTAGAATTAGGGAACAGTTTAAATTACTGGTTCTGACTGAAGCTGACTGATGCCAACTGCGACATCTGGGATGCGACCTCAGCATTTCCTGTTGACATCAAGTGTGGCACAAGTCTCCTAGCTGTCTTGTTCTGACAACTCCAATGTTTGTTCATTCTCTGAGTGCTCATCCTCTTTGTTTTTTTCACAGTAAAATGAAAGGCTGTAATTTATACATCGGGCAAGAATCCAGGTCATTTTTGAGGTTGTCACTGTGTGTTGGCATGGACCCTGCTGACCTCTTTGTGAAGTATGGCCTGGAAGTCTGGTGCTAGGACTGAAGGTCTGGGCAATCGGTTGTTCAAGAGAGGGAAAATCAGAAGGATTGCTAGAATATTAGCTTTGTGAACATATTTATTTGTTTGTTTATTTTAGTTCGGTTTAAGTTCCAAGGGCACCACTTGAACCAAGTATCAGGACCTAAGATGTCAAGAGCTATGTAGACCCTGGGAAAAAGTAAGCATAAAAGCAATGCTGTAAACTGAGTAGGAAAGTCTAACAATTTAAAATTTGTGAACTGTGGCTTCAGAGCCAGGCATGCATTGTATTTAAGAAAGTTAACTTGTCATTTAAGCATCAAGTGTCAAAGAAAGAGCCATGCAGTTCCTCTTAAAGCACCTATTGAGTTCTCAACCCAGGCAAAAGAAGTTGTTCTGTTTGGAACTTCTAACTAAGAGCTTGACTTACCCTAGAGGAACATGCTCATTCTAGATTTGCCTTTTGGCACTTAGTCTCCATTTCTGTGTGTCTTGGGGGGCAGTGGCAAACCAGGAGTATGTGTGGAGGTCATTATTAGGTGATGCCCTCAGGATCTGACTGCTTTGTGCTTTGAGCTTCCTCATTTGGCCAGAAACTTGCTAATTTGGTAAGGATGGCTGGCCAGCAAGCCTCCAGGGATCTGATTATCTCTGCCTCCCCAACACTGGGACTGCAATTACACACACCATACCTGGCTCTTTAGATGAGTTTTGGATATCAAACTAATGTTCTCACGTTTGCGCTGCATGTAATTTACTGACGGAGCTACTAGCCAGGTTGTTTCCCATTTTCCCAGAAAGAGTACAAAAACACTACATTTTTCTCTCTTTTCTTCTAAAAAGGTTCATTATCAAAATCAAGACCTGATGGAAAAGTAAGCAGGTCCTAAATATTTCAGATTCAGTCTATGCTTTGTCAGGTCCTGCCTCTGGGGAGGCATTTGAACAGCCATCCCTCACCTCAGTAGCACAGCTTGAGAAAACTTGAGCAGGTAGCCCAAACAATTTTTGGTTTACTGACTTCTTTTTAACATTTTATAAACTTCCATGATAGCTCTTTTATTTTTATACCCAATAATACTTGTTTATATTCACTAATCAAAGCAAATATTGAGTTACTATCAGGGAACCAGGCATGATATTATGAAACCAAAGCCTGTGCTCCCATGAAAATTATAGCACAGTGGAAGGAGAAAACAGTAAGCATGACAACAATTTACAGAAATAGCTGCAGATTTAGCTATCATTCATTTAAAGTTACAGTGAAAAGTAGAAAAGAGTCTTTCCTGGGGAAGGCACCATGCTGAGGCTGATTGATAGAGCAACCTGGAGCAAAGACCCAGAGCAGGATGTAACCCCTCTGGTGAGAACTTCCCAACAGGAGTGGTCATACTAGATCTGTAGGAAAATAGCCCAGATGCAGCACAACTGTTCAGTGTACTTTTGTAAAGGCCTAGGTTTTCACGTGCCATGTCACAGAATCATAAACAAACAAACAAAAATCTTCTGGAGCTCAGAACACTCAAGGATCTTCCCAAGATTTCCAGAGAAAGGAGCACATAGAGAAGTGAAGACGCCAAGGTCCATGGAGATGGGGAACATCGCCTCGTGATCCTATCTAATCTGCCATATCCACTCATTCCTGGATTCAGGGAGTATTACTGGATTAAAGATACATACTCAGAATACATTATCTGGGCCCTATGCATTCATGAGCAAGGAGCAGAGCAAGAAAATATTTGGGGAGATTGAAGGGGCAATCAATAATCTTGATGAAAGATGCTGGACTTGTGGAGCAAGGTAGTTGAAAAGATGTGAAGGCACTTGAGATAGGAACACAAATGTGAAAATTGCTAATGATTCAGTAATAGTGCTAGCATTTGCTTAATGAGCAAACATCCTAACACATTTGAAAATCGTTAGTGAAATAGCTGTGGGTCCTCTGAGCTGCAGCTGGCAAATACAAGGATTTCGGTAGGGGCCACTGTTGAAAAGAAACAGGGAGAAGGCAATGAGGTACACCATAGTGTTGCAGGTCTGGTTTCCAGTGCAGGAAGAAGCAAGAAAAAGTGAGTGACTGTGAGCTCCATGCAGTGGAGCCATTGAACGGTCCTTGTGTCACAGCTGTCAATCACAGTGGCCCCGTATTCCTGGAGTTTGTCTGTTCAGTGTTCCTGCCACAGTCAGTATGATGAAGTGGTAAATTTAAGAATAGAACCTGAAGCTCTTGATGTATCACACGGCTTTAGAGTTCTTGCATTCTCAAGGCTCCCATGCCTTTAAATACATACATTCTACCTAATCAAGCTACAGATCATTTGGGAGACATTCCCGCAGTGAACGTAGGGTCTCCCGTAAATTGCTGTAGCTGAGGGGATCACAAAGACTTTGTGGTAGTGAAGTAGATTCAGCTCATTCTTTCTCATATTGTCTCTCCCATGTGTCTATGTGTCTGATATTTCTACAGTTTTTTTTCCTTTTATGAATCTTCTCACTGTCAGAGAAACAAATTCACAAAATTCCCCTTCATATGAAAAGAGGGTATTTCTTAAATTTCTGTTCCCTGACATTCCTGAATTTTTTTAGTCAATTTTTTTTGGCAAGTTATTTTTTCTGACCTTAACAAGCAATCCCAGATTCCCTGTTTTATCCTTCAATCTCTACATGGCTTCTGAGTGTACCCCAAAAGATGCCATCCTTTCCTCCTGTCCTTGCTGTGAAGAAAGAGGCCACTTACTTTCTCAAGATCTCAACTTCCTCATCTTGAGACTGGCCAAACACTTCAAAGAGCAATGGAGAGGGTTAAGTAGGCTGTGTGTATAAAATCAGTGATAGCCTTTGATAAATACGATTGCATTTCTAAAAAAAAAAAATATTGTTATGTCGTTATCCTCTTTCACATCAATGCCAATAAGTCAACCAGGTATTGGTTAATGGGATTTTGAGGCTAAATTGGTTCATTTTAAGTGTGAAGAAACATGGTTTTGCTGTATGAAAGTGGTAAGTTTGTTTGGAAGATAGTCTCAAAATACTCTCTTTTTAGTGTGTTTCTAAGTCTGAGGCAGCTAATAAATCACAACCCAACTCAAAACAGATAATAATTTCATAGTCAAACATGTTTGTTCTTTCCTGAAAATGTCCTCAGAAAAGCAATATCTCACAATTATCTAGTATAAACAGGAAGGGCTATGTATGTAACTTGGTTCTTTCCTCTCTGCTTGCATATTGCTTGCTTTGGAATTTAAAAAGTCAATCTCTCTCTTGAGTGTTGGAAATCACCACAAGCTGATCACTGTTTGAGTTTATCTGATGTTCTTGTTCTGCTTTTAGTGAGCATTGCGTCTCATGGTCTGGGGCCTCCGTCCTTGGAACCAGTCTTTCCTTATTTAATTGCTTCCTTTTCTGTTTCTCTCAGGCAGCTTTTCTTCTTTCTTTTATATTTGGTGAGCTTTTTAAATATTATTTTTCTTTATATTTGAAACTTTCATACCTGAATACAATATGAAACTCAAAAATATCCATGCTCATTTTCCCCTCAGATTCCCCGAAATGCTCTCCAAATGGATGGACCCTCCCAACTTGATGCTTTTTGTTTCTGTTTTTGTTTTATACCTTGTGGTGTAGGCATAATTAAGGAGGTCTGGGTTTCTGTAAGCAGATCCCAGCACTGAAAGAGCAGAGAACCATAGAAGCTTTCTTACTATAAGTATTCCCCAAATAAGCATCAGTTAGCCTTTATTCTGAATTCTTTTGGAATTCCTTAATTGTGCCTCAATGTGGAGTTGAATTGGGAGTGCCCTTACCTGTATATTCCATCCACTGGAATATGGAAAACCTGCTAGTGTCTGTGCATAAAAAGCAGAAAAGGCAAAGTATAGTTCTTCATCCTCCAGAAGCTTTTCTTATACAATGGGATTTTTCATTGCCACAAGGGAAGGATAACAAACATATACAAGTAACGAGAAAGCAATGATGAAGTCGTTGACTGATCTCAGTCTGCTTCTTGGTTCTTACAAATATGGGTTTTCAGGTTCATTCCTTTCTAAGTCTTGACTTGGAGACAGAAATGATTCTGCACTGATACATTTGAATCTTTGGGCTACCGGTGTTGGGTCCAGAGAGGTCATGCAAAGATGGGGACAGACCACCAAAGTCTAATAAACCAGAAGCAAACTTTATTCCAGAAACCAGAATCCAGGAATAAAAATAAAATAAAATAAAAAATCTCCATAGGGCACAAAAATCTTATCAGCTAGCTGAGACCACAGCCAGAGATGGTTTTTTTGTTAGGCTGTGCCAAAAGGCCAGTTTCTGAACCTATCTTTTTTATAATAAAGGGCACCAAATATTAGGTCTGAACAAAGAAATTTTTACAATCTCAAGATAAAACTCAGATACAGATTGCCTTGCTTTACAATCTCCATTAACAGATTATTTTAGTTAAACTAGTATTTGTACTTAATCTATTGTCTTCCTTGGTATTTCCAGGCAGTGTTTCTCATAGCAGAAACAATGCCTAACGCAGAGGCCATGTATCTTTGTCTCCTAAAGGTTAACTCAGCTCATATCTGTAGGCTAGTTCTCAGTTTGCAGAGCGATGTTTTGGCCTTTTAAATAGAGCTATGAGTTGTAGCCGACTGTTAATAGTTAATCCTCAAGCTACTGAGAAAGCTGATGACAGTGTTCTCATTCTCCTAGGCTTACAACTTTATATTTCCTTATTTCTATATTCCTATTTCTGGAACCTACATTTTTATTTTCTTATTCTTGGACTCTTCAACCGGTGCACAGTATCACACACTAACGTATGCAATGGAATCTTATGGTTCTAGAAGTAAAAGCCTGAGGTATAGGTTTGGGCAGGACTGCTGGTATTGTCAGACCTTTCTCCTTGGCTACAGCTGATTGCTTTCTCCCCCTGTTTCCCATTATCTTCCCTTTAAGTGGTGTCTGTGTCCTGAACTCATAATGATACCTGCAAAACTGGCCTAAGACCCACTCTATTCAGGAAATGTTATCTTGATTACCTTTTAAAAATCCCATCTCCAGATCTCCAGATAACAGTCACAGTCTCAGATAATAGAATTTAAAGTTTTAATATGGGAGATAGCACAATTTAGCCATTATTGGGGGAAAATTAAAGTAAATTGATTAATATTATAAAGAGAAGATTTGTTGACTATCAAGCATCTGTCCTCATCAGAGGCGGGGTACCCGGTTCCCAAAAGGAATTCAGCATGTTCCCAGGCTGAGGCCTTGAGGGAAAAGGGTGCCTGTACAAAGCCACAGGGCTTTGTGGAGCACAGACACCCACCCTTTTGACTGCGGCAGACCTTTGGAGAGGGCTTCTGATCCAGCCATCCGACATGGAGGGTAAGTGGGTCCCAGCCCACGTGCCTAGGTGTCTGGCCGCAAAAAGGACTAAGGACACTCTCCCATCCCCCAAACCTTTGGGCCATTAAGGGAGCTTCCCCTACCTATTGGCTTATCTGCTTAGCACACCCAAGCTTACATCCAAGCATCCCTCCCCCATTGGTGGTGCTGTCGTAGGTTCCCAAAAGGAACTCAGCCTGTTTCCAGGCTGAGGCTCTGAGGGAAAAGGGGGCGTATACAAAGCCACAGGACTTTGTGTGCTGCACGGAGCAGAGAAGCTCTCCCTTTTGTCTGCTTCAGGCCCATTTAGAGGGCTTTTGACCAAGACCCATCTGGATCTGAGGAGCTCGACAGGTTCTTGGGCCAGCGAAGGCCCCTGATCCAGGTCCATCCAGACCGAGCAAGTGGCCCTTTTCGAGTACCAGTTGATCCAACAGGAGGGGAAAAGATGGGCAGGCGCTAAGCCAGGAGTTCCTCCAACAACCTAAAAAGCAACATGACAATGCCAGAATCCAGCGATTATGCAACAAGAAGACCTAATCCAGAAGAAGTAGAAGAAATCGACTTGAAATGTAACTTTACAAAATGATAGAGAACATTAAAGAAGAGATGAAAAACTCCTTTAATGAAAGGGATGAGAAGACTAACAAAAAGTTAGAAGAAATGAATAAATACCTCAATGATACCCTAGAAAGCCAAGAAAAAGCAATCAAACAGGTGAAGGAAACAGTTCAAGACCTGAAAACTGAAATGGAGGCA
>JAQHUG010000194.1:3842790-3889869 GCA_028555095.1 Dicrostonyx torquatus | reverse complement strand
TGAGCTGCCATGTGGGTGCTGGGAATTGAACCCAGGTCCTCTGGAAGAGCATCCAGTGCTCTTAACCATTTGCATTTTTTTTTTGAGGCAGTGCCTAACTATGTAGATCAGGCTGGGTTTGAATTCACAGAGATCCGCCTGCCTCTGTCTTCCAAGTGTTGGGATTAACCTCTTGCATTACATGGCTGCAAACTTTCTCAATCTGGTTCTCTCTGCTCACCCTTTTACACATTTTCTTCTTCTTGGATGTGAGATAATGAATTTGGAAGCCATGGCTTATGGTGGAATCAGTAACTAGCAATGATCAGGCAACACTCTAGCTCGCTGAGTTTAGCTCACCAAGAGCTGAGAGAGGCTTGGTTGCTCTCAAGAATCCACATCCTTTAGGACAAGGTCAACATCTTGTATGTGATCACCCAAAACCGTATCTGATGTCTTTTGCCTGTATCTTTGGACACTTCTGTGACCCCCTTACTTCTATTCTTCACTTAACCTCTTTCAGTTTCTTCCATATGTGTGGCTGTTGAGGCACGAAGTCTCTGTCAGGCTATTCTGCCTCCCGTCGGGATGCTCTCCTCTAGGGGGCCTCCCCTTGGCCACTTCTACCTTCAGGTCCCTGACTCCTGCCGCTTCTGTTGGTGCCTTCTCTGACCTCCCTGTACCTAGTGCCCAGGTATGTGCACCCAAAGGGTGTTGGCTTCTGCCTGGCACTTATACCGTACTGTAACTGCTAACTGACCCCTCTTACGCTGTCAGCATGATGAGAGTCTAGGCAATTCTCCTTTACTAACTTGCCCATCTCCGGCGTCTTTCACTAGTCAATGCTACTTTTATTGAATCTGTGCTTGATGCATCTACTTTTTTTTTCCTCGGGGCTAAACACGTCTGACTAGTCGGGCAATGAAGGACAGTGAGCAAGCACTTCCGGTGCTTGAAAGACACGAGATCCTCTCTAGGCACCTCAGCATCTTAAGTCAGCAATCTCCACAGAGCACTACAAATTGTGATGCTCATAAAATGAAGAGGATGAAAAACGAACTCTTGCTTTCCCGGTTAAGTCAACAAACCTCCTTGCTTGAGGTTTGCGGAGTCAAGGAGAATGACCCTGAGTGTCTGTGGAGACACTGTTTTCTTCTTCTCTTCTTTCTCCTCTCCTCTGATCTCAAGGTTGCAAGGAAACTAAACAGAGTTCAACACATGAAGGACAAAAGGTCCAGTTCTTATCTTCTCTGCTCAAGTGTTTGATGAATACTTAACTGCAGGCTAATAAGATACCCTCTTTCCATTATCCCGTGCATTCTCTCCCCACACTGTGTGTTCACGTACGAGGTATGTTATGTATCACGGTGCTTATGTGGAGGTCAGAGGTCATTTTTGGCAGTTGATACTTCCGCTCTGAGACAGGTCTCTATCACTGCATGTGCTGGGCTAGCTGGCCTGCAGGCCTCTGGTGGTTCCCCCATCTCCCATCGCATCACAGGAGCAGTGGATTACAGCAGCACATCACTGCACCCAGATAACCAGGGCTCTGGGATTCAAACTCATTTCCTCACGCTGTGTCTTAAACCTGCTCCCCACTGATCCATCTTCCTAGACCTCTCCTCTAGAGACAGGAAGCCTTGACTGTCCTGCTAACGGCTCAGAGCCTTTGAGAGGCATCTTAAAATCAGACAGCTTCAGTTCTGTCATACATGATCGGATCACGTTCCTGAGATTCCAAAAGCGATTGTGCCCTGAACTGTCAGGACTGTCTAATACTGACAGGCATACAGCACCCACTCCCACTCTCTCATCCTTCCCATGTATCCAAGTCCCTGAACATGATGTGAGACTGCTCACAGACCGCTTCTCAAACAGGAGAAAATAACCGGCCAAGAAACAGGATCAAATGTTACTCTTAGGCAGACCAACTAAATAACCTTCAGCTCTTCTTGAAAGAGAACGGATCATCTAGAGAGCCATGAAATAACATGAGATCATCTGAGAGGCATCCAGGAAGAGTTGTTTGCTTACATACAATACTTGGGGACAAAAAGCAAACGCTGGTATTCCAGAAAGGCCGTGTAAGCTGGAAAGAACCAGCCAGAGAAGCACACAATGAGGGATTAAAGGCTAGGAGCACGCAGACAGGCCGCCAGAGAGGACACTGCTGATGATATATGATAAGAGCCTCCGGTTACAGTCCTCTACAGGCTCCATCACCCGGCCACAGAAAGAGAAGCTTTTTATTTATTTTACTCTGGGACAAGAACTCACTCTATAGCTCAGGTTGGCTTAGAACTCATGGAAATTCTCAGTAGGAGCCCCCCCAAATCCCCGTGTGCTGGGATTGCGGGTGTGAACCACCATACTCAGCTAGAAAGAAAGAAATGTAGAGGAACAAAGTGGGTTCCTGGCTTGTTCTTGCCATGTTGTCACTGGGTGGGGCTGGGGGGGGGCTTCTTGTTTATGTGCAAACACTCCCTTGTAGGTATTAACTAACTTAGACTGCAGGTATTTGGGAATCCATGTTAACTGGAGGTCTCGAATGTTGGTCACACTGAAGTACGATGAGGACCAAGGTCAGCTTACTAATATTCTCAAGTGCAAGTACACACTCTGCATGCTCTATCTCATTTTATTCACGCCTCTTCCATTTCATAGCATGTTTCTTGGTATGTAGGCTTACTTCACCGCAACGAAGTCACTCACAGGGAAGTGAAGAACAATTTTGCTTAAGTGAAGTATAAAACCAATTTTTTCCCCAGATCAATAAACTATTCATGGCCTGGACCCACGGATACAGTGTCTGCCACAGAGTGTAAGGCTCCACATAAAGGCTAAGCAGGCCTGGAGCTACCTGTAATCTCAGCACTTGGGAATCAGAGGCAATTCTCAGATCAAGTTGGCTAGATATGTTAGCCAAATCGGCCAGCTCTAGGCTCAGAGAAGGTACTTAGTGTCCCTCTCTGGCTTTCTCTCACCCTCTCTCTCACTCTCTCAGCTCAGAGAAGGTACTCAGCATCACTCTCTGGTTTACACACACACTCCCCCCCAGGCTCAGAGAAGTTTCAGTGTCAGTTTCTAGGTTATATGTGTGCCCTCACGCACATGCGCATGAACACACACACACACACCTGCACACGTATACACTCACACATGTGAACATACGTGCATGCACATCTCACACACAAAGATGTTCAAACTGATATAAGCTACTGGGGATGGGTACTTCTCCCTGCCTCCACGCAAACTCTTTTGTTCTCTTTCAGAAGTGTTTTCAGAAGTATGAACTATTTCAATTACCTTTTCCATCAACCATTAAATGATTAAAAGATTCTCTAGACTAAGGATATTACCGGAACACACTTATCATACTCTGACTTTGTTGTATCAAAGAGAAGACTGAGTCCTAAAATAAAAAGCTGTAGCGGTGTTAGCTGGGGAACATGTGCTGCACAATCTAATTCTATACAAGGTGAGCTCTAGAGACCTAGAGAACTAAGGTGAGATGGAATGAGCTTCGAACCACGGCTACCAGAAGGCTGCCTTATTTTCCTAGAGTCACAGGTAATGAGATTCACGTCCAGTGACTTCTTACATGAGGTCAAACTGAATTAAGGCTCGGGTTTGTGCCTTGTCTGAAGAATTCACTGTGGCTGTGGAATCCCACCCAGATATTTTCAATGCCCCCTTGAATTTAAAGAGTTAAAATGCCCCCATAAATATGTATTGCCATACTTGAAGTCAGGAGTGACAACAAAACTATAAAGTATCTTTACACAAACTCTTGCTTGTGAGCAACCCTAGAGTGAGGCAGCTCTCCTGAGGTCACTCTTCAGAAGGCCACATCCTCAGAGCAGCAGCCCTGCCTGACTTCCATCAGACAAGTCCTGTGTCACAGTTTTATTATGTCATTCCTACAAACTGACACCAACTTCACAGGACACCTGACTCAGCGATTCCTGCCAGTGTAGTTCTTTGAAAGAAATCAATGAAAACTACACATCAACACCTTCATTCACACAGAGTGACAAATCCAGAAATGACAATAATAAGCTTGTCAGATTTACACACTCAAACACAGTTTTTGTTTTTTTAACTAGTCATTTTGAGAAGTGACACTTACCCTAAAATTGAGAGTAACTATCTGGTACACACACTCACATTGGCCCTAACACCCTGTCAACATCCACCACAAAGAATTCCTTCCACCACTGTGGAGGCCCAAAAATATGAGCCTATTTCCACCTTGACCAAAGATCAGAGAGTTGGGACTGACTTCTATCCCTTCAAGGTTACTGCGTTTCTACCTTAAACAAGAGTGTAAGGAGTCAACTAAGTTTCCAGTTCCCTTAAGGAGAAAACACTGGATTCCATCCAGGAAGTGGTTTGCTTACAGAATGTTTTAGTCTAGGGTGTGAGCGTGACTTGTTTTGCCCTTGCAACAGAATGTTTACCTATGGACGTAGCCCACAACCTTCAACTGGTCTGTCCATTTCCTTGTATCATGTTAATGCATTTTTTTTTAAAAAAAATATTACTCCTACCTCTTGGGGTTAGGATATTTTAAGCAAATGGAAATTAAATGTGGAAGATTTCAGTATTCACTGGAACTCCCTCCTGGTACTATTCTATGTTTTCTGTATTATTATTTTCATATGTGTCTTCATATTCTTTACTAATATTTCTAAATCTCCATGCCCCTATCCTGGCAAGTGGTATTTTTGTCAAGGCTGGACCCTGATATATGGCACTCAATGCGTGGTGACTGGTGAACCCTAAAATGCACAGAAGTGTGCCCAATCTAGCTTTGTTGTTTCCTGGCTGTGAACATTTGACAACCATTCTCTCATTCCTGTATTTCCTGTCTGACTCAATTCCTGAATCTGACATCAAGATTTGTTCACTGTGAACTAAGAGACTAAGATGAAATACAATGACCATTGAACTATGGCTACCAAAGGGATTTTTTTCCCCCATAGAATCCCAGGTAGTGAGATTCAAGTCCACGGCAGAGCTACGGAGTATGATTGCACAGGTCCCCGAATGGCTTATCTTGGTATTCTCTACTCCCTACACTCAGTTTCTAGTTTCCATCCAGTGAACAACTGCCCATTAGTTGGTACTTGCATTGTACAAGCACCTGGCATACAGATGAATATTCAAATATATATATATTAGGGATATTAGATAATAATATAGATAATAATCTAAAGATAGAAATTTTTATGGTCATTACTTGATCACACAGTAAAAATTTTAACAGGAATTCAATAAAGCACCCAAGTGAAGTGGAGGAGTCTGAATCCACTGCAGAAGTGGGACATGCAAAGTAAGCCTTGCAGTGCACACCCATTGCTGAGTGACTTAGAATGGCCATGGAGAGCACTGGTGGATGAAACAAAGCCTTGCCACCTGGCGCACGCCCATTTGCCGAGTGACTTAGAATAACTATGGAGAGCACCACAGTGAAATTGGCAGACTTTTTTTTTTTTTTCTTTCGTTTGGTTGGTTGAGGGAGGTTCTTCCTACAATTGACTGAGCACATGTGGCCCTCCTACCAAGGATCTGGGACTACAGGCATGTGTCACCCTTGATTCTCTCTATACTCCTGTCTTTCATTTCCAAAACCAAGTGGTTTTTGTTGTTGCTTGAGACAAGATCTATTCTATACCCGTCTGTCCTGGAATTCACTATGTAGGCCAGGCTGATCTCAAACCTGCTTCTGCCTCCCAGCATTGGGAGTAAAGGTGTGTGCTACAACACCTGGCCCCAAATCGTGTTGTTTTAAAGAAACCAAATCTGAAGTAGACCATTTCATACATGTGGGAACCTCTGTTCACACGATAAGTTATTTCCATTCTGTAGACACTCAGAATTTAGAAATAAAGTTACTAAGTGCAATGTATTACCCGTGTATCAACATGAAAACAGGAGAATGTACTAATCCTGTGTGACTCGAATGTATGATAACCAAGTGATAGGAATAAACGGGACATGGTGGCTCACACCTGTAAGTTAAGATTCTGAAGGCTGAGGCAGAACTACTGAAAGTTCAAAGACAGCCTTGGTTATAGCCTGGTCCCACACTGAGTTTTAGGGCAGTGTAAATCTTGTCTTAAACAAACAGATGAAGGTAGACAGAGGAGACGGAGGACCTAGTGCCAGGTTTCTATCAGAGATGGCCGCTTTGCCAGGACAGGACTTGGTTTCCTCATCTGCAACCTGACTGCCAGGATCCTTTAGTTTATATCCAATTTGGAAAGTCACTAATTGTACAGCAATGTAACAGATGTTCAGTGACATCTAAAATAATATAATCTTAATTTTCCCTACAAGTATTGGTTGCCTTCTGTGCTCTTCATTGTCTGAGCACCAAACATCTTAGTTACACTTGGTTTTTCTAATTTGCTGTCCTGTTGCTGTTGTAAAAACAATTTAGGTAGGAATGTGTAGTTCAGCTCACTGGTTCCAGCCCGTTACTGAGGGAAGTCAGGGCGGGAACCTGGAGACAGGTTCCATGCGGAACACTACTCACAGGCTCACTCGCCTGAACAGGGATGGCATTTCCCACAGTGGACTGGGTCCTCCAACATCAACTAGCAATTCAGAAAATGCTTCACAGACATGGCCACAGGCCAACATTATCTGGTCAAATCTTCAGCAGAGGAAGGAACACCTTCCAGGGTGACTCTAGGTTTGTGCCAAGTTGACACTTGGTGTTTCTTTTCCTCAGGAGAGTGTTTCTATAGTTCTCTTCAGAGCTCCTCATGCATGGGTTTTCTCCTTACCCTGCCAAACTTAAGTCAGCGCTGTGCTGTGCAGGTCGCCTGTTCAGGTTTTCTGGCTGACTCAATAGCTTCGGCAGCTGTTTCTTTGGTTATTTTTATTAGTGCTTCTTATTTACAAGTGTGTGATGATAGCTTAAAGGGTTTCAATTTTTTCTGATTATTGAAAAATAGTTTTTGAACATTTACCTTGTGTATTAAATATGCTGTGGCCATAATTACTTAATTCATCAGCTTGCACTCACCAGTAAGAATCCTTTGATGTGTTCTCACTAAAATGGGGAAACACTCGCAAATTGAGAAGTTCAAGATGAGAGTCCTTCAGTTAACCCACGTGACCGTCGGGCAAGTTACACTGCTGTGATGGGTTCCAGACAGCTTCCTACCACGTGTGTTGGGTGTGAATAGCACTCATGTTCTCAATATTGTGTTTGTAGTGATGACTGGCACACAGCAGACATTCAGTGACTTACCTTGGACTAAACGTGGCGGGTTTACAGTCTAACACGAAGAACTTGGTTTCCCCATCACAGCGTCTAGACCAGCATTCCCAAGCTGTGCTGAGTTACTGCAAAAGTTCGTTTGATTTTACTTACTTGACTTTCTGTGGACAATTACAGAGAGAGACATACTTCCTCCAGGGAAGCAGATTTTAAAATCTAGATTCATAAAACAAGCTTCAGAGCTCTGCTTTCCAAATATTTCACTTCAATGTTTTTTTTTTTTTGAAGCTTTATGGAAAATGAGTGCTATCATGTCAAAAAGATAGGAAGCAGACAATTCTTGCTAACATGTAAGAAAACTGCGCTTTATTTTTTAATTTAAAAGTAATTTTAAAGTTTAAAAGCAATTTTAAACTTTAAAAGTAATTTTACACTTCTAAGTTTTCAAAGCTTGTCTTACTTATTGTGTACCCTTGTGTGTTGGCATACACGTGCTACATGTAATGGTTGAAAACTTCAGTGTCAGTATTAAAAAAGGTGGCAAGCTGGGTGTGGTGGCACATGCCTATAATCCCAATACTCCGATGGGAGAGAGGAGGATCATGAGTTCAAGGCTAGCCTGGGCTACGGAGTGAGGTCCTGATGAAAATACAGAACTGGGTACATACAACTGCAGCAAGAGTGCTAGCCTCACACCAGCGAAAATCTTATCTAGACTTGATTTAATGTCCATGATTATGGTCCTTATTTACTATCTCTAGTCTTCCTAAACTGTTTCCCCACATCTACTTGGATTAATAGCAATTCCATCACTCCAGGTGCCGAGGCTGATGTAACGGGATCGTTTTGTGCACGTGTGCATGTGTGTGTGCGCAAGTGTGTGTGCATACAGGAAGGATGGAACCCCTGGCCCCTCGACCACTGAGCGACTCTCTGCAGCACTCTCCAGCAAGTTCTGCCAGCCATGCCTTCCAAACCGCATCCAGCCCAACTTCTCTACCACCTTAGACACCGACCGCTCTCCCTTCTCTCTGTTCAGATGTGCTTACGGGCCAGATTGCTTTACACAGAACCAAGAGCCCCCAGTCATGCTATTCAGGGTCTAGCGCTACCCTTCCACCCCTACACACCTGACTTTGCTCTCTTACCGACTGCTCTCCCCCTTCTCATACTCCGTGGGTGTTTAGAACAAAGCTTCCACACAGAGGCATTCAAGTGTGTGCTCTGCCAGGACTAGTGATGGGAGTGGAAAGACAGCGCACACTCTGGAGTGATTCTGAAGGAGGTGTGGGGTGCAGCGATGCAGCGCGGATACAGAGCCTGCTGCTCTAACTGCGCTTCCAGCACAGAGAAAAAGCCATGGCAAAGTCGGCAGCATGAGCTGCACTGAGGCGAATGCCACAATTCTAAATGTTGTTTACAAATTTAAAGAGAAATTGGATACCTACCGGTGCCCTCGGTTTGTGTCAGAGTCATTATCACTCCTGAGTCCTGAGATATCCGGGGAGGGGGAGGTATTTAAATGTTAGCTGGAACTATTTATTTGCATAATTATTTATTTTTACCCTGCTCCATAGTAATTATAGCTTCAAAAAGAACTGGTAAAATACAATTCTGATGAAATGCTTGCCAGGTACGTGTAGGCCTTCAGTTCTAATCTCCAGTACCACCTGGAACAGCCAGGCCAGGGTAACCTGGAACAGGCAGGATAGGGTAACCTCGTATGGGAAGGATGGGTTAACCTGGTAAAGGTATGACAGAGTAACCTGCAATAGGTAGGATGGGCTAACCTGGTACAGGCAGACTGGGGTAACCTAGAACAGGTAGGATGCAGTAAACTGGCATGGGTAGAACGGGATAACCTGGAATGAATAGGATGGGGTAACCTGCAAAGATACTTACGACTGTCTGACAGACGAGAATATGCTGCATGGATAGGAATAGAATCCTTTCATTCAGATGAAGGGCCTTCTAAATAAGATCACTTTGATGCAATAAGACTTAAGAGTTACCTTCCTTGAGAGTTCATTTAGAAGTACATATAACCATTTTTCCCTTGCCCAAAATATGGACTTTTTAAAAGTTCTTTACAGATTTATTATCATTATTATTTGTTTTGTTTTTCTTTTTTGTGTGTGTGTTTTTGAGACAGGGTTTTTATGTAGCCTTGGCTGGGCTGGAACTCACTCTGTCAACCAGGCTGGTCTCAAACTCAGAGATCCATCTGCCTCTGCTTCCCCAGTGCTAGGGTTAAAGCTGTATGCTGCCACCACCTTCACACACACACACAAAAAATTGTTTGTATGTGCACGTGTTTGCACATGCGCAGGTGCAGGCACTTAGGACAGCACTGGAGTCCCTGGAGGCAATCAAATGTGGTGTAAGCCACCTGCCGCAAGCGGGTGCTGGATGAAACTCCCATCCTCTGCAAGAGCAGCAAGTGCTCTCGACCTCTAAGCCACCTGTCCAGGCCCTGAAATTCCTTTAGCACAGATGAGTAAGTATGGCACCGCCAAAGAAACAGAACTACTATTCAAAGTGCTTGAACAAAAACGTCTGACTTAGAATTTTTATTTTCTGAGTTTTAAAAACTTGAGTTGCATAGAAAACGAGTCATGTTTTATATCTTAGCTGATAGAAGACAAAAATTCAGGGCTTCTGGGAAGAACATGGAACCTTGATCATCACAAGCACAATTCAGGTAGCTCAGTCTCCAGCTCCCTAACAGGTCTAACCTAGAGAACAGAGACTTTAGTGTTCCACTAAATGCAAACTCCTTTGTATTTAATATGACTACATCAGAGAGTGGAGCAGAACCTTTTAGTCTTGGGTAGACTTATCACTTCTGGCTTCCCGTTCTCAACTGTAAAAAAAAAAAAAGGAACCCACAGAGACAAATTCAAATATCTATTTTGAAAAGTATTTACTTAGTTTGAATAAATTAATTGCAAATAAAAATTAAGCTACAATATATAGCCTCAACAGAAACAGAACAAACACAACACAGGACTCGATTTCCTTGCATCAGTCACAAAGCGTGTGACTAGAAAACTTCAAAATCAATTAAATTTCTTTGAAAAAAGGGTAATAACCAGCAGTTACTGATACATCACAGCTAACTTATAATACAAATTTCTTGACATGCATTTCCTGAGTGAACCCAAATGATCATTTTCAAAACAAAGAATTTTGACAACCAAATAAAATAAAATAGTTCATGGCTTCTAAGTGACTTTTTTGTTTTACTTAAGAAAATCAAAACATTGATGTAGTAAGATAAATTAAATCTAAACTACCACATATAAAAATCTGACAATAGTCAATTAAGTATTATACAATTTTTCAAACTAAAGGAAAAGAAATCAAAAGACTGAAAGATGACTTTGTCTACTCTAATGTACACGGATTTCTACAAGTGTTAAAAGGGTTTGGTGTAGTGCAACTGTTTGTATGTCTGGGGCATTTTAAAAAAGGCTAGGGTGAGAAGAAACTGTCTTGCAAAGCACATACTGGGATTAGAGAACTAAGACCCTGCGGTGTGTCCTCCTCTGCTGTCACTCGCCTTCATCCGCCAACCAAACATTTCACCAGTCACACCGAGGCCACAGTTAAGGCTGGTCTGCTGGGTTAAAAGGGAGGTACTACTGTCATTCAACCCTTTGTAGCTCTAGATTTCTAATGCCTGGAATAATCAAATACAGAGTAATTAACTAAACACTTTTTATTTCATTTTTCTAAAAGCAAATCAAGTAATTTTCTTTTCTTGTTAATTTCTTGTTAATTTATGCACTTTCTCAGAGGATTTTTTTCTTTTTTCTTTTTTTTAGAAACAGTGAACAGATGAACCACAGTTTATATCCAAAAAAATAAACTTGCCAAATGTCGCTGGCACTAAAAACAGATCAGTTACCACGGGAGAAAAATAGATCATCTAGATTAGATTGCATATTCAAAGGAGCATATAAAATGTCTCTTAGCATTAGCTTCTGTTATAGTACTACACTTGAGAGAAACATTAAGGAAAAAAACGTTTTCCGATTAACTTTAATGTGGTTAAAAACAAACACCTCTTAGACAATGGTAATTAATGTGAATCTGGTTTTATGAAATACTCTAATTCATCAAATTCCCTACTTATATGTGCCTGGGGAAGGAAGCTCTCGTCTTTCTTAACTGTAAATCCTTTGAGCTATGCACCCACTAAACTATTTCACACCAAAGTGTGTGACTCCATCATCACCATGCTATTCTATCACGACATTCTAAGGTATTTTCTATGATAAAGATAAATAGAAAAAATTAATATACATGTTGCTGTATTTTACAATGTTTGCAACAAATTGTAAACTAACATAGTTTGAACCAACAGACCCTCAGTTATACAGAACAACTCAACACTGAGGATGGGTGGTGATTCAAAAACACTAAAACGAAGGCATCAGATTAGACTATGTCTTTTTCTCCTCAAAATATAGTTTTAAAACTCAGAATTCAGAAGTCTGGAACTTTCAAAAATTCCTTTGCTTGAGTTTCCCAGATTTTTCTCAGAAATTGCTATTATAAATATTTTAAAAAATTCTTCATCTTAATGCAAATGACCAGAGCAGAGGAACTTACATGGACAACGGGTTGGAAAACCCAACTTCCTTAGCTTATAAACTTAATGCAGTCCCACAGACACTGTTAGTCTAGAGGTCCTTGGAAAATGAGTCTGATATAGCCTTGTTCACCAGCCAACTGATGTGCACAGAAGGGGCAGGCTGCATGAAAAGTGTGAGTACCATGAGGAAGTGGGATCTGGGACCAATAGGCCGTTGTCTTTTCTGAACACACGTGCCCACAAGGGCTAAAGGCATGGGTGGGAGGGCCGGCGTCCACATAAAATCCAGCTTCACATCCAAGCCACAGAGGGACATAGGGACCAACAGACCTACACATAGGACATTCACGATCTTTTCCGTCACGTTCTTCTTTGTTTCCCCAGTTATGATAACCATGAACATGGCCACAGTTTAGATATACCCACGGCTGTTTTTCATCGACAACGTCTTTCCTCTTCATACTGGGAAAGGCTAGTGTGTTGAACCCTACAGGGCACTGAGGTCGAGCTGCATTAATTTCCTGTCTTAAAGCTTCTAAATGCTTCACAGTAGGAGTGTGGGAAAGGCCTTCTGCAGTACGCCAAAGCAAGGTTGCACCACAAAGGTCAATTAAGGAGCCATCTTGTAGCTGATTGGTTTCAATTTCCACCTGAAGCAGAAAAGAATCAAAACCACTTTTACCCTTGTGTTTACATTAGATCTTCAGTAAGTCCTAGCAAGTGCGGGAGGGCAGCTCTTCCAGGGCTACTTGCTAGACTTAAGGAAGTTTCTATTTATGTGTAATGTAGAAACAGAAATTTCAGCAGAAGTTATGAAAATGTTGAATTTGAAAATCAACAATACATTGAATAGTAACTTTTCAAGACAAAAGATAACTTATGATTTAATTACCTAACTAATCAACAAACTTAATTATTTTTAATTAGTTAAGTATAGTCAAAGACAAAGAATAGATGCTTAATCTTTCCTAATTGAACAAAACATTATCATCTAGAATTGGTGCTTGGAAGTCAGTGTTTGATGGTCTTAGTTTTTGTGTGTCAGAACTATGTCTAAGAGCTGAAAAAACCAACACACACACACACACACACACACACACACAAAACATCCACTTCAACTCATCCCGTTTATTGTTGTAAAAAGAAGCTATATAAAAGTATTTACCATCTTTCCTCTCTGTTGGGCTGATCTTGTTTCTCGCAGACTGAACACATTCCCACATACTGATATTTCTCTCCATATTCCAGGCTTGGAGTCTTCTGTGAAGCCATTGCGTGGATGCATCACAAGGACACCATTAGTGGTCAGACCATCCATCTGCCCATCAGATGTCTTCCATTTGGCAGCCTTTTCCTGTAACAAGTGAGGTTCTAGTTATATGCAATTTGGAAATAGAAACTTGTGTAAAAGAATGCATTAGGAAAAAAGCTTTTTACCCCAAGAAAGATGTTTTTTGATGAATCAAATCCTGCAGCATAAATCCGAGCAGTAAAGGGGGGATTGCGCTCACATATGATCCTACAGGCAAATCTTGAGATAGTGCTTTGTACTGACTGCGTGTCAGAATTACTCTGACTTCCAGGAACTGTGTCAGTTACTACAAAATCAATAGGACTTTCAGTTGACCGACCAATCTAAAAGAAAAAAAAAAAAAAGAACATATAACTTAATTCAAAGAACACAGTAGACTCCATTAAGAGAGAGATACGGTAAAAACATTAAGCCTCTGAAATTTCTAAAGCTCAAACTTATAATACTTAACTATGGAGACATCTACACCTTTGAAAACTAATCTGTCACACTCTCTGATACAGCAGTCACTTGGAGTACAGAATTAAGTGGAAACATACGGTGGAATTTCCGAGACCCTTGGGGAATAAAGAATTCAATGTGGTTGAAGTTCTTACATGGCCATAGACTTTAACCCTTTTAAGGTAGAAATATAACTACCATATATTGTCCCCCCTTAACAGAATACACAGAATGTGAGTAAATCTTTCATGATGACCCCAGTTTAAAAAGTTAAACTGTTGTTGGGTTCAGGAGCTGTCCACCAACACTGATCCTTGTTAGTGGCTGCATATATGGTCTGCTCTGGGTCTCTGTATTAGGTTAGCAGCTGTCAGTTTTTGCTTTTGGTTGTGCTTGTTTATAGGAACAAGCTCTCCTCGAACCACTTACTCTGATAAGGATTGAGACATCAAATAACTAAACTTCAAAGAACAGTACTTCAAAGGTACTTTGTTCCAAGGTCCCCCAAGGAGGCACAGAAAAAGAATTCTCTGTGTAGACTGTAGGATTTGTCGTAGATCTAGGCATTTTTCCATTTCTGAGTAGTAAGGCCTGCAGCTGGAGTCCTCGGCGAGGCATGTGTCAGGTAAACTATCTTTAAAGTGCTAGAGAGTAAGCAAGTCCTCCGCATCATCAAAGTCGAGGGGAAAAGAGAAGTGAATGACAAAAGTGGCACATGTCACTGGTTTCAGCGGGATGTCTTGAAGCCATCAGCTCCGTAATATACTAACAGCTTAATGATGGCATGTAGAAAATCCCAACTCTCTGCAAACAGGGTGCCTTTGTGTTGGGGAGGGGTCCAGCTATATAGCCCATGGGGGCTAGGTACTCTTCCTCCTCCTGCCTCAGTTTCCCAAGTAGCTGGAATTACAATTCTGTGCCACAGCATATGTTTTTACTTTTCCAGAGGAGATAAGAGTAGACTCAAGAGCTGCCTTAAAAAGGTTAAAAAAAAAATCAATCCAAACTAATTTCCGGTTATTTCTACATACCACGTTCTAGCTCTAAGTAGAACTGTCAATCTTCTACCACACTTTATGCCATTCCACTGTTGGTTACTGTCAGAAGTCCTATTAAACCTGGTCAGAAGGGACAGACTAAAGAAAGACTGAAGTCTTTACCCATCAGAAGTCTGCACTTCACAGTGAATACCGCCACATAACTGGACTGGACTGGACTGGAATCTGAACTTCGACCTGACAGGCTCAGCATGAATATTCTTATTCAGTTTGGAAGGCAGATAATTCATCCCTTAATTTACTAGACTGGTTTCTGATTTTTCTTAGACTTTATAGTGCAGATATGTTTAAATTTCCATAGGGATGATGCTCGTAGAAACACATTTTTAATATTGTAAAATTAACTTAGAAAAACAAAGCACCAACTACAACGGATAAGATAAATACAAGGTACTTTTTAAAATTAAATTTCAAATCTGTGAGCAAACAGCTACCTATCATCTTGATTTTAAAAAAACTAACCACATTCATTTTAAAAATTGCTTGTTGATAATGATGTGGATAAACAGTTACTATTATGTTATTTTTATCATGCTCCAATCTTTCATCACTAAGGTTGTTGTTTATTTAGTTTAGTAAGAACTAGGAAGAGAAACAAACACCCATATTCTAATAATAACTGTAAAGATACTACTCTTAACAAAACAAATCTGCATCTTTACAGAGCTAGACAAGAGATCAGCCTCAAACATATTTTGCTAATGATCAAAATTAAATACCATTCTAGGTGTTTTTATTTAGTATTTTAAAGAAAAATGAAAAAAACCTAACTGGGACAATTTTAATTGATTGATAATAGTCAATTTTAGTTAAGTTTCTTTAGAAAACCTAACATTAAGAGATAAAATATCAAGAATTCTAATGTCTCTAGGCTCCACTGCTCTTTAATCTACCAGTATATAAAAATAAGTATCAGCACCAGACTGGTACAGAGAAAGGGAGCCAGAGGGAGAGACTTTTATTATACCCGTAGCTTTGACCCGACGTGTGTTGAAAACCAAATTCCTATAGTTGAAGTAAATAGTTAGGAAACTGACTGCACTTTTTGTTGCTTAGAGAGAAAGGTAGGAGAGGGTGGCAACAGAAAGTCCAAACGATGTGCAGAATGTTTCTGGATTTCTTGTTTGGAATAACAACA
The DNA here is from genome assembly GCA_028555095.1 of Dicrostonyx torquatus. Lineage (NCBI taxonomy): Eukaryota > Metazoa > Chordata > Mammalia > Rodentia > Cricetidae > Dicrostonyx > Dicrostonyx torquatus. The sequence goes on along the minus strand of JAQHUG010000194.1, from coordinate 3,874,107 downwards.
AACATTTACTAAGAGTTTACTAGATTGCTGGCTCAGATCTGCATATGCTCCATGCACACGCTCATTTAAGCTCTAACACTCCTGAGGGAGAGGATCTTCTCTGCACGTTACAGAGGGGGACGAGGCTGCACAGAGTAGTCTGCCAGGAACTCAGATCCTACAGCCATCTCTATCTCTGTGTGAGTGCCTGCATGCATGTCCACACACCATTTGTGTGCCTAGTGTACTTGGAGGCCAGAAGAGATGTTAGATCCCCTGGAACCTGAGCTGCAGGCAGTTATGAGCCTCCTAATGTGGGTGCTTGGAACCCAATCTCGGTCCTCTGCAAGAGTAGCAAGTGATCGTAACCCTTAAAGTCAACTCTCTAGCTTCAAAGCCCATCTTTAAACAATACTACAACGACTTTAGATACAAGAGTTCAAAAATCAATACATATTTTAAACATACATTATGAAAGTATGATAATATTTAATCGAATTATAGCAAAATCACTGACAATACGTTTTTAAATTTTTTTCATTTTTAAAGAAAAAAATTTATGTTAGAAAATACCTGAAACATATCAGTGTTGCTGTCATGAGTATATTCAACCACCACTGTCTGGGCTCGAGACAAAGTATATGATATGCTATGCTGGTCCTTGTTGCTTATTGCCTATGAATGAAAAAGTTAGCAAAAATTAGCAGTCAATCAAATCAGAAAATCTCTTGTCTAAAGAAAGATAAAGTATCTGTCACATACACGTATCTTTCTCCTGGAATTTAGGGCAAAGGTTAAAAAGTCTGTAACTTCAATTCTGACTGTGGTTTCCTCAGGCTCAGTGGTTATAGAACACTTGACAAGAACAAAACATACATTTTAAACTCTTTTCACTTAAAAGTACTTTCAATTATAATGGAGTCAAAATCAACTACCATGTAGAAACTGAAACCAACACACAGTATTTTTCTGGTGAGGAAAAAAACCCACAAAATTCTTGCAAGAAGAAAAAAAACACCTCATTTTTAAAGCGATGTAAAGAATTATCCAGTTAAGTCAGAATTATCAGTTCATTTTATGATCCTACAGATGACAAGTATTTATGATACACTGGACCAGATACAGAAAAATTTATAGGATGATTAAACATTACAAGACGAAATAGATACCATGATGATAGGCACATTTTTACTTATCCTAAGTGGAAGCTCACTGTTTCTGTTTTATTTTCAGGCTTTCTATGGAAAAGAGTTGAGGACAATACTGGAAGGAAAAACTTAGTTACTGAATGAAGGACGTAGAAACCGGCATACAAAAGGAAAACAGATAAAAGACACAAAAGTAAACAAAGCAAAGAGGGGGAAATGTTTGCTCTCATTTTTTAGTTAATCTGTAATAAGTAAGGCTTTAAAGAAATTAATTTTCAAATATCTAAAGATAATAAATACCTAAGCACCAAACACCAGATTTTAGCAAAGCTTAAAAGTGCTATTTTACCATCTCACTTGTTTGCGGACTATTTTGAGACAGGATTTCTTTACATAGCCCTGGTTGTCCTGGAACTTGCTATGTAGACCAAGCTGGCCTCTAATTTACCGATTTTATGATCTGCCTCTGTCTCCTGAGTGATGGCATTAAAGGCATAAGCCACCATATTAGGCTTCTGTGTTTGTGTTTGTTTTGAGTGTATGTAGTCCAGGCTGGCCTTCAACTTGAAATCCTATCTCAGTTTCTATGGAGTGTGGTGGTTACAGGTGCGTGTTAATACCTGGCTTTCATTTCCTTCCTTCCTTTCTGGTTTTTAAATTTTTAAAATCCTGTCTTAGGTAGCTTAGAATGACCCAGACCTCACTATGCAATGCAGACTAGCTTTGAATTAATTCTGGATCCTCCTTAGTTTCCCATGGACTGGGATTATATAGGTATGGACAATCAATCAGACTCTGTCTTGTGCACAAACCTCATTTATTTATTTGTGAATGTGTGTGTCTGCTCATGCACACGTGGGAATCACAATACTACTTGTGGGAGTCAGTTCTCTCCTCTCGTGGGTTCTAGGGATCCAACTCAGGCAGTTAGGTTTAATGCAAAGTTCATTAACCCAATGAATGATTTTGGTGCCTTCCCCCACTTTTTTATTATTAAACTTTGAAATATAATTGAGGCTACTCTCATGCATTTTCTATGTCCCTCTCTCGAGGTATCCTCATGAATGCAGTACAGAGAATTATTATTTATGTATTCATAAGTACAATTGTTTTCACCTGTTTTAAAATCTACAGAAACTCTATATTAAGAGAATAAATTTTCAAATAATTGCTAATTTCTGGAATTTTCTTTAGGGGAGCAAGGGAAGAAGACAGGGTCTCAAGGTGCTGTCTGTGTTGATCTCTAACTCTCCATTCTTCCTTATTCTTTGGAACAGAGAATAAAGGTGTGTGCCACACGACAGGGCTGCAGTTAGCTTTGTTGTAGTGGATGTGTTGGATCAAACACCCAGGGCATTACACACTAGGAAACAGCCCTACCACTGAGCAAAACCTTTAATTCTGAAAGTTAACTCATTGAGGCTGTAATTATTTTTTAGCTATTAATTAATAAGAACTACCATGGGGTATGTCCGAGTCTCACTGAAAGTCAGGGTTTAAATCCATCCTAGATGACTGTCAGAAATATAGAAAAAAATTTATTTTCTTTAAGATATATGAAAAATTTTAAAATTTGACATTCATCAATTTTCAATTCCTGAGACTTTTGTTTAAAAAAGGAGTTAACAGTGAAAACATGAAGGACAAGATAATATTAAAAATTGAGAAAGATATCTCAGTGTTAGGGAAGCAGAGGCAGGAGGACACCTTGAGTTCACTGGCCAGCCAGTCCATCTAGGTCAAAGACCTCCAGGTTCAGTGAGACCCTGACTCAAAAACAAGATAGAGAGTGACCATCAGATGTTGACATCTGGCCTTCACAGGCACACACACAAACACATTTGCAAACATATACATGCATGAGCACACGAAATGAGAGAAAGTATTTTAGAAGTAGATTGTGTGTGTGTGTGTGTGTGTGTGTGTGTGTGTGTGTGTGTGTGTGTGCGTGCGTGCGTATTTCCCTTGACAGTGGTCTTCAACTAGAGGTATTATATAGCTAAGAGGCATCTGAAAATATTTAAATACTTTTGGCTGTCACAATGATGTTAGTGATTAAATGACTTTTAGTGCATATGGAACCATCTTGTAACAAACATGTGGGACAGTCTTCATACTGAAGAACTGGTGTATTCCAAATTCTGAGAGTACTACAAACACCTCCATCCACTAAACACAATCCTCCTCTACAAGGGTGCAAGAGGAAACACCTTAGAAAGACCAGCCCTTCTCACACACTCATTGGCTCTCAAATAGTGACCAAGGGGAGGCCAAATCAAGGCTTGATATAAAACAAAGCTGAAATCTGATTAACTTCGGGGACTAGGCACCAAAAATAAGCAACATACACCAACTTTAATGCATCTCATTTATTCAGCCATACATCAACCACATATGTTGTAATGTTCATGTGCACCCTAGGGCTACTTAGCTATTGATAGCTCTAAAAGTCAAGGAACTCTGTAATTGTTTATATCTGGATACCATATAACTGAACTCAGTTTGTATTATAAACTGGAAAGAGAGGAATTCCAAGACAAAATGTCTAAGAAAGGCACAGTGTCTTAAAGGTCCAGCCTATAAAACTTCGGGTGACGAAATTAACAGGGGCTGGGAGGATTAATAAGGCCTGGAGGGTGAGAAGTGTGCAGTCCAGCAGGAATGCACTTCCTCTGTCTGCATTCAACCCAATGATTGCCCAGGTCCACTCTGAGTACAAGGAACTGGGGCAAGACCTACGAATGTCAGAAGCCAAGAACAAAATAAAAACCAGAGGGCCCAAAGAGCCTTAGGGACTAGGAATATTTTCTTCTAAGTCCTACCTGACCCTGGCCTGTCACTAAGGGTGGGGATGGGGGGTGGGGAGAAAGAGGCAATTCCATTTAGCAGCCTTTCAAATAACATGTTTCCAAAGTCTCTTCGTCAATCCAAACAAAAGGAGAAATTTGAAACAGAAATGTGAAGCACTAGAGAATAAAGACCACACAAAAGAACAGTTCAATTTTCCAACTAACTTCTTTAGAACGTTATCTTACCTTGGCAGCCTGAGGAGTACATGCAATATGCACAGTGCTGGGCTTCACCCCATTTGCCTTAGGTCTTTTAAACAAAGCAAACCTACTTTTCCTCCTTCCTCTATCGCCGTTTGGGAGAGACCCATTATATCTGGTAGGAGAGAAAAGCAGTTTAGTTGATCTCTTTTAAGGATTATGCAATCATAAAACAAAGGTTATAGTTTGCCCTCCACGTATATTTAATTCTCAATTAATTACCTCCAATTCCCGTCTAGCAACTGCTGATCTCCAGACTAGCTGCTTGGGTGTGAAAGAAGATGAAACTCTGACTATGTTTTGAGCCACAGAGAATATTATACACAGCTTTGAGTTATCCACATAAGCAAGAGCTGAGGAACAGGGTGCTGGAATCCATGTGACTATACTCTTTAAGGTAAATTTTTTGCAGCTATCTCTAATTGTGAACCCAACACTTTAAAAGCCGAACTTTTGGAATAACGAGTGTCTGACTTGTTAAATCCTGCTGCCACCTCCTGTCCAAGTACTGATTACATCTATTTCTGTTGCTTCAATCCTTTGATCATTTCTCTACAACATTTGTAAACCTCAAGGGCAAACAAGTAAGAAATATAAATAAAACAACTGGGAAAAAAATGAAAAACATATCTAGGTATGTATCACAAGCAGGCACTACTGAATTCTATCTCATACATCATTTTAATCCTATACTCAAAAACAAACAAACAAAAAACTGGTATATTAAACAGGCTGAAAGAATTAGTTTTCTAAAAGTAACCCAAATGTTGGGATTACAGGCATGTGCCATCACATCCAACATAAGTTTGGTTTGCGTTTGGCCAGTACAGCTGACCTGTTCTCAGCAATACCACTAGCACTGCTACGAGAAACAATGGGACCTGGGATCTATGACCTCCCATCAAGAAGTCATGAACAGGAGGTGATCAGGTTGTTCAGCAGTTAAGAGCACTGTTTACTTTTCCAGAGAGCCCAGATTCGGTTCCCATCACTCACATGGCGGCTCACAACCTTCTCTAACTCCAGTCCCAGGGAAGCCAAAGCTGCTTTCTGACCCCTGTGGGCATCAGGTGTCCATGCAGTACACAGATATCCATGCAGGCAGAGTGCCATACAAAACTAAACTTTAAAAAGACACCATAAATAAATATACTAGCCTGATTCTCAAAGGCATTACAAAGTGTAGAGCACCGGATATTTAGGGAAAAAAGAATGTGGCAGAAGGACAGGATCAGTCTCCTGACTTCTTAGTTAACAGACTGTACTTGCATTTCACAGTTACACCAAGTTTAGGTTAAAATAACTGAAATAATGAAATCACCTATTCTCCACTCTTCAGATTCTTTTCCAGGAGTTTAAATTTGTCAGGTCACTGACGCAAACTGACACTTAGACGCTGTACTTCAAAGTCACTTTACTGTTCCCATAGGTCTGTGTAAACCTGGTCCTTGTGTAAACTAACACTACCCCAGAAGGCGAAAGAACAAATAGATACATACTAAGGAACACAAAATGACCTAAAGCAAGAAAGGGAAAGGGAAATTTTGGTAAAGCTGACTGAGCAGCTAAAGAAAAATTTCAAAATATTGGGCAGAAAATACAAACTCATTTTCTAGGGCAGGACAAGGTAAAGCTTATTTAGTACTCTAAAAAATAGATTTTATTTATGTGTATGGTTGCTTGCCAGCCAGGAGAGAGTGTTGGATCTGGAGTTACAGACTACTGTGAGCTGCCTCATGTGGGTGCTGGAAACTGAACTCAGTTCCACCGGAAGTTAAGGGCAGCAAGTGCTGTTACTGTTAGTCTCTGAGCCATCTCTCCAGCCCCTTATTCAGTATCTCAACCCTTAAGAATGGCATGAATATGGGTATCGTGGATTTCTTTAACTGGTAACAGTATTAGCTTTAATTCTTCTGGAAGTAGTAAGGTACAAATTCTTAAACACAAATTCACAACAATTCCATCCTAGAGACCAAAATCACCACATCATAATACTGCGTTATATCTCACCATGCCGAGATCTTACCCTAAGACAATGAGTTCACCATATTTCACTGGGGCTTTGGAAGGATGGTTTTCTTGATCAGGAGAAAACATGAGCTTGGCTGTCTTTCTCAAATCTTTGTTCACTGATCAGGAGCCTTGAGACACCTTTTGCATTATTTCCTAGAGAGAAATAGTTTTTGTTAAAAACATGAACAATGATTCCAGTTCAAATAAAGACTTTGTTTTCCTGCAGTCTTTGTAAGCACATTACGTAAACCACATGAAATACCCAGAATGTGATGTTTCCCCTGATAATGGTTCTGGATTTGATACAAACAGATCAAATGTACATCTGGCTGTCTGCTACTTTACAGAAAGTACTTGTACATTTCCCTATTATTTCTACAAAGTATAATTAAAGACCCTGACTATAATAATATAAAAGATATGAAAAGTTTTTTTCTAAATCTATTAAGGGAGGAGGCTGGTAAGATGGCTCAACTAGAAAAGGTGTTTGCCAGCAAGCCTGAATGACCTGTTTGATCTGGGATCCCATAGGGTGAAGGGAAAGAAGTAAACTGTCCTCTGACCTCCACATATACACCATGGCACGATAAATAAACATAAATCAGTCTGTCTGTCTCTCTATCTATGAAGATATGAAAAGCTGAGACAGGCAGAACAGTAAACACTTCAGGATCCAAGGAATAATATAATAGTGAATTCCCTGTGTTCTCTTTGGCTAATATATGCCAGATGTGAAACCAAGGACGCCAGCAACCTGGAAATATGAAGTAGTATAGACAAAAGCAAACAAAAGCTTGCTTTCTGTTTAAAGGAACACTAAGGTGGCAGCTTGGTAAGATAGAAAGCTTTGACTATAGCTGCTCTCCTGCAGCCAAAGACTACTGAAACTGCTCCATTCTCACCAGTGTGGAGCCTTGATAACCACTGCAACCACACCAGAGACAGAAAGTCCCAGCAGGATAGTGTTAATGCAGGCTTTTGGTGGACAAGCACACTCTCACTCAATCCCAGTGACAGCAGTGGAGATTATATGGAAGGAGTCTCATATGCACTCAGCAGTAATAAGAAACATCCTTCTCTCAACCTGTCAACAGAGACTGAATAGCGAACCTAGACTGTATCTGCTGTCAATAACAGGAAGACACCCACTATCCTGACAAAGCAGGGTCAGAAAATGGCAGTGCAAACAGAAGGTTTACATAACATACAGTCTCAAAACACAATTTGAAAATGTCCAAGTTTCAACACAACACTCCCAACATATCAAGAACCAAAGAGTTAAAACACAGAAGAGGTAACCAACGGATGGATGACAAACCCCAGGCTTACCCAACGGAGTCAGATGCAACCATGATAAGATGCTCCAATAAGCAATACAAGCACGTCTGGGACAGTGGGATAGAGTACAAGTCTTAGTGAACACACAGAAGGCACAAAGTGGAAATTGCCAAACCAAGAAACATAGTAAAGCCACAATAAAAGGTTTATTAGGCAGGCTGGACGACAAAAGCGGGACGACAGCAAAAGATCTAAGCCTTGCATCCCTGGAACTCAAGAAGAATTATCTTCTGAAGACAACAAATTTGGGACAAGAAATAAAACTAAAGATTCAAGAAAGTAAACAATCCTGTTTCAAGGTAACTCAGATAGCCACACCAAGATACAAGTTCTAAAGACAGAAGTCAAAGAAAATATCCTCCAAACAAACAGAAACAGTATTTTATCTACAACAAAGAAGCTGTTAGAGTGACAGTGTATATCTCAACAGAAACCAAATGATCCATAAAAAGTGGCTTAGCAGATTTTTAAAAATTATTTACTTATTGGAATTAAAATATAACAGATATTTTTCCTCCTCCTTCCCTTCTATAATTCTCCCCACACATCCCTTGCAGCTCTCAAATTCATGGGCTCTATTCTCTAATTCTTGATTATATATATTATATATATATGTATATATATACACACACGTACAGTATTACACATATATAACCCTAAACATATAAATAATAAAAACAACCTATTCAGTTCACATACTGCTGTTTGTATATGTAGTAAAAAAATGTCAACACAAGAATCTGTACCCAATAAAATCAGAGGAAAGTAAACAACAAGACCTTCTCCGGCGGATTTGCCAGTGGCACATCACAGAGAGAACAGGGTTGCAAAATTATAGGCAAATTTAAAAAAAAAAAAAAAAAGCTCTTTCATATTTTCCAAATTACAATACTAGCAAAGCATGTCCACTCTTAAAGTCTGAAACTATTATCTGAATGCCCAAATTTGACTGACATAGTGTATCACGGAGCTAGCAAGTGTTAACCTGTGTTCTATGTGCAGCTCTGTAAACAAAGCAATCTGTTTTCTCTGTCTCTAAAAATGAAAGGGCCAAAGCAGAATGAAGAGAATTTTGGAGCTGGAAATAATATAAGCAGCTACCTGGCCCTGGCCTGAGAATTTACAAATAACGTGTACACTGTTATATATCATTCAGGAAAAGTATACAGGGGCTGGAGAGATGGCTCAGAGGTTAAGGATGCTGACTGTTCTTCCAGAGGTCCTGAATTCAATTCCCAGCAACCACATGGTGGCTCACAACCATCTACAATGAGATCTGGTACCCTCTTCTGGTGGGCAGGCATACATGGAGGTGGCACACTGTATTGTATATATAATAAATAAAATATTTTTTAAAAAAAAAGTCTACAGCAGAGGTTCTCAACCTCCCTAATGCTGTGACCATTTAATACATGTTGTGATGGTCCCCAATCATAACATTTTCGTTTCTACTTCTTACTGTAAGTTTGCTACTGTTAGGAGTTGTAATGTAAATATCTGAGATGCAAAGGGGTCGAGGACCCATAGGTTGAGAACTGCTGGTCTACACAACAAGTTCTAGCTTAAACAAGGAACTCAAGAATAAGACCAAGACTAGCATAAGTCCTCCACTTTATAATTTTTAGAATCACTGGCCAAATCAGATGGGAAAAAAAAGATTTTTTTTCAACCAGACATATTTTTACTGCTTTTGACCCCTCAGAAGTCCTGATTTTGGAAAATTTGACTAGTGACACACTAAAGAAGCAGTCACAGAAACAAGTTCAAACTCAACTTTTACTCCCATCTCAAATGTTCTAAAGCCTGAAACAATTCAGTACCATCAGCTACTTACATACTTAATGACCCCAGATTAAGACATGGAATTAGCATTACTAAGCGGCAAATAAAATGTGCCACAACAGCTATTTCTCTTATTGTGCATTCCTGCATATACTGATTGATGGTTGTAATAGAAGTTGCTAGAATCTTTACATGAAGGCCAATGTCTATACAATGGGCCAGCATTTATAACCCAAGTCCAGTCACTAAACAGTACTTCCTTCAAATTTCTCTATGTATTCTTAAACCTGAGTAGGATGTATAATTCTTCAAAATAAATTCATGAGTTACACATTTGAGTATCCGAAATGGATACATATACAAAAACGTCCCAACGTCACAATTACCAGTTCTATTGGTTACTATTACGTTAGCAGGGCTGACACCATGTATGCAGTCCTATCCCAATGTGATCTAGCACTAAGGATTTGAAATAGCACCATTAATTCCAAGAAATTAATTCCAACAATGTTAAGAATATTGCTACAGTAATAAGGTTCTTTATTGTATCATCTGCTAAACTGAAACTCTGCTTAACTGTTGGAAGTTATGCATGTTACTCTCAATGGGAGGAACTAACCTTCCAGAGAAAATGAGCCCCTCCTTTGCCTCGCCCCCCCCCAAAAAAAACAACCCATACTCTAGCATGGTACCAGTTTTGGGGGTGTGGTTGGGAGAAAATGAAAATAAAGCCTTAAAATAAATTAAACTTTAGTTTGCTAAAAGTCTCCAGCCGTCTGTCCTATAATATGTAGTGAAGGACATCTGTTTCCACATTAAGTCTTCCCAAAGACAGACTTCTTAAAATGTGATGCTGTTGGGTATCTCCTAAAGAAGGAAAACTGGAAAACTGATCTTTGGCCTTTAATATCACAGGTTCTTCGTTTATTTTTAACCATTCACACTGGGACAACCCTCTACTTATCTATCACCCATGAAACAGCTACAAATCCCTGCTCGGGAAGAGAAGTAAGCCAGGAACAAAACAATCATGGCTGTTTACACGGGCTTTTGACCACTTCTATTCTAGCAGGCAAATGGGTAGCCATGAAGTTCCAGTGTGTGTGATTTCAACAGGATGATTCAAACCAACTGCTTAGGTGTACGTGTGGTGGAGCCATCTTAGGAACCCAGTGTAGCAAAGGACCCAAGGGGTACTTTCAGTCACCTCTGCTCTTTCATGATTAGGAGGATTAATAAACAGCTTTTCTAAACAAATGAGAACAATGGTGTCGGAGGTAGCAGCTGGAAGTTAGTCCCTCTGTTTTTTCAGCTTACTGTAGCAGTAGGAGGACAGGAAAGTCCACAGTCTCCTACCCAAAATAAATAAAGGGCATCACTGTGTACACTCCCACCCCCTTCTAGATTAGTCAAATGACATGCTCAGAGTTTTGGCACTCACAAGGATAACTTACTGCATCCTGACGGGAAAGGAATTAACATTTTCCCCAAAGATATAATTTTTTCTCTCAACTAGGGTTGAGACCACCATTTTGATATTGTAGTAGCCTGGCCTGTGTTTTAGGAATTTCAGAAGCATCCCTAGAGGTCAGTAACACACATAATTATGATAATCAAAAAAATATCAATGGTACTGGACATGGGTGCAAAAGGGAAGGGCAGAAGGGTGACTAGTTAGAGGGATTTTCTGTACCTAGACTCACATTTGCAAAACTCAGAAGCAAACTTTGTTAAAAACAAGAAAATCTTTTAAGTAAAAAAAGAAATCAATTTGAATCAACTCATGGGTTAAGGACTAAGATCTTGCACTTGCACAGAATACTAATTAGCAAAATGCTTTCATGTAACATTTTATTTGACCCTTAAAACAGCTATCTGGATTGAATATGAAAATCTTACTGATTTTCATTTTTTAGACAAAGGAAGATTGAACATTTATGTTCAAATAGCTCTGGAAGAGTGTGGACTAAAATTTATGCATTAACTCAAGATGCATCAACCTGTCTAATTTCTACCACACCTATACAAGTGCAGCCATTCCCATCTCATAGCCGGGGAAAGTGAAGCTCCCAGAGGGAAAGCAGTCTTAAGCTTTCTAATACCACTGTTGACACAGAGATAAGGTTGAATGGGCTAGTTCTCATGGAAGAACCAACATACCTCATTATGGTGTCATTTACGAAACTAGAAAGCATACTGTATAAAACAAACCCCAAACAATTACAATTGTGGGTAAACTAGTAATGGATATACCACCATGACTAGAGCTTTCTTAGACCATCTGAGTCTCTGTCACTTCTTCAATGTTCAGGGTATCTATCAACCCTATTTCCTGGTAGTGAACACAAATAAGAACTTTAGTAAGTGAAATGGACTTCATATTTTAAACAAAGCTAAGAAAGGAACCCAAGGTGAAAAGCAGGGCCTCACATAAAAGTAAACTCTTGGTACCACCAGAAAGAAAGCCATGTATTATTAGCGAGAGAGTCCAGACAGCTCAGGAAGAGACAAGCTCACGTGCTCCTTGAATGTGCGTCAAGAAGAAACTGTAGGCAGTCTTCCTGAGTGGGGAAAGCAGGGTCTGCTTAAATGCTTATCATATGGACCCCAAATCATTTTACTCACCATGTTACTAGAAAATGTATTTTTAAAACAACTAGAAACTCAAATGTTTACATGTATGAGATTTAAACTTCACAGTAGCTATTACAATGCTCAATTAATAGGTAAGAACACTGAAGTGACAACCCACTCTACTGTGAACTGCTGAAATATTACGTATTAAGGGACATGAGAGGAAAGTCAGTTAAGCATTAAACTAAAAACATCTCAACTTTCCACTACTGAAGCACACAGAACAAGAGTTGTGTAACTGGTTCTATTGTCCTACCGGGCACAATCTTAAGAATAAACTTTTACAACAAGAAATAATCATTTTAATTTTCTCAGTAAGGTGATCAGTTGCTTTAAGCTGAGTTTTATTGTACTGGGAATAAAATTTAAATTTGAGAAAAACAAAATAAATTTCTCCCCAACTACTTCAAATCATTATCAACTTAGGAAATTTAAAAAGCGGAAAGCCAAGTAACAGCTACTGTTGTATTTCTAGGAGTAAGAAATATTAATTTTAAGTGGACCAGACAGAAAGAACTACTAAATGATTATGCTGAGCAGTTACATTACTCCTAGAAATAGAGTATTTTCTAGTCTTATTAAAACACTGAAGTTACATATATTTGATTAGAAAAGCAACAACAGCCAAATTGTAAGTGAACAAGTAAGGAAAACATCACACTGGCACAATGCAGTCTCTCAGTTAAAATGAAAACTGAAGTATCATCTACAGGAAAATGGATGGTGCTGGAGATCATGCTACATAAAGTAAGACACCCTTTCTCTCATACATGAAATCTAGATAAAAAAAGATACAAATAAGAAAGTAGAAGGGGTAATACTGGGGTTCCAGAAAGACAGAGAAGAGGGTTATGGGAAGGGGTAGATATGAATAAAGTACATGATTATACATGTATGAAATGCCCTAACGTTATTTTATACAAATATTTTGTACAAAACCCATCTCTTGTACAAAGAAGATATGCTAACAATAAAAAAATATTATGGTTGGTGAAATGGATCAGCAGATAAAGGTGCTCATGGCACAAGCCTGGTGACCTGAGTTCAATCCCTGGAACCCACTTAATGGTGTAAGGAGAGAACTGATTCCACAAGTTGTCCTTTACAGACATGCCCCCCCCCACATCATACACAATAATACTAGGTAAAATTTTTATTAAACCAAAGATTAGAACTATGTAAAAATACATGCTTTTGCTCTAATTCCTTAATAAAAATTTCCTAAGATAAGCTTGAAGTACACAAAATATCAGGCAGAGTCAATGCATATGTGTCAGCTGCTCAACAAGGCAAGCATGCCACGTAATTAAAAAAAAAAAAAAAGTGACTGCAGAGTCAAAATATCTCCCTGAGGACATTTACTAATTACACAGGAGATATACTAAGTACACAGTGGGAGAAACCAGATAGTTCCTCCAGAAACCAAGTGATCAAGCTAAACACAGCTCACAAAGACATTTTGTCATCACTTATCATGGATGATGCAACGAGGTATGTTGTAAAGAATCTCAATCAAACTACAAGAAACCACTAGGTAAACCTAAACTGACATACCTACAAAATAATTATGAAAGTTTATTAGAAGTCTCCAAAGTCACAAAAGGAAAGAAACAGAATTGTCAGGGACTGAAGATTAGTATGGTTCAGTTAAGCAAACAGTACTGCACCAATGTCAAGTTCCTGGTTTGGACAAATACATCTGGTTGCAGGAGTTGCTAAAGTTAGAGGGTTGATTGAAGGGTATATGAATGAACTTGTATTAGTTTTCTAAATTATTTCAAAACAGAGAAAAAGATAACAAAGTAAGTTCCTTAAAAACTAGGCATTTACAAAAATTAATTCACAAAAAAGAAAAAAGCCAGGCGGTGGCCGCGCACACCTTTAGTCTCAGCACTCGGGAGGCAGGCAGATCTCTGTGAGTTCAAGGCCAGCCTGGTCTACAAGAGCTAGTTCCATGCCAGGCTCCAAAGCTACAGAAAACCCCTGTCTCGAAAAACTGAAAGGGAAAAAAACAAAAATATTTCAAGGGCCGGTGAAATGGTTTAGCAGGAAAAGGTACTTGCAGTCAAGCCTCAGCTCAATTTCTGGGACCTACATGGTAGGAGAGAACAGAGTCTCAAAAGCTGTTCTCGGATCTTTACACATGTGCCATGGCAAGACATACCCATTCCAACACCAAAATAAATGTAATTTTAAAATGAATTCAAGATTCAAAGTTTGCCTTCAAGACTGTACATGATTTAGAAATAAGTTCTCTATTGTATACTTTTGCCAAATCACTGTCTTCTGGGCAAAACACACATTTAATAAATTTTTTAAAGATGATTTTATTTTATCTGTATGTGCCTGCACACATAAATTCAGGTGCTTGTGGAGACAAGGGGGTGTTGGATCCTCTGGAGCTGGAGTAACAGATGGTTAAGAGCCTTTCAACATGTGTGCTGGGACCTCAATTTCGGTCCTCTGCAAGAGTCACAAGCACTCTTAACCACAAGCCATCTCTCTAGCTCCTAATGTCCTTTCTCTAAGATGAAATTATCTTGTCCACAGCTTTCAGTCAAGGAAGCTGCTAATGTAGCCACTCATTGGAGAGGATGAAGCAGGAAGTATAAAAGAATGACACATTCCATTCAAAAAGCTTATATATATATATAAAAATCTTAGAGTTAAAAGTACCACTAATTGCCGGGCGGTGGTGGCACATGCCTTTAATCCCAGCACTCGGGAAGCAGAGGCAGGTGGATCTCTGTGAGTTCAAGGCCAGCCTGGTCTTCAAGAGCTAGTTCCAGGACAGGCTTCAAAGCTACAGAGAAACTGTCTCAAAAAACCAAAAAAGTACCACTAATTATCTCATTGTCATAGTGTTTCTTTCAAACTATAAGAGATACTTTTGCAAAATAAAGTCATCATTACTTAAGACTGACAAAAAGTTGGGGCCCCGAATAAGGGCTTGATCCAGTTCTTTATGAACCCTCAAATTTCCCAGCCAGTTCTGAAGCATGTGACTTTCATATCTTATAAAGGCAGTGACAGCACTTATCATATGTTACAGGATTTGTCATGAGGACTGAAAGAAAACAACTCTGCAGTAAGATTTCAATGCCGGGTTCACTCATCAAGTACACTTTCCTCCTTTTACAAAGCAACTTAATACGGGACATGATTCAAATCTGCACCTCAGTAAAATTACCAATAACTAAAAGCTATAGAATTCGGAGTATCATAAAATTATCCCAACTGGAATATTATTCAGCTGTTAAGAAAAATGAAATTCACAGATAAATGGGTGGAGCTAGAAAACAAAATCATCCTGAGGTAAGCTAGACCCCCAAAGACAAATA
This sequence comes from Dicrostonyx torquatus, assembly GCA_028555095.1. Classification (NCBI taxonomy): domain Eukaryota; kingdom Metazoa; phylum Chordata; class Mammalia; order Rodentia; family Cricetidae; genus Dicrostonyx; species Dicrostonyx torquatus. The sequence goes on along the minus strand of JAQHUG010000194.1, from coordinate 3,858,822 downwards.
TTGCATGCTTTCTCTTATATGTGGATGCTAGCTTTTAAGTTTCAGATGTGTGTGCTATAATTAAGGCCCACTGCTGAAGTGGAACCCATGCCGACACTGCTAAAGTACTCCAGGACCTGAGACTAGATAGGTTATGAGTCAAGGGGAAAACCTACTACTGTTATTCTGTTAAAAGAAGATAGCAATAAAATAACTCCTAATGACATATTACTATACCCATAGATCAGAGCTTTGCTCAGCCGTCACCGGGAAGCTTCTTGCAGTGGTTGGGAAATAACACAGAAACTCATAACTGGACAGTGTGCACAGAGTGGGAGACTCTGGAGCTCTCAGACTCAAATAGGATGTCTTCAATAAACCCTCCTCTCAAGGCTCAGGGATCTATGTGGAGGAGGAGGCAGAACGATCGTAAGAGCCAGGACCAAGAGAAGATTCCAAGGAAACAGTCTTCAAGACACAACAGGGCTGATGAATTACACAAGATCTTTATAGATTCAAGTCAGACAGGGTCCCAGCAGTGAGAGAGGAAAGAAGACAGAGGGTTCCAACCCTAACCAAGAAACTATTTGCAACTGACATCTGCTGGCAAAGGGAAAAACCAGTTTTCTTCAATGAAGGGTCACTGGGTCTTCCAACCACATTCCAGGGGCTTTTATTTTTAGGCCTTTTGTTTTGTTTTGTTTTATCTTATTGGTTTTTTGTTTGTTTTGATCTTCATTTTACGGCATTTATTTATTTAAAAAAAGTATACACGCATAAAGTTGGATGGATAAGGAAGTGAAAGGATGTCGGAGGAGTTAGGGGAGAGGAAAAACATGTCAAAATGTATTGTATGAAAAATAAATAAAAATTTCAGCTGCAAGAAAGCAAATAGTGATTTACAATGACAACAAAATGTAAAAAAACCAAATATTTATCAAAGTCTAAATATTTAATGAAGAACACTAAGTAGGGCTTACTACACATTTGCTTGACTTAATAATGATGCTGCCCCATAACTTAAATCTAACCATTTTCTCAGATTTAACTGTGTTTCTGGGCACCTAAGTTAATAATTAAATCCTTGTTGATAACTTTGATACCATATAAAAAATTTCTGATTTTCTAATACTCTTAATATTTAATAATTGTAAAAATCATAATACTTAATAGCTAAGGCAAATTAAAAATCTCAAATTAGTTTTTAGATTAAATGCCATATCTGTGCTTTTTTTTTTTCCAGCAGAGGAAAACCAGATGAATTTGGACGTTTTACTATTCCTATAGAAGTAAACTACTTAGGTGTTTTTTTTTTTTTTCCCAAAATGTCATAGTAAGCTTTATTTAAAAAGAATGAGAAGAAAACTTTAGTTGATCTCTAACTACAAATGAAATAACTATTTCAGAGAAGGCTGTGCTAAGAAGCCATTACTAATGACAGTGGTTGTTCCTCTCAACAAACCACGATAAGTTAATCCTGCAGCTTCATTTCCTGCTAAGTGTTTGCAGGTGATCTTTCTGGCAAATCACACTGTGTTCTCCAGAAACTTTTTAAAAGTCATTTAGAGACACTGTGTGTGGGAGGTTAAGAACATCTATATTTTTAAAACAAAGTGAATATTTTAAATTACTCAGTGTAGTATTCCTATTTAACCCCTTTCATTAGGAAAATAAATACGTATATCTATGTTATTTCCATGAATTTCCTTTTTCCTTTCATCTGATTATTGCTACATCATATCACAAATATCCCAAATAACCAAATTATGATCAATTTTCCAATTTCTGTCATAGCCATTTTTAATTAAGGGATTACTTCTTCACATGCTAGAAAAAAAGATCATATATACCAATATCTAGATAAGACCTAATTTCTTTTGAATTTACTGTAAAAACCAATTCAATTCTAATTTTTCTTTAGGTAAAAACAGAACACTGCTGGGGAATGATGAATTTTTTTTTTTTAGTGGAAAGATTCCCGGCAATTAATAACCAGCTCTAATATTCTTCTTACCCTAATCGTAACAATGATTAAAATATTCTGGTAGAAACACCACTTACAATCCCTGTAAAGCACAGCTAACAACGGTATAACGACAGCAAAACCATTCTAGCTACTAAGTTATTTTCTTCCCAGAACATAATTCTCAAACTTGAAAGGAAAATAGAGGTGAAAAACATTAGGCTCTACAATATGTAAAAAACTAAGAATGTAGGTTAGCTCACAAACAGTAAAAATAAGAACAGATTTGCATTTTCTGTTGGTGTGCAATCAACAGCCACAAACACCTGTCGGTATTGTATTTCTCAGGCTTTCTTCACTACTGATAGTTTACTAGTTATATCCTAAGAACACAGAAACTGTGGATTTGAGATTTATCCAATCTTTGTCCTAAGACAGAAGAAAATTTAATCATATACAACACAATTCTAAAGTTAAAAAAATGCAAAAAAAAAAACAGGCTGATTATGCTTCGGATAATTATCTGAAGTGTCAGAATGACCCTTAAAATTAAGCCTCAGAGCACCCACCTTTTTATTCTGTCGCTATCACCACACGCTAGCACCCCTTCTCACCAGAGGATAAAGTGGAGATAGTAGGAAAGCATCTGCCGATGGCACTGGGAACCACACGCCACAGTGCCGTCTGCTCAGTGTTCTTTCACTCAAGTGCTCAGAATGTGTGTGGGTGAGCCTGCCTTACGCAAAGTAGGTAAACACTACAGAAGTCGAGCTTCTATTGGCTAAATTGAGAATTCACTTCTCCTCTACCTCCTCCCTGAGACAGTTTGTGGCCCAAAAGGGAAGAAACGGAAGAGGAAGCAGGGAAGAATTTTTAACACAGGCTTAACAGCAAATCATAGAATAACGCACTTCCAAAGTATTCTCCTTCTTTAAAAGCTACTCAAGATTGGCTATGTAACTGCTCCATAAATGCTGAAAATATAACTAAGGTATCTACTAGTTCATGATACTAAAATAGCCTATTTTAACAAATTTAGTATAATAATCAGTTAAACACTCCATTTAGGAAATTAAAATGAATAAAATTCACATGTACTAAATATTCATTAAGTACTATGAAATGAGCTTGATTCCCCCCCCCAACAAATCTGATCACAAAATAGTATATTACCCTGAACATAAAAGTAGGTGAACATTTAATCATATTCTCAGCTGATAATAACTCTAGTTCCAGGGAATCTAATGCCCTCCTCTGGCTTCTAAAGGCACCAGGCATGAAGGTGGTACAGACATACATGCAGACAAAGCACCCACACACATAATAGTGGCACTCAAGTGTCCAGCCCTACTACATTCTACTAGTGCCCCTAAATTGATGCTGGTACTCATCATTAACAGCCGCTATGGAAATGGCTCACTAATTTAACCACTTAAGACATAATTAAATTATGCTATAGTGAATAGTAGTAGTCCCACTAACTAGCGATACATGATTCCAAAGTCAGTAAGTGCCCTTATTGATCTTAATGAGAATCAAAATCCTGCCTAGAAATAGTTTATCTTTCTTGAAAATTCATAAAAATGATTTTGGTGGCTCTGTGTTTATCTAAGACACCTTTCCTCACAATGTGCCCATAGGACACCGCTCTGATTCATAGCAGGTCTATCATATTTAGGATAGTATTCTGACAAGTCACTAGTGCCTTGGCACAAAACGAGCCACCCTTCTCTTAGAGCTAAGAAGTTTCTCTCTCTTCTCCCCAGCATTCCATAACTGTGCCAACTTGTCCCAAAAGTGTCCTTCAGTAAATCTTCATAACATTTCTTCTGCTCCTTCTGCAGGCAGCAGGACCACTTAGGACACAGTGAAATACATCTGCTCAGGTATCCTGTTTATGTCTAGTAAAGATATGCTCAGGCCCTAAAACTCACTGAAGACAATCTGAATATATTCTAGGATCTTGCTATCTGAGGACCCTATCTTGTCGTGTTATTCTAGGCCGAGGATTGCTCAAGCAACCGACATGACAGGTTTAACACTCATACCAAACAGAATGTGGCTGTAGTTGTCTATACCCAATGCCATAACAAAACCTAAGGGCCTGCCTGCCATTCTTTGGATCAAAATATCAACTCTCTAATGTTTGGAAGTTTATTTCTTGCTCATTCCTAAGACAACCAACTTATCAAACAGTCTATATAATATGTCTTCATTTCTACTTCAATGAATAGAATCAGAGAATTACAAGTATAAAAATCTCTCACATATTTCAGGCTATGTTTATATCAAGTGATGTCAGGAAATACAGTTCTTTCTTAAAGAGCTCTGAGAAGATTCTAAAGACAAATGTGTTCCATGTGTTCTAAGTGATTACAATGAGCTGCTTTTAGAATAGGCCAAAGACACGTATCTTTAACAGAGAATGGTCAGAATTAAATTTCTAGACAAGTTCTGATTGCTTAAACAAAACATTTTTGTTTCTGACATGTGCTTTTATTTATAATGATGTTTGATTAATAATGTCATGAAAGCCAGGGAAACACAAAAACAAAACATAACCAAAACTTTAAGTAGCTTTCTAGGCTGGTGGGAACTGGTGACTAAGCTTTGGCAAACGGACCTAAATCCCAACAACCTTTCTGTTCTTAACTACTTGGCTCAGACGATGAGAGCTTCCATCTCCTTGCCTCACTCTCGTATCACTATAGCTATCTTAGTAGAGCTCCAGGACAGGCCCCTAAAACCTTTAAAGTTATGATCCTTCACAAGTTAACTAGAACAAGGTACACTTACCTCACAGTTTCTAGGCAAATTTCAGGTGTTTCTTAATTGTTCTCTTTTTTCTTAGTTGCTGTAGCCTAGGCTTCGGCTTCACCTTTGGACAGAGCTGTCCTTTGAGAACTTGCTTCTCTAATGATCTATGCATACTTGCAAGGTTATAGTCAAGGACTCATTCCTTAGTCCCTGGACCTCAAGCCACACCCTAAGCAGGTGTGTAAATTACTTCTTCCTTTAGTCTCCCCTTCCTGGTGATGGTTTGGTCCTGTTCCTCAACTAGTCACATCACAGTTCATGTAGATGGCACCTGCTATTCTACAGAAAGTCTGTGCTTGTTTGCTTGTTTTAGGAAGCATGAATATGACCAGGTTTTAACTTGCCAAATCAATGTAACTCCCATTTTAGAAAATGTTCATTAGGTCCAAGTTTTGTTAACAAAGCATAATTCTTCCTGATTAAGAACAATAAAAAGAAAAAAGTCACTAGTGGAATTTATTTTGAAGTTGAAAAGAACTTTAATGAATATACTGTTCAATTTGTTCCTTTCAAGTCTGTTCTTTATGAATGAGACAAGTCTGTGTGCAACTGCACAGGCTCAAGTTAATTTGGGGAAGATTGGAGGGCTACATACTGAATTCAATGAGCGGAGCTCTTAATTCTCATCTCAGAACTTATTTGGAGGCAATATCCTAAACACTAAAAGAACACAGCCACCAGTCAACAAAGAACTATAATGTACTATGTACACAGGACAGCGAAATCTTTTCTGTATTTGTTATAATTTTTTAAAAATTTAGTTTTTATTTTATGTGTTTGCCTCCATGTACATATGTATGTATGTATATGCAATATGTGTGGTGTGCAAAGAGGCCAGAAGAGGGTGTCAGATCCCCAGGAACAGGAGTGACAGACTGTTGTGAGCCACCATATGGCTACTGGGAAGCAAACACAGGCCCTCTGAAAGAGCAGCAGGTACTCTTAGTTGACAAGCTACCTTTCTAGCTAATTTGTTTAATTTTATATTATAAAGAAAAAATGGACAATTAGATAAAAACCTGATGACAGGCACCACAGAAACTTGGTTGGTTGTTTATATGGGCATGTGGAGGTTGGGAGCGGGTGTGTGCTTGCGAAGGGCAACATCAGATGTCTTCCTCTATAACTCCCCCCCTTGCTCCCACCCGCCTTATTTTTTTAATCAAGGTCTCTCTCTGACCTGGAGCCAGCTGTTTCCGCTAAACTGGCTTGCCAGCAAGCCTTCAGGACTTGCTTCCCTCTGCCCCAACCTCTCCAGCACAGGAGTTACAATTATATGTTGCATGTTCAGCTTTGATGTGAATGCTAGGGGTCCAAGCTTGAGGCACCATGTTTGTTCAGCAAGTACTTTACCCTCTGAGCCATCTCCCCAGCCCTGAGACTATTTGTTTGTTTTGTACACCAGCGGGCGTGCTTCTCTAAACCAGCTGTTCAGACACCTACTTTGTGGGCTCTGCTTACTTGCAAGTCTCCTCAAACAAACACAAGAAATCTAGGCATGGAAAGTCCTGCCATAACTAATCCACAAAATGGGAAAAGGGAATTTTTCAAATCATATATCTGACAAAAAGATTTATAATCTGAACAAAGTACTTTAAAACTGAAAAATAATACAATAACTCAGATAAAAAATGGTAAAGTGAAAATATTTGCTTCTTCAGAGAATATAGACAGAAAAATGCAGAAAGAGAAATCAAATCCACACATGTCATTTTCCCTTATATGTTTATTATAGGACAGCAATATTCATAGTAATAGTAAAAGCCAGGTAAAGCTACTGAACAGTGAAAACTTTTAATTACTGCTAGTTGGAAAAGAAATGGGAGAGTCACTTTGAGAAAAATACTTTAGCAATTCCTCAAGGTTTAAGTATAATCATATCTAGGCATAAACACAAGAGAAATGAAAACCTAAGTCTATAGAAAACTGTTTAAAAAGAAAAAAGAAAAAAACTGTTTACAGCATTGCCCCAAGTTGGACACACTCAAAATTGTCCTAGAGTGGAAACAACCCAAGTCTATCAATTTATGAATAAACAAAGTGTATAACCCATATAATGAAGCATTAGCGTCCAGTGAAAAAAGATAAAGTGCTGGATATGCTACGACATGGATGAACTTTCAAAACAATGTGCTAAGGAAAAGGGGCCAGTCACAAAAGCACAGGTCTTCTGTGTGAAATGTGTGAGAGAGAGTGGGCTGGCGGTGGATTGTCTGAATGTGTGTATCTCTCTCTCTCTGTATGTGATGCAAATAGAAGATGGAATGATAGCTGAAGGGTTGTTTCACATGATGTAAACGTTCTAAAATTCCAATGACGGTGTACACAAATCTTTGAAACCACTTAACACTACACTCTTAAGTAAGTGAATTGAAAGGTATGTAAATTATACCTGATACAGTGGTGAAAATAAATAGGCTAACACATAAAGCACTAGAATAAAGATACAGATTATAGACTCAAGGATCACTGGATGCTGGCAGCACTCACCTAGAACTTGATCTTATACAACTTCAGAACTTCCATAAACTTTTAAACTCTAGATACTGTGCATCTACTTCTTGAGTGAGCAGAGTGGAGGGAAATTAATCATATGAACACCATCATAAGTTTAAACTTTCACAGATGAAGCTGGATTTCCCAATCTAAGGTTTTTTATTTGTTTGTTTGCTTGCTTGCTTGTTTTTGAGACAGGGCATCTCTGTGTAGACTAGGCTGGCCTCAAACGCAGAGATCTACCTGCCTCTGCCTCCCAAGTGCTGGGATTAAAGGCGTGTGCCACCATGGCCTGGTTTCAATTCTACTTAATATATCATAAATCATGAAACTCACAATTCATCTTAGAATTTTAAATCTCACATTTTTCTTCATGTAGCTTTCATTGCAGAGATAGGTTTGTACTATATGTTTTTGCTGACACATTATATAACCTTCAATTTTGTTTGATATCAACCAATTCCTGACAATAACTGGGTATTCAACAAATTTACACCGATTTTAATGCTATGAATACCCACGAAATCACAGGCTAAAGGTTCAGTCTCATAATACTATTCCCAATTCTATCATCTACACATTATGATGCAAACTGTAACCGCAGCTGGGGCAGCAGGACTACAAGCTCCAGGTCAGTCTTTGCTATATAGTGAGACTGTCACAGGCAGGCCTATGGATATAAAGTAAAGGGCTTTTATCCCTTTCTTGGGTTCCATAATTTATTAGTTTTATTAGTACAACTTACAGAAGAACTCACCAAAGAAAAGAAAAATGTTTCATATATGTTTCCTAGTCTACTATGAAGAATACAAGTCAGGGACAGTTACTTGGGAGCCTGAAGCAGGGAGATCACTTGAACCCAGAAGCCTATCTCAAAAGACAAAAAGCAAAGCAAAACAAAACAAAAAACGGGGGAGGGAGGATTAAAATAAATAGTATTACTTAGAGACAGTCAAATGGAAGGGCAAGGCATTTAAAGTAATGGTATGCAGGAGAGCTTCCATGCCCTCTCCAGGTATGCCACTTGTGGTTAGAATAGGAATGGCCCCATAGACTCATGTATTTGAATGCTTGGCCTATAGATAGGACACTACTAAGAAGTGTGGCCAAGGAAGGAAGTGTGTCACTGTGGGGGTGGGCTTTGAGGCCTCATATGTTCAAGTTATATTCTGCATGGAGCTCAGTTCACTTCCTGTTGCCTGTGAATCAAAATGTGGAACTCGTAGCTACCTCTCTAGAACCATGTCTGCCTGTGTGCTATCTTACTTCCTACCATGATAACAATGGACTAAAACCTCTGAAGCTGTAATCTGTCCTTAATTAAATGTTTTCCTTTAAAGTGTTGCTGTGGTCGTGGTGTCTCTTCACAGCAATAGAAACCCTAAGACAACACTTCAGTACTCAGATTTATTCACTAGTCAAAAAACTCAACCTTATCCTGGTCTTCTCTTGTGAGTCAGTAGTAAGACTATGTTCTACTTTCTAGTCACTTGGTGACCAGTCCCATCCTGAGGCTGTTAAGAAAAACCATTCTAAGTCACTCAGGTGCATATATTCAAGAATGGTCTAAAAGGGACACACATGAATAACAAGATTTACTATAAGGAATTCCAGGGGTTTTAGCTTATGCCTGCATGGCATAAGCATTAAACATACTTCTGAAGCATTGTATAGCAATAGGTTTAATATTAAATTAGGTTTAATATTAAAATAGGTAGCTCAATATTGTTGGAGCCCACAAACTATATACAGGGAATGCACAGCTGACAGACCAATAGACAGATCCACGGGACGTATATACATGTCTACATGGAATAACCGTTTTTGCAGAGCTGTGGGAACACTTTCCTTTGGAAAAGTCACTGTCATATCTGTAAAAACCTTGTGAACAAGTCATAATTCTTCCCTTCAAAATAGGGTTTATTCCCAAAACACCTCAGCAGTGTGACTTATACCATGAGGCCTTAGAGCAATGGCATTCACTCTTAATTCTATCAGTCAAATTTACAGAGTCAATCCCACAAAATAACTTGCTAACAGACCACACTGAGCAGCAAGGCAGCTACAAGAGTATTCAAACTAAAGCAAAAGCAAAAAAAAAAAAAAAGCTGATATGGTTATGAAAAAGTGTATCTATCAATCAGTCCAAGCCCAATCAGTTCAAGGCATTTAGTATTTAAACAATTGATTATGTAATTTATTATATAGCGGGACACTTGTGTAATAGAGCATTGTGGAGGTCAGAAGACAACTTGGAAGAGTCAAGTCTTTCCTTTCCTGAAATATGTGGGTCCTAGGGATGAAACTCAAGCCTTGAGGCTTAGTACAAAGCACCTTTATCCACCAAGCCATCGTGCCTATGCCCAGATACAATATCAATGTTCCTTAACATCAAATACGTGATGTTAGAAAAGTGCTACAATTGATCTGGAAGAGGTTCCAGGGAAAGCTTCATTTCAAAAGGGATATTTGAGTTAAACTGTAAGAAGTAGACTAGATTCTCCTAAGTGAGGAAAAGCACTTTTAAGAGTGCATCGAGACAGAAAACACATAGGGAAAGAAAAACTATTTTTGTGTGTTAAGGCAAAGGTAAATCATTAGGTTCCCCAGAGTGAAGATTTGGTTAGACTAAGAACCAACAAGAAATCGGGGCCATGTTTGTGTAGGCATGCACAACAGTGTAGTAAGTGAACGAAAGGCATCTGGAACGTAAAGAAGAGCCTAGTACTGTGATCCCAAAGAATAGGAACAAAGATTGAATGTTGCCCAATCAAAAGCCTTTAACTAAGGTTTCAGAATACATAGCAGGTATTAAAAACTCTATATGCTAAAACTAATTTTTACAACTATCATTATAGATAAGGAAATTAGGCTATTAATTTGCTCAAGTATATTTAGAAAGTAGGCGGCAAAAGGTGAAGACTGGATTTAAGCCTGTGTTGTACCGTTCTACACTGCATGCGTTAACAAACCTATCAAGCTACAAGTAACAATATCTCAAAACATAATAAAAATTTAAACTTTTAGTCTGTTCTTTACTAATTGTGGCAAATTGATTTTTAGATTTTAGGTTTTTTTTTTTTTCCTTGCTAGTTTTGAGAGCAACCATCCTACAGAGCTACCTTTAGAATGGGGTAAACAGGTTAGGAGACGTTAATGATGGATAGAAAAGCATCCTAGATGTGCCTTTAGACAGATGGATGATGGATACTATAAGCTAAGTCACAAAAGGCAGTTCATAATTTTAGGTACTGAGAACAAGGAGATCAAGAAAGAGCTTACTTACAGAGATGGGAGGATAAAGTAGTTTGGAACAAAAATTCAAGCACAATTACTGATTCTCCTTTACATCATGACAATGAAGAAAATCTGACCCTTTTAATAATAGATTATCATGACCTAAAAAAAATACACCTTTAAAAGTATATTAATTTTTCAAAGTTGAGCTTATTTAAATACATTTGCTGTTATTTTTTGGATTTTTATTTAAAAATAAAAAAATTATTTTTATTTTTAAAAAGAAAATAAACTACCTTTTTCCATTATACATACCAATCCAAGTTCCCATTTTCTCCCCTTCTCCCACCCCATCCCCATCCAATCCTCACAGAAGGTGAAGCATAATGCTTTGGGGAAGGTTCAAGGTCCTCCCTACTATATCTAGGCTGCGCAAAGTTTCATCCAAAGAGAAAAGGTTCTCCAAAAGCCAGTACATGCAGTAGGGATAAACCCTGGTGCCACTGCCAGTGGCCCCTCAGTTCTGCCCCAGCCATGCAACTGTCAACCACATTCAGAGGGACTAGTTTGGGTCTATGCTTGTTCTTTCCCAGTCTGGCTGGAGTTGGTGAGCTCCCATTAGCTCAGGTAGACTGTATCAGTGGGTGTACCCATCATGGTCTTAACCTCTTTGCTCATATTCTCATTCCTCCCACTATTCAACTGGACTTTGGTCTAGAGCTCCGATGTGGGTCTTTGCCTCTGTTTCTATCAGTTGCTGGATAAAGGTTCTATGGTGATATTTAAGATATGCATCAGTCTGACTACAGGGCAAGTGAAGATTGGGCCCCCCCTCCTCTATTGCTTAGAGTCTTAGCATCATCCTTGTGGATTCCTGAGAAATTCTCTAGAGCCAAGCTAAAGAAGGATATCACTATGAAGGTACAGATGCTGTTATTTATTAATTGGAGAAAGCACCAAATCCATCAAATTCTAAGCCATTAAGACTTTATTTGAAAACTTGCAGAGGCATGGCTCTAGACAAAACTTGGGCTGCTGTACTTCAGCAGAAGATCACAGTGGTGTTTATAACTATTATGACTCTGGCTTTTAATACCAATGAACATGACTTAAAACAGAATGTCTTCTGTGAAATATTGTTGCATTACAAATCATATTCAGTAAGCCAGGTGCAATGGCACATACCTTTAATCCCAGCACGTACGAGGCTGAGAGGCAGAGGTAGGTGGATCTCTGAGTTCGAGGCCAGCCTGGTCGATAAAGCGAGTTTTAGGACTACTCAGAAAAACTTTGCCTAACCACCCCTCACTTCACAAAAACAACAAAACAGAACCAACCAACTAACCAACCAAAAATATATAGCTATCTACTGCCCACCAATACTTTTCAGAGCCCTTGACTGTGTCACTGTAATTTTGCTCATAACGGTTTTTTCTTGTAAAGGGGCTACTGTACTTGAAAGGACCATTAACCTGGGAGTCCTAGACTTGCTTAAGGTAACATCCGAAAGATGGAATTTAGTTTTACTATACTGTTAGGAATGACCACTAAACAGCAATATCTATTTGTTTTCAAACCAGTTCTCCACCTTACCTTATAATTTGGGCATGAATTTCTTTTCATAAAATTTACAGTCATCATTTTATAATCTAGCTATCCAAAAATAAACTCTAAATAGAGTTCCCTCTTAGAAATTTTTGCTCAGATCAAGATATGGTAAATATATAATATCAATCAGCTTTCCTCATTCCCAAATCAAAGAATATATTTATATAAAAAATGATACAAGAAGGTAGGCAGAGTGATATTTAAAGCCCAGAAAAACCACATCTAAAGCTGCCTTATTCTATGATTCAGGTGAGCGCAGTAAATATTTCCAGAGTGCCTGATGTGGCTTCAGCAGATTAAGATGAAATACTCTTACCTTCTATGAACCACCAAAATTAGGTAAAATAGTTTTCATCATAGGAATTTTCTGTTTTAGCCATTGAATGATGGTCTTAAAAGTCCTTAAGCACTCAGATTTGAAAAAACATACTTTTAAAGGTACAATCGGTTCATCTGTCCATCATTATTTGTTTTGCCTCTCAGTCCAGCACCATAGTCAACTTTTTTTTCTTACTGGCTCTCAAATTCTTTCCTAAAATCTTTTATTTTAACCTGAGTTAAAGATTTAGTTGGACTATTATGACATCTGTAGTGAGTTTCTGAATGCATAACTTGAACTGTGTTTATCTACTTTTGCATTAATTATGCATTCTTGGCCTTTTTACTAGAATCTTACTGAAGAATATATAGTAGTATGCTTAAACTTTAAATTTTAAAATACATTTAAAATTTAAATTTCATACATCTTACCATCTTCAGTAGCAACCTCTTAATATTTTCAAAATTAATCAAAACACTGAGTTTAAGTAAGTTTATCTAATTATTTTCATAACAGAATAGAAGATCCTAATTACCATGTTGCCCTTCCTCTCTGAAGGAAATAAAGATATTAAATTGCACAGAACTGATGAATTCACATCTATAAATTTGTATGTTTTTTAACTTTTCATCATAGAATCTCTCACTACTGTATGCTTACTGAGCCAAGTATCTACAAGGACAAACAGCAAAGCTATGCATTATGGTGAAATCAATTAGGTTATTCACACAGTTAGTGAATGCTTGCCAAAGCCTTCCCTTTTTCGGTATCAATAAAAAGCAGTCATATTGTTTTTAAAAAGTTAGCTTGTTTTGAAAAAATAAAGCCAGGGTTCTCAAATTCAGTATCTCTTCACAACTCTTGCTCACTTTGTGTGGGTGGAAGGAAAAAACCAAGACATCCAGAACAAAATGGGAAAAGAACATTTTTAGACAGCAATAAATTGTAAAAATCATTAACTTATAGTCAGAATGATATTCTGAAAAGAAACATAAATGGAAAAACTTGCGTATGCATTGGCAATGCAAAAATAGAAGGTGCAGAATGCCGTAAACGTAGAGGTCTTTTCTTTAGATCAATTTGGCTCTTGTCAAGTTACAACTGAAACATATTTAAACAGTTTCTATTTAACTGTTCTTAATGACTATAAAGATAGTTGTAACTGGGGACTTGAATTTTTTACACTTGATGAAATCAATATATTTTCTTTTATGCTAGTAGTAAAAGTGCTCTTCATCAAATATCTATAAAATTTCCAACACTAAGCACTTAAGTATCTATAAGGACTATCTCAGAAAGCCCACCTCAAAGAAACTGTTCAAACTCTGTAAAAGGCAAGACCTATACAAACACAGATCCTTGAAGATCCAGAACAGACAGTGGTTGCTAGTACTGCTGATCCACACACAGCAGTAGGAATTTCATGAAAGTAGAACTATCTGAATCAGAGTTTCTTCAACTTACCATATATGTATAATCACTTTTCATCTGAGAACTTTTTATATGACCCCCAATAAACAGGCATATAAAATGGGCATACAAATCAAACATTTGCTAATAATAAATAAAGTAATTTAAAAACAATTCTTGATATACATATAATTTAACGTTCACTAAAAATGAAGAAAATCTGAATGTAATAAGTTGGTTGTGCTTATGTTTACACAGAGAATTAATTGTTGGCTAAATATCTGACTGAGGATGTAAAGTAGCTTCAATGTTCACAGAGTTGACTGACATTTTTTATGATCACCAATGCTGAGAACATTTCTTTGCATAAACACAAAGTATGAAATAACAAAAGTCTTTTTAGGCCCTTTCACAAACTGTTAGATAATTCTCAGTTATAATTTCACTGAATAAATTGTCTAAGTCATTTGATTTTAGTGACTCTCCTTCTATCCCATGGACACTTGGCAGTAGTTCATTACTCTGTTCATTTAACCTAGCTAACCTCAAGTTTTGGGCTCATTTAACAGTACTGGAGCAGGCTGTTTGTCTTTTGTTTTTGTTTTTCAACAGGGTCTCACTGTGTAGTTCTGGCTGTGGCCTCAAGCTCACAGAGATCTGCCTACCTCTGCTTCCCCAGTGCTGGAATAAAAGGCATGAACCACTATGCCTGGCTCATGAAGCAGGCTTTAAATCCAAGCAGAAAGTAGCTGGCTACTCCCATAACACCTGCACCACTGCAGCTCACAGAAGACTTTCCTCTCTTTGTGGCATACACAGAAACCTTCTAGAATCATGAAAGCCAGTCCGTGGGGATGAAGCTTCAAAGTTGGTATTCGCTTATTTTCTCATGTCTCCAGCAATAGGTTCTTAACATCAACTTCTGGAGAGTAACAGAGCAATGGCAACAGTCTGGTACGTCTGAGGGCAGTATATGAGACCCCAATGGGTTTTTTACTGACGGCTTATAATGTCGACAAAGCCATTTTCTCTTTGCAGTAGATGACAATTAACACAGAAACCCTCAACCAGTTAATATGCAAAGGATAAGAAACTGTGGAGTGTTCAGCTCAATATGCGACATTTATATCACACCTTTTTCCTGCCAAGGTACGTGGAAAAGGGAGTAAAAAGACCGCAAGAGCTTTATCTGTAAGGAAACAATATTTGCCAGACATGGCAGGACCACTGTAAACATGAACTCACAGAGTCTATGACTCATGTAGAAGACCTGCACAAAATCAAGCCAGCCAGAATCCCACACAGATTGCGGGGGTGGGGTGGCAGCTGGGGGAAAGCCAGTTTTCTTCTGGGATTCAGGAAAAATACTCCTGTAAATGGTATCAATGGGTATCTGAGGGGGGGAGAAAGAGGGAAGGAGAGAAAGGGAGGGAAGGTGGAAGGGAGGGAGGAAGCATGCAAGTGAGCAAAAGAGCAAGCAAGCATGTAAAGTTGGTAGGGTAAGGGCAGACTTTAGAGAAACACATTATATAAAAGTTTTAATGAATAGAAACAGTGTTGGTAACATTGAGCCTTGGACAGAGCAGAATGATGCCACTCCAATTTATACAAATCAATGCCTTCCACCCTCATTGATCCTGTAAGGTGTGTTTTCTCTTACAATGGTCTTAACTAATACAAAAACTATTTCAAGTATGTTTGTTTTCCTTACAGTAAATATATTAGGTCATAAAATTCAGTTCTGACAAAAAATAAGAATATTTTTCCTCATAGATGATTCTGTCTTTTCTATGTCTGCCCTCCTCTCAAAGACACAGGGCTTTGTATTTTATGCCTCATATTAACAAAAGAATTTTTTTCCTTAAGAGGGATAAAAAACTAACTTGGAAAAAAATAAAGTAACAAGTAATAAGAGGAGGAGATGGGGTAAACCATCTAGCTATGTTGTAAATAGTAAACAGGTCTACTTTTACCTGTGGGTTAAACAAGAGCCAATGATTAAAGCTTATAAAATTAAGGGAATTCAATACACAAATTTTAATACAAAGGCATCAAAGTTCAACTTAAAAAGTATCTGGATTTCTGGAGGCATCATAATCCCTGACTTCAAACTCTACTACAGAACTACAGTACTGAAAACAGCCTGGTACTGGCATAAAAACAGACAGGAGGACCAATGGAACCAAATAGAAGAACCGGATAT
>JAQHUG010000194.1:3801990-3841449 GCA_028555095.1 Dicrostonyx torquatus | reverse complement strand
AAAAATTGAAAAAAAAGCACCTGGTAAAAACTGGGATTCACAAACAACTCTCTCAAAAAATTAAAATCTTAGACAAAAAAAAACAAATAAGGCAAATTACTGCATAACTTCAAAAAGTAACAGTTAATCATAAAGTAAAAATCCTTAAAAAAAAAAAAGTAAAAATCCTTGATTATATGCACTATGTGATTATGAGATTTTCTGAGTGCCTAAGATATCCTAAAACTGGTTAGCAAAAGGCTCCACAAAGTGAATCACAGCTAAAGTCACTGTTTTCTGGGGGGTTCGCGATATAAACCAAGAAGAGAGAAAAGCAAACAA
Source organism: Dicrostonyx torquatus (assembly GCA_028555095.1). Classification (NCBI taxonomy): domain Eukaryota; kingdom Metazoa; phylum Chordata; class Mammalia; order Rodentia; family Cricetidae; genus Dicrostonyx; species Dicrostonyx torquatus. The sequence continues at coordinate 3,841,128 of JAQHUG010000194.1, read as the reverse complement.
TGCACATGGAATTAGTGTGGAATATAGTGCATATTATGCTTCCCAGATCTGACCAAAGCGAGCTTTCACATGTCCATTTTAGAGCACGTCTTAAAGCACCAGGTGCGCATCCTTGAGCAAATCACAACGCTTCTCATCACGGTGAGGCCTTTAATATGCAGTCTGCATGCAAGCTGATGAGATCAGTTATTACTTGAGATGAAATAAAATAAAGTGATATTAAAGGAGGCCTGGAGCCAGACTGTCTATGTCTGACTGCTGACACCAACATCTAGTTTCTGTAATTGGACTAGCTTCCACTGAGGATCAATTTCCTTACTTGCAAACTTGAGATGATAATGAAAATAACTGGCATATTTGCAGCCTGTATCATAAATGCCAATTATCTGAATTTTACATGTTGTCTTCCATTCTTAATAATGAAATAATTCTTAGTAGATGAATAATAAAAAGTAGTACTATTGGTTATTTTGTAGAGGAAGAAACCAAAGCCCAAATCAACTAATTTAACTGCCTGTGGCCACAAAAATAAAAAGTGACATTTAGGAAAATTGAGAGAGATGGCTCACTGGTTGCTCTTATCCAGGTTGTATTCCTAGTATCGACATGGTAGCTCACAATTGTCTGGAATTCCAAATCATGAAACCTTGATTCTTCTGATTTCTGTGGGTAATGCATGTACATGGTATGCAAACATATGCAGGCAAAATATTTATCAACTTTTTAAGTGACATTTAGGACCAAATCATGAGAAATTTTGGTTAAGAACCTATCTACACAACCATTACATCCTACAATATTACTTAATTTCAGAGTATTGTTATATTAAACACCTAGACTGTAGTAGTTAGTACACCACAGCTTAATAGTTTCTATTTACTAGACTATACAGCCAGTTTTTTTTTTTTAAAAAAAAAAAAGGAGGCAGAGGCAGGCAGATTTCTGTGAGTTCGAGGCCAGCCTGGTCTACAGAGTGAGTTCCAAGACAGGCTCCAAAGCTACACAGAGAAACCCTGTCTAGAAAAACAAAAACAATTCATATGGAAAGTAATTTTTGCTGAAAAGAATTACTTGAAGAGGAAGAAAACACAGGAAATCCTTATGGGTCCAAAGCATGGGAATTTAAGATACTTTTGAAATACCCAAGGGAGGTGTTGGAAACAAATGCATATGTAACTCTAGAGCCTAGAAGAGAGAGATGGACTGGAATATAAACCCAAAAATCTTCAATACCAACAGAATTACCTGATCTGGGGAAAGAGTATAGAGAGGACAGGAGAAAGAAAGAGAAGCTAAAACTAAGGTGGCTAAAGGCTGTAAGACAAGGAAACAATGTTAATACATTTAAAATACTGAAGTGATGAAGTACGACCGTCATAGCTGTTTCAAAGGATTACTGAGATTTCAGTTATTACTAGCATCTTTATATACATTATAATCAAGTTTAGAAAGTAAGCACTAGAACTAGAGAAATGGCTCTGCGTGAATGAGAGCTTGTTGCTCTTGCAAAAGACCTGGGAGTTCAGCTCCTCGCACCTAGATGGAGGCTCACAGACATCTATGGCTTTGGTTCCAGAGTATCCAACACCCTCTTCTGGCTTCTATCAGCAGTAGGCACATACATATGTGGTGCCTATACATGCAAACAGGCAAAACACTCATACACGTGAAATAAGATAAGGAAACAAATCTTGCAAACATTTGAGACATGCTGATAATTACATTCAAACTTTGTCCCTGACAAGCCACCACTACTACCTATCTACTAAGGACTTTGTGGCTGAGCTATGATCTAATGTAGTTAGAAACTAGGATCTAATGCAATTTTCCCAATTGCAAGTTCTAGAATTCAGAAGGTTGAGGCAGGAGGATTTAAGTTTAAAGCCAGCCTGGGCTAAACAGTAAGACCCTGTCAACATACACAACAACAAAACCAAGCAAGCAAACAAACAAAAACCCTGAAAAATGTATTAGGCACCAGGGAAACAAGAAAACTAAGACTTGACCCCTGCCCTTACAAAGCTATGTAAAATAATTTAAGGTCAACTTAATCTGGTAAAATAGTGCTTGGGCCTCATGGGAGCAAAGAACACTCATCCAAGTTTAGGATGTAGGGGTTTAGGTTTGCCTGGTTTGATGACGATGATGATAATGATGATGATGATATCACCCACTCACTGAATTTGCTGAGTTCTTCCCATAATTTGTAGATCCTAGCAGCAAAACATAATAAATTTAGATCTCTATACACACAGCTATGGCCTACTAAAGTGGATCTATATGTATTAAAAGAGAAATCCCAGGGCTGGGGATGTAGCTAGGCTGGTGAGTGCTTGCCTGGTATGCATTAAGTACTGGGTTGGCGGTGCTGTCTGTAGTTATAGAACTTGGCATGTGAAAGAATGAAGATCAAAAATTCAAGATCATCTTGGGCTACAAAGCTCAGGAGGCCAGCCTGAGCTACACACAAAAAAGGGGAGGAGAGGAGAAGGAAGAAGAGAAAGAGGCTAGGGTGAAGGAAGGGAGAGAGATGTTACTTAAGTGTTACCACAAAAAGACATAAATCAAACAATAAAGAGGCCTGAGACCCTAACTTGAAGAAGAGTCTCTGAATTCTATCCCAAATGCTTGGAGTAATATAAAAAGGCCTCAAGCAAAGGCATTTATTTCAAGCAAAGGGACTAACCTATGCAGAGGTCCAAAACTACTTTGCAATGAATAAGAATGTCTTTGTGGTTTAAGCACTGTGGTGGTTTGAACGCTCCCCCATTGGCTCAAGTATTTGAATACTTGGTCCCACTCTTTGAGGAGGTTAGGCACTCTTTAGGAGGTAGAGCTTTGCTGGAGGAAGTATATCACTGGGGGCAGGCTTTCAGAGCTTATAGTTCACCTTACTTCATGTTCTGTTTCCTGTGTGCTGATAAAATGTGACCAGCCAGCTTTCTGCTCCTGATAACATGCCATGCTGTCTCCACCATGATGGACTCTATTCCTCTGGAACAATAAGCCAAGGTAAACCTTAAGGTCAGTGCTTTAGGGTGGCAACAGAAAAGCAATTAGTACAAGCATGATAATGAAGGGGAGATTATAGCAAAGCTAGAAAGTAGAGGAGACCACACAATGACTTTATAAGCCAAGATAATGCATTTGGGCAGACATAACAGGAAATGGGAACACAGTGCACGAGACTGACAAAACTGAGTTTATTTGGCCAGACCCTTGACCTGACAAGCTCAAGGTGTTCCATCTCTTGATGCCACCTGGCCCACCCCAGAATCTTCAGCTCAGTAAATGGTACCACTATCCAACTAGCCCAGGAAGGGTGAACACAGAAAATTGAAAGTCTTCAATGCTCCCTTTGCCATAATCCTTTAGAAACCATCCCATAGCTATGCCATCATTTGACTTCTAAAGCAGACTCAGCATACACTACCAAGTCTTTGTTCATGCCATACGCTTAGCCTGAACAATACTGCTCCAGCTCTTTAACTAGCCGGTGCCTTCATGTTCCTGATAGCTTACAGACTCAACTCAAAAAGCTCTCTTTTTATCCAACAAAACATGGGTCCCTTCTGCTGCTCTCTCACAGCAACTTGATCTGTACTGATTTGTACATTTAATTGCTTTTAATATCTCCCTCTCTCTTCTGTGATTTCCACTCAGAAAGAACTGCCTGAGTTTGTTTTTTCACTGTTTACCGAATGCTTGCCCAGCACTTTCTCAACACACAGGAAAATAACTCTGACAGCAATATGGAGGATGAATGAGAAACGTGGTGACTAGGACAAGGGACATCAAATAAAAATAATCATAGCAGAATGCTAATAACAATAAAATTAGTTTCTAATTTCTGGGTATCTGCTTTATATTTGCTCTGTGCTGTGGACTAAAAGTATCTTTATCACTTTCAATGCTGGTAGAAAGGTATTTAGGTCCTTGAGGTTAAGTAAGTCAAGTCAACTGCTCAAGACAACAGAGCTATTAATCCAGCTATTAATTAATTCAGAGTAAGGATCTGAATCCAGTTTTCTTCTAATCAAAGTTTCTGTTATTCTACTCTATCTTTACTGTGAATAATACCCAGAGTGGAAAAATCACCATGATTAATGTGCTATTAGACTGAAGTATGGGGAGCGAGTGCAAAGAACAGTTTAGTAGTGATGTAAGAACTAGAGGGACAGAAACAAAAGCACCTGTAAGACCCCTAAATCAAAAGGCCTTAAAATTACTACTTGTTTTGCAAGTAAAATGCGGTGCATGGATCACAGTAGTAGCACACCTATAATTTCAACACCTGGGATATTGATTTCAAAGCCAACTAGACTATACAGAGAGTTCAAGGCCAGTCTGAGACACTACATACTGTGTTTCAAAAATCCTAAGTAAACAAATAAAAATTTCAGTTCTAGCCAGACACATTGAATGAAAATGTGCATTTTAATATCATCCCCTGGTTTCATATAGTAATATTTGAGAAGTAATGGTATGGTTCCATTAAGTGAATAAAGAACACAACCACATCAAAAGCCAGTCCATAGAGCTAGAACTAAGGCTTTTAATCTCTGATTTCATGGTTTGTCTACAAACATCATTCTGAATTTCATTTACATGAGGTTCATGCTAGAGAATCTTTAGAACTTGAAATGATTGTAAATCAATTTATTGCTAAGTATTTTAATTTGTTCTATTCCTTTTGGAATTTTAATTGTCCCTGTAAATTTTCTCCAATCTTTCAATACCTTTAATGAAACATTAAACTGTTATCCCTGAATATAAAGAATTCTTAAGTTTATGTAGTGTCAAGAGTGAATCATGAATATAAAGAGATATTAGTACAGACTATCTTTACAGAAGCCAATCAGTATGGAAGTGAGAATTCCTATAAGCAGACAATCTGAAGTCATGGAATCTTGAAGCTGAAAGAGACTAAGGCTGAGATGACAAATGGATATCATCTAAAACACCAACAACTATATATTAAATGCTGCATCAAGAAAGGAGTCTGGTTGAGTGCTGTTGTGCATATCTAGAACACAGCACAGCACAGCACCCAGGAAGCTAAGGCAGAATAATCATAAAGTCAGTCCAGGAAACACAAAGATCCAGACTCAAAAGGCCAAAAGTCATCTGAAGCTGGTTTGTGATCAACATTTAGTTGTAACTTTTATGAGGGGTTCCAAAGAGAACATAAGTACTACAGAGCATGTGACTTTGTAAAGACGAAGAAACTAAGGCCAAGGTGGGTTAAAAGAAACACACAGCCACAAAATAAATCAGAATTCTAGGTCCCTAACTTTAGGGTTGGGATTTTTATCCTGCATATAATGCCTCTCCTCTCTGATGTATTTATACAATAAAAATGTTCTTTTTATGTAACTGATAATAAAAGTCAAACCAATTAAATTTTAACAGGGAGGGAATACACACCTTTGAAGGTTTTATTAGGCTATTACAGGGTTTGCAATTCTATAATAAAGACATGTTCATGTAGGTACATTCAAAGATTTAAATAAACCTTTAGGTTCTATCACTATGATCAATGAATCTCTGACTCAAACTGTTTCCTGACAATTTCACTTCATGGTGAATTTTCCCATATGACAATTCTTTATATAGAGTTCAGCTGTTATGACTCAGGGCACCTCGGCGCTACGAAGGAGCTTTCAATATAAGGGGTAGGAGGAGAATGAGGGGCCTACTGAATCATTAACAGCCTACACAGTTATGAAACCCAGCAAATCCTTTTTGGAAACCATTTTCAAAGCAACTTTAGGAGGCAAATTCTGGTGAAAGCCTTATTAAAAGACTGGTCTTTAAGAGATGATTTATATACAAGAAAACCTCTTATTTGTTTAAAGAACACACAACTGGGAATTTTCAGCGGAAGCATTTTCTCTTTGAATGTCAGTGATACGTCAGTGTATGCCCTACGTTCAACAGTTTAAGAGCCTCCTCAACATCTGTCATAGCTCTCAGGTGTTCAAAGACTGAGTCATGTGCTTTATGTGAAAGTTACAGTAAAGCAGTAAGCCATGTAAAGAGTGTTCTGATGCGGGAGTCTACATACAGACAAGGTTGTGGTTTCTAATTACAACAGCCACTACTTTACAAAGGCCTATCTCAACACATTTTCTCACGAATAATAAACTTAATTAGATTTGCAATTTGAACGCTCTTGTCCTTTTATGGTAAATGTACAGAATGGTAATGAGAACAATCTGAAGAAAACCTATCATGCTAACCACAGCCTGAAACGAGGAAAACTACCTTCCAGTACTCACAGTTCACTAATCTGCTGGAAACCTAGAGGAACTGAAGTACTAAGGATAGTGTCTGCCAGGAATCAGGAAGACAGCACTGAGGTTTGGAAGAACCAACAAAACACCTCCTAATGTTGCCACTTACTGTTAAAAAATAAAACTAAACTTAATAGAGCCTTCAAAAAAATTAGTGCCACTAATATGCTGAAAACCATAATAAACAACTAGGAAACATCAAGGCCAATCAATCACTTTCATTCTTGTGAAAGGTAGAAACTTATCACATTACCCATCTCCTCCTATCTTCTGCTTGAATATGGGGGGGGGGGCACGCAACAACGGAAATCCAGGCAATTCTCTCCTAAGGTCACCTCCAATTATACTATTATAGTGCTAATTAAGACTCCAATTGTTTCACATTTTGGAAAAGGCAACACTAAGAGCAGAAAATACCCTTTGAAATTCCACTCAGCTATTAATTCTGCTATCAACTGTTGCTCTAACAGCACATAGCTCCTACCTGAATGTAGTATTAATTTATGAATCTTCCAATTCAGTATGCCTATTTCTGTTTCCTATATTGATCTAAAAATCTATATCCCACAGGTCAAATAGTTGTATCTCTGTGTCTGACAGAATACACCACCATCAACAGATACACATTAAAAGAAAAAAATGAAGCAAAACAAAGGCAAAGATAAGTTAAAAAGAACAGGTAAGGCAGAAACAGGAAATTGCTACATAGTTACCCTTTATTGCCTTTTTTTTTTACAGGTGAATCAAAGACAGTTTTTATAACTTTTAGAGTTAACATAAAGCCCAAGAATTAAACATAGGCTGCTCTGTATTTCATGCTAGCAGAGTAGTGTTTAAAATATATTAATTAATCCATCCATTTTAATACATCCACCCTCACAGAATGTTTACATAAGGACTGAATATACACACACATATATATGCATGAATATATATATACATATATATTATATTTCTAACAATTTACAGAAAATATCTTAAGACAGGGCTTTGCTAAAGTACTCTCAATACAGCTGGGCATGGTGGCAAATGCCTTTAGTGCCAGCATTCCAGAGGCAGAGGAAGGCAGATGTCTGTGAGTTCAAGACCAGTCTGATCTATATAGTGAGTTCCAGAACAGCCAGGGCTAAATAGAAACCCTATTTCAGTCAACCAACCAATCAACACTAATAACGTATTCCCTTTTCTTTAATCTGACAGGCAATATTTATCCAGATGGCAGTCTCAATACATGTGGTTAGAACATTCAAATAAGAACTCAAATAAGATCCACTGTCAAAGATTGTTCTCCAAACATCATAGCTATGATGCTACGTTTGCTTATGATCTTTCTGATGTAAAACCACATCCACAACTCAGTGGCCACCAAACCATTCTGCACAGTTTCCTTAACTGTAAGCTGTTTGGAGCTACCAGTTTTAGTACTTTGAATTATTTTTTTCACACTCTGAATAGGTGTAGGGAGTTCAGCAGAGGTTGGAGGAACCAGCTCAATCTTGGCATAGTACGAAAATGCAGTCAATCAAGACTTTGAGTAAGTCATCGCAGTGTTTACCAGCACCAGAGCCTCGTCTGAGAAGTTACTGATGAACTCAGTCATGGTCTAAGGTGGAAGGTTCATTTCCCAGAACCCACAAAGTATTCTTAATACAGATATGGCTATAATTAAAGTTCACAAATTCTGATTATTGCCATTAAATTCTAAAAAATATGAAAGAAAAAGCTATACTTCCTCTATCAGTTCACATAACTAGAAAAAATGTAGTCTTTATTAAATTATCTAAATAAGTTTCATTTCTTAGGTTAAAAACATTGACTGTAGGAAGTACAAAGATTAATTTTTCAAAATTAATAATATCTACATCTACACTGTCCTACAGACAAATTTCTAAAAATCTCTAATCAAGAGTTTCTGGACGTTTAAACATTTGGGTAAGATCCATTTTTTTTCAGCCCATGGTTGGAGTACTCATAAGGTCCAGAGGTGAACCCAATACTGTTTTTCTGCTAAAACGGCCCCGAAATAAACACCTCCAGACCCATAGACTAGGGCAGCTCTCAGACCTCATCAGAGAAGTTTCTTTGTGCAGGTACAGCACTTAATACAGAAATTCACAATTTGTCAAAGTGCAAAGAATAAATGTCAGCGGAGTGCTCAGCCACAAATGGAACACCTGTATCACACATCTCCTCCAGGCACAAGGGACCACAGCAGAAGAGGGGGCAGAAAGATTTTAAGAGCCATAAGTCAAGACGGACTGGAGTGAAACTGTGTTCTGGACTTGACACGAGCTCACAGCAGCTACAACTGTCTGCAATTGATCAAGCCAGTCAACATTCTAACATAGGAGGCCTGAGGGGTTCATGAGCCCCTAACAAACATGGATTCTAGAAAAGAGAGAGTTTTTAAAGGGTGTGACCCCTGGCAGGTCAACAAGGCTCCAGTGAATGGCCCCTCACCCAGGAACATATGGACAGCACAAGCTGGAATGGATGTTTTGATTTTTTAAGATGAGTTGGAGATGGGGTGAGGTAGATGTGGGAGGAGTGAGAGAGAATAATGATCAAAATACATTGAATGAAAATTCCCAAGGAATTAATAAAAATATTAAAAGATCTATTTTTCCTATAGTTCTAATATTGAAGATTCAACTTTATTAACTACTGATCTGAGAAATTAAGCATGAATACACAATTTGTGGTTCAGACTCATCTTCCACATGAGGTTGATGTAGGTATCTTTCTTCAGTTGCTCTCCTTCTCATTTTTGAGACAGTCTCTTCAAGAACCTGGAGCGTGCCATTTCAGCAAAGCCGGCTTGGCCAGTGAGCTAGAGAGCCTGCTGTCTCCATCTCTGCAGTGCCGGGACTACAGGTATACCCCACCAGGTACACAGCTTGTGTTACATGGGTGCCAGCGATCCATGCTTACGTCTGACTGAGCCATCACCCAAGCCCCACATACATCTCTTGACAGTATACCTGTCAGTCTTCCAGTTCCCCAGTTGTATGCCACAGCAACAAGAAAGTTCCACAATTTTCTTACACTTTCAAGACCAGTGTTTTGTTAATAAATGCATTTTATTTTACCTTTTACTAACTGGTCACCATTAAAAGTACTGTTTAGCAACCTAAATGTCCCTCGACCGAAGAATGGATAAAGAACTTGTGGTCATTTACACAATGGAGTACTACACAGCAGAAAAAATAACGACAGCTTGAATTTTGCAGGAAAATGGATGGAACTAGAAAACATTATTTTGAGTGAGGTAACCCAGACACAGAAAGACAGTTGTCACATGTACTCACTCATAGGTGGCTTTTAAACATAAAACAAAGAAAGCTAGCCTACGGGGAAGGCGGGGGGAGAAAAAAAAAAGAAAGCCAGCCTACAAACCATAATCATAGAAAGCTTAGACAACAATGAGGCCACTAAGAGAGACTTACATAGACCTAATATACATGGGAAAGTATAAAAAGACAAGATCTCCTGAGTAAATTGGGAGCATAGGGACACTGGGGGAGGGTTGAAGGGGGGAAGGGAGAGGCAGGGAGGGGAGCAGAAAAAAATGTAGAGCTTAATAAATACCAATAAAGAAAAAAAATTTTTTAAAAAGTACTGTTTAGTCCTAAATACATGATACATATGAAATTTAACTGCAATAACTGTTTTTGAGTACTTAAACATTAAGAAATGGACATGGTCATCTGTGCGTATCTGTTTTAATATTTAGAACATAAATACCCAAACGATTTTATTGCTTTCCACACAGTCACATTCAGAGTTACACTCATCCAAATGCTGTAATTGTTCAGAACATTATTAAACCCCTTAGATCATGGGTGGATTTAAATTTTAGAAATAGTATCTGCCTTCACAGAGTGGATGTGGTGTTTAGAAATAGCTTCATATTACTTCCTATTTTTCTCCTGTCAAAATCCGTATCTGAAAAATAAGATGGAGTAACCTATAGCTAATAGCCTTCTTTCCTCAAAAACAAGGAGTCAAAGAATTAATACAAAATAATGAGCTATTTTCATGTGTGGCTGTTAGGCAGGCTTTTAAAGCAATTAAAAAACCTTCTAAAACTATTTTGAGCAATCTTAATATTGAAGAATATGGTTTTCATAATGGCTAAAGACTTTATATACATACATACATACATACACGCACACAGGCACAATTAAAACAAGGATGGAGAGCGAGCCTTATACTCTTTACCATTCTCACATTATCTCCTGATCCAGTGTTTTTCTGTACGTATATGCATAGCCATATTCACATATGTGCAGGTATATGTGGAGGCCAGAGACTGACATCAAGAGTCTTCCTCGATTACTCTCTTCCTTTATACACTGAGGAAGAGGTTTTCACTTGAACTCAGAGCTTGTTGACTAACTAACTAACTAACCAGCTTGCTCTGGGGATCTAGTCTCTGCCTCACAAATGCTATGAGTAAAGACAGGCCAACATGTTTGCCCAGCATTGACAGGGGCGCCAACTCCAGTCTTTTTACTTGCACGGTAAGCACTAAAACCACCAAGCCCACTCCAGGCCTACTCTTATATGCATTGTCTCTCTGCAGTCTAAAGCCACTGCACCTCAGGGTCACTGTACCTGCTGCCCCCCTTATCAAGCATGTCTGACAAGTTTAACTACAAGGCTTGCACTCTTACATCCCAAAGCCTTCATTCAGATATGTATCATGTTATCAATAAAGCCTTTCATTTTCTAGCATTATTCGTTCACAATTCCATCCATTCCATGTGTGCATGCGTGCACATACATGCATGAATGTATGTAATTACTTTGATCATACTCTCCTTCTACCCTCCCACTGAATCCCTGCTTTCCAGCAAGTACCTTTCCTACTTTTCTCTCTTTGGGTTTTTTTGAGGGGGTCCACTGTATTTAGTCAAATTACTTGGATAAATATGGATGTGATATAATTATTCACTTGGCCAAGAGCAACATATCATTATACCATTGAGAAATGATTCTTCCCTTCCCCAGCAATCACTCACTGCCTATATAGTTCCTTGGGGGAGGATGAGGCCTTAGGAGTCCTATCACCATCTATAATGAACACTGATGGGCTCAACTTCGTGCAGACAGCCATTGCTACTATGAGTTCATGGTGCAACCACCATGTCAGATCCAGAACATAGCTTTAACAGCACTGTCTTCCATCTCCCAGCACTCACATTCATTGTGCCCTTGTTTAACAATGCTTCCTAAGCCCTTACAGGGAGTGATACACATGTCTTATTTAAGGCTAAACACCTGAAAGTCTCTTATTTTCAAGTACTTCCATCAGTTTTGAGTCTCTACAGTAACCTGCCTACTGCAAATAGATACTTCTCTGTCCAAGGCTGACAGCAGAACTCACCCATGGATATAAACAATTTAGAAAGCAATCTGACAGTATGTCCATTTAACATCAATAGTACATTCTCCCCATGGCCTACAGCCTCCTCATGCAGGGACCAGGTTCGGGGTACCTGGGATGAACTATTTCTGTATGGTAGGCTTATAAAACAACCTGAAAGCGGCTGGCTACCACTGTAACAGTTATGCCACCATTGTCCCGGCGGGCACATCTTAGCTTCACAGCTGCTTTAAGATCCCTGACAACTTTTCTTCACTAGAAGCCTACATAGCACTTTCTAGCATTGGGAAAGCTGGTCAGCAGGGGGGAAACTTTGAGCTCAGTTCAGCATGGCTTCTCTACGTTCTGCAACCAACGTGTGTGGTCTTACCTAGTTCTGGAGGGCAACCAAGAACAACTGACTGTAGCCTATATTGTCTGGGGGTCTTTGGGGCTTCCATGACCAATAACTCATAAGGTGGTATCCCGCACCTGAAATGGGATTTTTATTTAATAATGTAAGGCTTTTGGGAGGAGCATTATTCACCTATGCAGAAACCCTAAATGAAGCCCTTCTTAATGATCCTCTATCTTCCTCTCTCTTTCCATAGGCCTTCTACTACTTCCCTGATATATTTCCATATGTGTACAAAATTTTTAAGTATTACACAAAAGTAGAAAGAATATATGAAGTTTCTTGTATCTATCTGTATGGCATCTATCCCCAAACATTTTCAATCTAGGCCAATTACATACCATCAATGTCTTCCCCTTTTCAAATAATTTAGAACCAAAAACATCCAGACATCCTATTTTTGGTACACGCACATTTGTATATAGGTGTGTGCACCTATGCTTGGAGGCCAGAGGTTGACATAGAATGTGGGCCTTTATCTTTTTGTTGTTACTGTTGTTTTGGTTTTTGGTTCCACCTTTTTAGATAGATTCTCCACTAAATCTTTGATTCAACTACCTCGGCTGGCTAGCAAGCCCCAGGCACCATCCTGTCTATGGTGACACCGTGCCAGGCTTTTTACATGAACACACAGAACAAGCTCAGATTCTACTACAAAACAAGAAGCACTTTACTGACTATGCATCAACAGCCCCTAGAAATTATATTTTATTAACTATTCCTACAAAGTAAAGATTTGTACATCACACCTTAAGAGAAAAACTGACAAATTTTCTTCATTAAAAATCCAGAGTCTAAACTATCCATATTTTTCAGATAACCTTTTACAGTTAACTTGCTCAAAGCACCATTCAATGAAAGTCCATTTATTATATTTGGCAGAGAGCCCTCCTAAGGCAAATTTAAATCTTAGTTTCTTCTTCCGTTCTTACTTTCTGCTATTTATGTCTGAAAGAAACATGGTTATTTCTCTCTTGAAACGTGAAGTATTTTAAAATTTTTAATTTTGGTGGTGCTGGGGTTTGAACCTATGGCCTCATAGATACTAGCAACTACTAAGCAAGACCCTCAAAGTGCTCATTCATTTTATTGTGTGGGCCTTGTGATAATGTAAAACAGCAGTAAGCACTTAGGGTGATATCAACTAGACAGCAGCTGACATAGAAAAAGCACCCAGTGTATACTGAATAAATTGACATTCGTGTCAAAATCTAGTAGCAGTAGGTAGAACCTAGAGCCCCTGCTTTCTAAACACAGTAGTACATCAAGCACTCACTATTAAGCAATCAGAATTTGGTAGAAAGCATGGTATTTATTTGACACTGCTTGTTTTAATGCCCTCAGAAGTATACATCTACTTCCAAAATGAGAGCTGACCATACTTTGTATGTTGAAATTCGGCAGGAATGCAGTATAATAAATTAGAATGTTTAAGTGTGTTTAAATATTTCTTTGTTTATTCTAGATAGTTGGGCAAGGGAGAACAAACTGTAGCAAAAACAAAGAAGAAAATGACGACAAAGGAGGCAGACAATTATGGGAAACTAGGGATACTACATATTTTTACAGTTAGCCACATCCCAAGAGGTTCATTACAAAATAAAAGCAACAACAAATGCTTTGAAAAAGAATTAAATTCCATGTGTGTTGGATTAATTTTTAACTACACAAATGGTCAAGATTAACTGGCAGATGTCAGGATTTTCTCATTGACAGGCATAAGTACATTCTGTTTTTCTAAATGGTATTGTGAGGTGTAATATTACAGGATACAAGAGGTACAAGAGACTTCAGCCAAGACTAATGATCTGAATTTAATCTCTGGCCCCACGCAGTGGAAGGAAGAGAACCAATGTCCACAGTTGTCCTCCGGCATCTACCTGTATGAAAAAGCTTCTGTAGGTGGGTAACAAACAGGCATCTTCCTCACACACAAAAATAAAACGAAGAACCCTGTTTGTTGAAGTAGAGCTTACTGTAGCAACATCATCATCATCTAGAACAGCCTGTGCAACATTCTGAGTGAACTCTTTAGTCCATGGAAAGAGTCTAACCTTCCAGGATGGAGCACCCTAGGGAGGCTAAGAAGGAGGATTTTCTATTCAAGGATAAGGTGTCAAGGATACGGTGGGCTACAAGACAAAATCTTATTGGGGGGGGCGCTTAAAGACAAACAAACCTGTAAATCCCTGACAGTCACTCAAGAAATTTCATGCTTTTTCTCTTTACCATAAACTCGTTTCACCAGCACAAAAATTACTTAGAATTTCCTAAGTATAATATGCTAGCCAGTATTTCCAACTACTGATCTACTTAAAATAACACAGACAAGACTAAGAGATAACTTGAAATCACATCCAGATCTTTGAATGACCCATTCTTGTTTTAAGGTCCCACACATTAGTGTGCGGGCTGAGGGAAACTTTGTCTAGCAGAGGTCAAACTTTAACAACAACAACAAAAAAAAAAAAACAAAGTGTAAAAACTCTACCACAACATCTAATAAGAAACTCTAGAACAATGCAAATCATCTGAACGCATGCTTTTATTTACTTTTCTGTAACATGAGTGGAGGGTTTCCTAGAATCTGAAAATGCCATGTGTCTGGGGCTGCGAGTAAAATTTGGTTGAATTATTTATAAATGTTTTCAGGAATCTTTAATATTGTACTTCCTAAAATCTTTGTCAGTTTTCCATACCTATTAATTTTCCTTCTTTCAATGGTTTTCCTTAAAATATGCTTTATGTTTCTCAGTTAAAATTCCTAACTGGAATAAAACATTCTTTCTCCAAAATGACTCCCAAAACCACCTCAAAGGCCATTTACAACACTTTAACATAATGTGTGTGTGAGAGAGAGGGAGAGATCTCCGTCAGTCTGACTGAAGGGACAGGCCTGTTTTACTGTTCCACAGGAAACGTATACACATGCTGGACAGTTTCCAATTCTCCCACCTACAGAAGCGTCATCTGAAAACCCGTTCAAAAGCAGAACTCTACAGCCCGTTACAACCATCTACTGTGCAGTCACAATGGGGCACACTCTAGATCAAAGGCTCAAAACACAACTGACGTTTTGAAAGGGAAAAGGAAGTCGAAACTAAGGCAAGTGGAAACATTCGGAGGCTTCCCCCTGAAACCTGCCTCAGTAGCACCATTTCCTGCCCCATATTTTTCGGCCATGTTTTAAAAGTTTCCCGAAGAGCTCAGGAAACCTGCAAAGCCAAAATGCACTTACTTCCTCCACTGGACTCCAGGGATCAGACTGAGCAAAGGCACTGTTAGTAGTTCCCTTAAAAGTGCAAATGGCCCCGGTAAATCTGGTTGGTAAATACCATGGAAAAAGTTCAAAATAAGGTTACTTAAATGCCAATTTTTATTTATTTATTTATTTATTTATTTTTCTTTTAAATGCCAATTTTAAGGAGCACATAAATAACCCCCAAACATGCAACTAAGGAGGATTTTCAGTTTACTGTTTTCAAGTCAATAAACAGAACTATGCTTCTATTCCCATAAAAACCTAGGTGTAAGTTTCCTCTTTAAAACCTTAAGTTCATTACTATAGCATGCAACCTTCCACACACTTAACTGTCCCATTTTCAAATTGTTAAAGGCATCGCATCATCCGTCAACAAACTTCAGAAACGGGCTAGGTTAGAGAACACGGAAGAAAACAAGGTCTCACTTTCATTTTTCTGACACACCCACCAGATTAAAACCCAGGGGCAGCTACACATTACAAAATTAAATTATCCAAGCGAAAATACTGCTACTACAGTTCTGAGTCTCACACAAGTGAGGAAAAGAACTTGCAGAAATAGCATTTGATTTAAACTTTTCACATCTTCCAATCGGTACCAAAATACTTTAAAACCTACCGGGATTAACTGCCCTCTATCTACTACAGACGTAAAAAGAAAACAACAACAGAAACTTCTCTGTTGTATTTAGACAATCAGGAGGTTTATCTGAGTACTCTGAGAAAATGTTTTCGGTTACCTTGAAAAAACGTATCATAAACCGAAACCGAAGAATTTGAGGAACTGCGCCCTTTCCATAATTCAAAAACTTTAAACCCACACTCAGTCCATGAGGAGAAAAGACAATGTCCTAGCTGTCACAAAAGTACCTGCTCCGAAGATTAAAAAAAAAAGTTCTACTAAGAAAGGAGCCTCTGACCCCAACCAGACAGCCTACTGATAACACAAAAGCTCCCATTCTCGGTATGATCGAGCGTCCTGTGGATGAGGTGCTCAATAATATTTGTCGAGGGCAACTATTGGGGCTCGAACCACAGCGCAAAACGCCGTGTTTAGTGACCACAACGTGTTAAACGTAGGCTAAGTAGAAACGATCCCCTCCCCTCCTCGTTGCTCTCCGACTTCCTAAGAGTCCTGCACATATAAGACATAATAGATGGCGAAGTCAGTTTATGGCGTACAGTATCTTTACCACTCGGAACATTTTTTTCAGAAAGTCCTTTGAGGTTTTAAGATTCAAACACTATAGTATTGTTTCAACTACCTAACAATTACCCAGGCTTCTTTCAGACTTCACTTACCCTGTAAGTAAAATGAGCATCTTTAACTTTTCCACCGGGCATTTGGAGAATGAGTTATTACTCATAAACGCTTTCCAAGCCTCAGACACCGGCGCGGTACATCAAGCGTATCCATCAATTTGAGGGCTTTCTGGGACCTCAGCTTACCCACTTACGGAAACGGGCTTGGCAAGGGCCCGGGAGGCGGGATTAATTAGTGTTTTTAAAAAACTCGGAGATCCAAAGATGAAAGGAAATGTGAGAGGCACACAGAGATGATGACAATAATCATAACAATAAAAAGAATGACTAACTTGGAAGTCTGCGTTATGTAAGAAAGCAGAAGTTAACCAGATTCACACAAACAAAAGAAAAGCCCACCGCCCCTTTGTTCCCCTTCCATTTGGCCGGCCTGCAGCCCGGCCGCGGGACCGAGAACCGGGCAGCCAGCCGGCCCGGGGCTCGCAGCCGCCGCGCGGCCGCTCCAGCCGTGGGGGGAGGGCGTTCCGGGCAGCTCCTCACAAAGGCGCTTCCTCCCACAGCGCGGGATGCGGCGCCGCAAACTCCGCTCCCCGCCGCCTCCCCGCGGGCGGCCGGGCGCGCGCATAGCCGCGCCGCCACCGGCACAGCCTCGGACGAAGTTCCGCGCCGCCGGGCACCCGGGCCCCCTTCCCCTCGCCGGCGCCGCACTCACCGGACGACGGCTGGGGGCCGGAACGCCAGCTCGGCCCGCCGCGAGGAGCCGGAGCGCCGACAGCAGGGGCGCGGGGGCGGCGCAAGCACCGGTTGAACGCAGGCACCCGCGGAGCCCGCCGCCGAGCCCCGCGAGGCCGAGTGGAACGCCGAGCCGAGCGCCGAGGAACGCGGACCGGAGAGAGGCGCGGGCCCGCTTTGTGGTGAGCCTTCCCCGGGCTGCAGGCAGATTCAGTGACGCCGCACGGCCGCTGCAGCCACTGCTTCTGCTGCTGCTGCTGCTGCTGCTGCTGCTCCCGCTGCTGCTGCTGGCGCTGGAGAGGAGGCGGCGGCGGCGCCCCCGACGGTCCCTCCGCCTCGAACCGCCTTTGGGTCACTGACACACACTGGGAGGGAGGAGAAGGGACTAGTGGGAGGGCGGAGCACAAGAGGACAGGGCAGGGCCACAACGGGAGGCGGCGCCGAGGAGGCTCTTGGGAGATGTAGTTCTCTGACTGAGAGAGAAAGCATCTATTGTGGGGGCGCCCACGGCTCGCTCTGCTGCGCATGCGTAAGAGGATTGGGGCGGGGACTGTTGCCATGGTCACTGGTTTACTGAGCCTGAAGGTTCAGTACTGTAGTTGACTAAACAAGGCTGGCCTTGTGTCTTTGGTGCCATCGGGTTCGGGCCCATAGCCAGTCTCTCCTGCTTCGCCCCACCCCCAACAACTAGCCTCACCACTTTCAAGGGCCCAGTGAAATCTCACTTCCTCCCGACATGGCAGTCTCCCTGGCTGCTCAGATTTCTTCTAGAAATCATAAATACCCCTTTCCTTTGCCTCCTTCAAGTGCATTACACAAGACACTAGATCCACTTGTTCTTAGCACTTTAACAATTAAATTATAAAACTGTTAGGAGCATGGCCATTAACAGAATCGCATGATTTCTTTGCTCAGCTAGTTACGTTTAACTTCAGTCCAAGGGTGAAGGTCAGCATTAATAACATCGTTTGATCATTGTAATGCAACTTGCTCATCTTAAAGATCTATAATTCTTCAGAAATCCAGAGTCCATAAATATAAGTTCAAAAGGTGAGTGGAGAGTCCAAGACAGTGCAGTGTACATATTGGGCAATTTTTATTTGGTAATGAGAAACCTGAACCACAGTTTAGGTATATGTTGTTGGGCTGCTCAGCTAAGCCTACACCCATTCTAGTTACCCAGGTATGGATATGTGGTGGTGGTGGTGGTGAGAAGGGTGGAGATAGCCAGGACAATGCAGTCTTCCAAGGGAGCTAGGTTCAATTCCCAGCACCCATCTGTAACTTCAGTTCCAGGGAAGCCTTTACCATCTTCTGACCTCATCAGCACATACTCATATATGCAGACAAAACACCTATATTTAAAATATTTTAAAATACTTAATGTAGATATTTAAATAAAATATTTAAAAAAGTGAACATATTTACTATGTGCCAGACATGTTATTGAGTCTTAAAAATAGAGCAAAAAATATATATATATATAAGAGAAGCATATTTTGTATTCAAAGTCTTTACTCTGCCAAGGAAGATTAAATGGACTCAGTGTAAGCTATGCTGTCATAGGAAAATGCATACTACCTCAGACTTGGGCAGGGTCAGGAAATACTTCAAAGCTCATTTGAATGTGGCGATGACTCACAGTTTTTATGCTCGTGTATTTTAGTGGCAAAGAGGAAAGAAAGAAGAGAGAGCATAAAATGCAAAGACACAAAGGCTAGTGAGTATTTTTGCAAGCAGTGGTCGACTGGCATTGGGGAGAGAGGCAAGAGGAAACTCAAAAAAATCTAAAAGAGACAGCCAAGCCCATTTAGGTCTGGGGTAATATAGTAAAAAATGCCATCTATTTGTCTTCTGGAATCAGTAGACTATAAACAGATGAAATTTCGATAAGATATATGCTTTTAAAAAAGTCAGTCTGGGGGCTGGAGNAACATTTTCAATCTAGGTCAATTACATACCATCAATGTCTTCTCCTTTTCAAATAATTTAGAACCAAAAACATCCAGACATCCTATTTTTGGTACACGCACATTTGTATATAGGTGTGTGCACCTATGCTTGGAGGCCAGAGGTTGACATAGAATGTGGGCCTTTAGCTTTTTGTTGTTACTGTTGTTTTGGTTTTTGGTTCCACCTTTTTAGATAGATTCTCCACTAAATCTTTGATTCAACTACCTCGGCTGGCTAGCAAGCCCCAGGCACCATCCTGTCTATGGTGACACCGTGCCAGGCTTTTTACATGAACACACAGAACAAGCTCAGGTTCTACTACAAAACAAGAAGCACTTTACTGACTATGCATCAACAGCCCCTAGAAATTATATTTTATTAACTATTCCTACAAAGTAAAGATTTGTACATCACACCTTAAGAGAAAAACTGACAAATTTTCTTCATTAAAAATCCAGAGTCTAAACTATCCATATTTTTCAGATAACCTTTTACAGTTAACTTGCTCAAAGCACCATTCAATGAAAGTCCATTTATTATATTTGGCAGAGAGCCCTCCTAAGGCAAATTTAAATCTTAGTTTCTTCTTCCGTTCTTACTTTCTGCTATTTATGTCTGAAAGAAACATGGTTATTTCTCTCTTGAAACGTGAAGTATTTTAAAATTTTTAATTTTGGTGGTGCTGGGGTTTGAACCTATGGCCTCATAGATACTAGCAACTACTAAGCAAGACCCTCAAAGTGCTCATTCATTTTATTGTGTGGGCCTTGTGATAATGTAAAACAGCAGTAAGCACTTAGGGTGATATCAACTAGACAGCAGCTGACATAGAAAAAGCACCCAGTGTATACTGAATAAATTGACATTCGTGTCAAAATCTAGTAGCAGTAGGTAGAACCTAGAGCCCCTGCTTTCTAAACACAGTAGTACATCAAGCACTCACTATTAAGCAATCAGAATTTGGTAGAAAGCATGGTATTTATTTGACACTGCTTGTTTTAATGCCCTCAGAAGTATACATCTACTTCCAAAATGAGAGCTGACCATACTTTGTATGTTGAAATTCGGCAGGAATGCAGTATAATAAATTAGAATGTTTAAGTGTGTTTAAATATTTCTTTGTTTATTCTAGATAGTTGGGCAAGGGAGAACAAACTGTAGCAAAAACAAAGAAGAAAATGACGACAAAGGAGGCAGACAATTATGGGAAACTAGGGATACTACATATTTTTACAGTTAGCCACATCCCAAGAGGTTCATTACAAAATAAAAGCAACAACAAATGCTTTGAAAAAGAATTAAATTCCATGTGTGTTGGATTAATTTTTAACTACACAAATGGTCAAGATTAACTGGCAGATGTCAGGATTTTCTCATTGACAGGCATAAGTACATTCTGTTTTTCTAAATGGTATTGTGAGGTGTAATATTACAGGATACAAGAGGTACAAGAGACTTCAGCCAAGACTAATGATCTGAATTTAATCTCTGGCCCCACGCAGTGGAAGGAAGAGAACCAATGTCCACAGTTGTCCTCCGGCATCTACCTGTATGAAAAAGCTTCTGTAGGTGGGTAACAAACAGGCATCTTCCTCACACACAAAAATAAAACGAAGAACCCTGTTTGTTGAAGTAGAGCTTACTGTAGCAACATCATCATCATCTAGAACAGCCTGTGCAACATTCTGAGTGAACTCTTTAGTCCATGGAAAGAGTCTAACCTTCCAGGATGGAGCACCCTAGGGAGGCTAAGAAGGAGGATTTTCTATTCAAGGATAAGGTGTCAAGGATACGGTGGGCTACAAGACAAAATCTTATTGGGGGGGGCGCTTAAAGACAAACAAACCTGTAAATCCCTGACAGTCACTCAAGAAATTTCATGCTTTTTCTCTTTACCATAAACTCGTTTCACCAGCACAAAAATTACTTAGAATTTCCTAAGTATAATATGCTAGCCAGTATTTCCAACTACTGATCTACTTAAAATAACACAGACAAGACTAAGAGATAACTTGAAATCACATCCAGATCTTTGAATGACCCATTCTTGTTTTAAGGTCCCACACATTAGTGTGCGGGCTGAGGGAAACTTTGTCTAGCAGAGGTCAAACTTTAACAACAACAACAAAAAAAAAAAAACAAAGTGTAAAAACTCTACCACAACATCTAATAAGAAACTCTAGAACAATGCAAATCATCTGAACGCATGCTTTTATTTACTTTTCTGTAACATGAGTGGAGGGTTTCCTAGAATCTGAAAATGCCATGTGTCTGGGGCTGCGAGTAAAATTTGGTTGAATTATTTATAAATGTTTTCAGGAATCTTTAATATTGTACTTCCTAAAATCTTTGTCAGTTTTCCATACCTATTAATTTTCCTTCTTTCAATGGTTTTCCTTAAAATATGCTTTATGTTTCTCAGTTAAAATTCCTAACTGGAATAAAACATTCTTTCTCCAAAATGACTCCCAAAACCACCTCAAAGGCCATTTACAACACTTTAACATAATGTGTGTGTGAGAGAGAGGGAGAGATCTCCGTCAGTCTGACTGAAGGGACAGGCCTGTTTTACTGTTCCACAGGAAACGTATACACATGCTGGACAGTTTCCAATTCTCCCACCTACAGAAGCGTCATCTGAAAACCCGTTCAAAAGCAGAACTCTACAGCCCGTTACAACCATCTACTGTGCAGTCACAATGGGGCACACTCTAGATCAAAGGCTCAAAACACAACTGACGTTTTGAAAGGGAAAAGGAAGTCGAAACTAAGGCAAGTGGAAACATTCGGAGGCTTCCCCCTGAAACCTGCCTCAGTAGCACCATTTCCTGCCCCATATTTTTCGGCCATGTTTTAAAAGTTTCCCGAAGAGCTCAGGAAACCTGCAAAGCCAAAATGCACTTACTTCCTCCACTGGACTCCAGGGATCAGACTGAGCAAAGGCACTGTTAGTAGTTCCCTTAAAAGTGCAAATGGCCCCGGTAAATCTGGTTGGTAAATACCATGGAAAAAGTTCAAAATAAGGTTACTTAAATGCCAATTTTTATTTATTTATTTATTTATTTATTTTTCTTTTAAATGCCAATTTTAAGGAGCACATAAATAACCCCCAAACATGCAACTAAGGAGGATTTTCAGTTTACTGTTTTCAAGTCAATAAACAGAACTATGCTTCTATTCCCATAAAAACCTAGGTGTAAGTTTCCTCTTTAAAACCTTAAGTTCATTACTATAGCATGCAACCTTCCACACACTTAACTGTCCCATTTTCAAATTGTTAAAGGCATCGCATCATCCGTCAACAAACTTCAGAAACGGGCTAGGTTAGAGAACACGGAAGAAAACAAGGTCTCACTTTCATTTTTCTGACACACCCACCAGATTAAAACCCAGGGGCAGCTACACATTACAAAATTAAATTATCCAAGCGAAAATACTGCTACTACAGTTCTGAGTCTCACACAAGTGAGGAAAAGAACTTGCA
This sequence comes from Dicrostonyx torquatus, assembly GCA_028555095.1. Classification (NCBI taxonomy): domain Eukaryota; kingdom Metazoa; phylum Chordata; class Mammalia; order Rodentia; family Cricetidae; genus Dicrostonyx; species Dicrostonyx torquatus. The sequence goes on along the minus strand of JAQHUG010000194.1, from coordinate 3,818,355 downwards.
GAAATAGCATTTGATTTAAACTTTTCACATCTTCCAATCGGTACCAAAATACTTTAAAACCTACCGGGATTAACTGCCCTCTATCTACTACAGACGTAAAAAGAAAACAACAACAGAAACTTCTCTGTTGTATTTAGACAATCAGGAGGTTTATCTGAGTACTCTGAGAAAATGTTTTCGGTTACCTTGAAAAAACGTATCATAAACCGAAACCGAAGAATTTGAGGAACTGCGCCCTTTCCATAATTCAAAAACTTTAAACCCACACTCAGTCCATGAGGAGAAAAGACAATGTCCTAGCTGTCACAAAAGTACCTGCTCCGAAGATTAAAAAAAAAAGTTCTACTAAGAAAGGAGCCTCTGACCCCAACCAGACAGCCTACTGATAACACAAAAGCTCCCATTCTCGGTATGATCGAGCGTCCTGTGGATGAGGTGCTCAATAATATTTGTCGAGGGCAACTATTGGGGCTCGAACCACAGCGCAAAACGCCGTGTTTAGTGACCACAACGTGTTAAACGTAGGCTAAGTAGAAACGATCCCCTCCCCTCCTCGTTGCTCTCCGACTTCCTAAGAGTCCTGCACATATAAGACATAATAGATGGCGAAGTCAGTTTATGGCGTACAGTATCTTTACCACTCGGAACATTTTTTTCAGAAAGTCCTTTGAGGTTTTAAGATTCAAACACTATAGTATTGTTTCAACTACCTAACAATTACCCAGGCTTCTTTCAGACTTCACTTACCCTGTAAGTAAAATGAGCATCTTTAACTTTTCCACCGGGCATTTGGAGAATGAGTTATTACTCATAAACGCTTTCCAAGCCTCAGACACCGGCGCGGTACATCAAGCGTATCCATCAATTTGAGGGCTTTCTGGGACCTCAGCTTACCCACTTACGGAAACGGGCTTGGCAAGGGCCCGGGAGGCGGGATTAATTAGTGTTTTTAAAAAACTCGGAGATCCAAAGATGAAAGGAAATGTGAGAGGCACACAGAGATGATGACAATAATCATAACAATAAAAAGAATGACTAACTTGGAAGTCTGCGTTATGTAAGAAAGCAGAAGTTAACCAGATTCACACAAACAAAAGAAAAGCCCACCGCCCCTTTGTTCCCCTTCCATTTGGCCGGCCTGCAGCCCGGCCGCGGGACCGAGAACCGGGCAGCCAGCCGGCCCGGGGCTCGCAGCCGCCGCGCGGCCGCTCCAGCCGTGGGGGGAGGGCGTTCCGGGCAGCTCCTCACAAAGGCGCTTCCTCCCACAGCGCGGGATGCGGCGCCGCAAACTCCGCTCCCCGCCGCCTCCCCGCGGGCGGCCGGGCGCGCGCATAGCCGCGCCGCCACCGGCACAGCCTCGGACGAAGTTCCGCGCCGCCGGGCACCCGGGCCCCCTTCCCCTCGCCGGCGCCGCACTCACCGGACGACGGCTGGGGGCCGGAACGCCAGCTCGGCCCGCCGCGAGGAGCCGGAGCGCCGACAGCAGGGGCGCGGGGGCGGCGCAAGCACCGGTTGAACGCAGGCACCCGCGGAGCCCGCCGCCGAGCCCCGCGAGGCCGAGTGGAACGCCGAGCCGAGCGCCGAGGAACGCGGACCGGAGAGAGGCGCGGGCCCGCTTTGTGGTGAGCCTTCCCCGGGCTGCAGGCAGATTCAGTGACGCCGCACGGCCGCTGCAGCCACTGCTTCTGCTGCTGCTGCTGCTGCTGCTGCTGCTCCCGCTGCTGCTGCTGGCGCTGGAGAGGAGGCGGCGGCGGCGCCCCCGACGGTCCCTCCGCCTCGAACCGCCTTTGGGTCACTGACACACACTGGGAGGGAGGAGAAGGGACTAGTGGGAGGGCGGAGCACAAGAGGACAGGGCAGGGCCACAACGGGAGGCGGCGCCGAGGAGGCTCTTGGGAGATGTAGTTCTCTGACTGAGAGAGAAAGCATCTATTGTGGGGGCGCCCACGGCTCGCTCTGCTGCGCATGCGTAAGAGGATTGGGGCGGGGACTGTTGCCATGGTCACTGGTTTACTGAGCCTGAAGGTTCAGTACTGTAGTTGACTAAACAAGGCTGGCCTTGTGTCTTTGGTGCCATCGGGTTCGGGCCCATAGCCAGTCTCTCCTGCTTCGCCCCACCCCCAACAACTAGCCTCACCACTTTCAAGGGCCCAGTGAAATCTCACTTCCTCCCGACATGGCAGTCTCCCTGGCTGCTCAGATTTCTTCTAGAAATCATAAATACCCCTTTCCTTTGCCTCCTTCAAGTGCATTACACAAGACACTAGATCCACTTGTTCTTAGCACTTTAACAATTAAATTATAAAACTGTTAGGAGCATGGCCATTAACAGAATCGCATGATTTCTTTGCTCAGCTAGTTACGTTTAACTTCAGTCCAAGGGTGAAGGTCAGCATTAATAACATCGTTTGATCATTGTAATGCAACTTGCTCATCTTAAAGATCTATAATTCTTCAGAAATCCAGAGTCCATAAATATAAGTTCAAAAGGTGAGTGGAGAGTCCAAGACAGTGCAGTGTACATATTGGGCAATTTTTATTTGGTAATGAGAAACCTGAACCACAGTTTAGGTATATGTTGTTGGGCTGCTCAGCTAAGCCTACACCCATTCTAGTTACCCAGGTATGGATATGTGGTGGTGGTGGTGGTGAGAAGGGTGGAGATAGCCAGGACAATGCAGTCTTCCAAGGGAGCTAGGTTCAATTCCCAGCACCCATCTGTAACTTCAGTTCCAGGGAAGCCTTTACCATCTTCTGACCTCATCAGCACATACTCATATATGCAGACAAAACACCTATATTTAAAATATTTTAAAATACTTAATGTAGATATTTAAATAAAATATTTAAAAAAGTGAACATATTTACTATGTGCCAGACATGTTATTGAGTCTTAAAAATAGAGCAAAAAATATATATATATATAAGAGAAGCATATTTTGTATTCAAAGTCTTTACTCTGCCAAGGAAGATTAAATGGACTCAGTGTAAGCTATGCTGTCATAGGAAAATGCATACTACCTCAGACTTGGGCAGGGTCAGGAAATACTTCAAAGCTCATTTGAATGTGGCGATGACTCACAGTTTTTATGCTCGTGTATTTTAGTGGCAAAGAGGAAAGAAAAAGAGAGAGCATAAAATGCAAAGACACAAAGGCTAGTGAGTATTTTTGCAAGCAGTGGTCGACTGGCATTGGGGAGAGAGGCAAGAGGAAACTCAAAAAAATCTAAAAGAGACAGCCAAGCCCATTTAGGTCTGGGGTAATATAGTAAAAAATGCCATCTATTTGTCTTCTGGAATCAGTAGACTATAAACAGATGAAATTTCGATAAGATATATGCTTTTAAAAAAGTCAGTCTGGGGGCTGGAGAGATGGCTCAGTGGTTAAGAGCACTGGCTGCTCTTCCAGAAGACCTAGGTTCAATTCCCAGCACTCACATGGCAGCTCACAACTGTCTGAAAATCCAGTTCCAGGGGATGTGACACCTTCACACCACTGCACATAAAATAAAGTTAAATAAGCCTTAATAAAAAAGAGTTCAATGTCATTTAAATTAAAAAAAATCAGTCTGTGAGATGTAGCATGTATGAAGGTGTTTTAGTTAGGGTTACTATTGCTGTGAAGAGACACCATGACCACAGCAACCCTTATAAAGAAAATCATTTAAGTGAGGCTGGCCTATAGGTTCAGAGGTTTAGTCCATTATTATCATGGCAGGAAGAGTGATGGTGCCCAAGCAGACGTGATGCTGGAGAAGGAGCTGAAAGTTCTGCATCTGCATCTGCAGGAAGTAAGATGAGAGAGACACTAGGCCTGACTTGAGCATCTGAAACCTCAAAGCCCACGCCCCAGTGACATACCTCCTCCAACAAAGCCACACCTTTCAATAATACCACTTCCTAGTGACCAAGCATTCAAATCTATGAGTCTGTGGGGGGCCTTGTTAGTCAATCGGCCACAGAAGTCTATTGAGGTATTACTGAGGGGTAGAGACAAAACTGAGGAATTGGTAGTGCCACGAGACAAAATTGAGTGTAATTAGGTCCGACTTAGAGAATAGATCTTTGGTGCTTAACTGCCTGTGTTTAAATGGCGATGGGAAGTTATGGGTGGGGGTGCTTCGGTCGCAGGCAGCAGAAACCAAACTCCAACTGATTTAAGCAATAAAGAAGGATTTTTGACCCACCTAGGTTTAAAAGAAGAAAAATCCAGGTAAGGGACGGCTACAGGAGGATTAACTCAGCAACCCAATCAGTCGTTAAAGGCCTGCTTCATTCTCATTTCCATTGATTTTCTTTCCTTAGTATTAGTTTTCTGGTCAAGTGACAGTTGCCAACAACTCCTGTTTTACCATCTGTGTCTAGGAAGATATAAGAAGAAAGTCTCTTTTTAGAAAGCACTGAAACCTCTTTCCTTAGAGTTGCAAGCAATTGATTCCCATGGCTTCACATAAATTAAGAATGATGGTCAGGCCGGGCGGTGGTGGCGCACACCTTTAATCCCAGCACTCAGGAGGCAGAGGCAGGTGGATTTTTGTGAGTTCGAGACCAGCCTGGTCTACAAGAGCTAGTTCCAGCGCAGGTTCCAAAGCCACAGAGAAACCCTGTCTCAAAAAAAAAAAAAAAGAAAGAAAGAAAGAATGATGGTCAGTAAATTGCTGACCATCAAGTTTATCTCAAGATGAAGACACATGAGCTCTGGAGCTGAAGTAGCTGAGAAGGGCATCACAATATCTACTGCAAGAGAGACCCAAGAATGGCTCTCATACTTCTGGTTTCCAAGTTTATAAGCTAGCGGTGCCATTCCTTAAATGAGGGAATAAGGAGAGTCCGTTGCTTTTGAGAGTGGTTTGGTGTAGTGTCCTTTGGATACATTGAGTCTGAGATGTGTCTGGAACATCTAGATGGAGGGGGTGCAGTGCCCAGTCATGGGCTCTGGGAAGGGATCAGGGCAGTAGCAGACACAAGTGGAATGACCATCATAATTGATTGCTGTTGAAATTACGGGGACAGATAATGCTGTGGTGTGTATAACAGAAAGGGAGGAATCAGTAACGGAACCTGGGAGAACACTGGCTGGCCCTGAAGAAGCACACAGCAAAATGAAGACAATTCCCGGGAAGTAACAAGAGAACTTGGCGAGCAGAGTGGCGGGGAGAGGTGGGGGTGTACCAAATCTGTCACCAGGTGTGAAGTCAGTCTACAAAATCCACGAGGACTAATGTGATAGGATTAGCCGTCAACAGTAAAGCGGCTGCGACAAGCTTCTTCCATGGACTGAAAGAGAAATTAGAGACTGGAAAAAAAAAAATCTGAAGACTAAATTTACAACTTCTAAAATACAAGTGTTGCTGGATAGTATTAGAACTCAGAGACAATTAGCCGCTGAGCAAATTAAGTCAGTTAAAAGAAAATGAAGATGGTTGCCTGAAGACAGAGTAATCAAATCTCTCCAAAAGAAAGCACATTAAACACACCACACACACATTAAAGAAAAAGTCCCCAAACATCAAAGAGAAAAGGTCCCTCAAATACAGTGTGGTTTATGGGATAATACCAAATATTCTAATATTCACGTGACTGCAGTCCCTGGTCAGAGACGAGCCAGCGGCAGGTGACACAAAAGTTATTTGAAGTAACATGTCTGAAAATACTTTGTTATATGGTGAAAATTATACACCTGCATATTTGAGAAGTTTAATGAACATTAACCAGGATACATGCACACATATATGAAAATCACTGCAGGACTTGTGAGATGGTTCCATGGGGTAAATGTGCTTACTCCCAAGCCTAGCCACCTGAGTGCTGGAAATTGTAACTATATGACGAAATATGAAAGAGGACCTCATTAGAAATAGTTTAAAGGTCATCTAAAGCAAAACGACAACACTGCATGATGAGGACCACAACAAACGCAGAAGTATGTTTGTTGCAGCAAGCAACTCCGTGGGCTGAAGGAGGAAATAGGATCATATTGTTTAGACAGAATTGTGGTACACTATTTCAGAAGGGCACATTCTGAAATAAAGAATAGTCATCAGAAATAAAACAAGCATGAATACACAATAGCGAAGAGAAAATGAAACTCTAATCCTAAAACAAGCAAACCCTGGATGGAGGAACAGAAACACAGAAGACAGTTACGTCCTTAATGACTATGGCGCTGACACACCTGCTCTGGACTCTGCCTTCTGCTTTGGTTTAAGATTCAGAGGAAAACAAATTTCTATCCAGTTTAAAGGCAGTCTGAGTTGTGCCCAGGTCAGTCTAAGCAGATCAAGCCTACAGCAGTTTCATGGACTAGAATATGCTCCTCAGACTCAGGTGTACCCACACATTACACAGCATCTGGCCACCTTGCCAGCAACCTCATCCCATCTGTTTTCTCTTTCCCTTCCTATTATTCCATGTGTGCATAGTTGTAGGTACTAGTGGGCCACTTTGTGAAACTGATTATCTCCTCAATTCTCTCCTGCCACCTTCACATGGGTTCTGGGAATCACATTCAAATGTGACTTTCAGAACTAGCTCCTTTCCTTGCTGAGCCCTCTCTGGTTCTTTTTAATTTTTTGTTTAGTTCAGATACAATGTCTTCCTAGGTGTCCCAGGCTTGTCATGAACTTGCTGTGTAATCCAGGCTGACCTCAAACTTGCTATCCTCTTGCCTCTGCCTCCTGAATACTAGGATTGCAGGCATGTGCTGTCATGCCCAACTCCAGTTTTTCTTGAAGGATAAAGACATGTGCAAATGCTTAGTATAGTCCTTAGGATATAGACATAATACATAGTCAGCTATTCACAGTACTTCGGTAATAAAGTAGATACAACACAACTTAGATGCATGCTATAAATATAGGTGTAGAAATCACAGTGATGTCCATACATCACGAAGCCCTTTTTGAAACTGTGTCTTTACCTTCACAACAGAGTTCCATACAGCTCTTCAGAATCGGCAAGCCTTTGAGTTCAGGACAGTTCTGTCATGGAAAACGAGTGCACTTCCAAATCCTATCCATTCAGTTTCCAAATGTCTATATGTCCTTGGCATATTATAGTACATAATATATGTACTGTTCTATAAGAAGAGTTATAGGGAACATAGGATGGTTCTCTAAGTTTAGTTATAGGGAACATAAGAGTTTTCTATATGATTAGTTATAAGGAATTTTGGAGTGTTCTATCAGATTAGTTATAGGGAACATAGGAGTGTTCTATAACATTATTTATAGGGAACATAGGAGTGTTCGCTCAAATTTATTATATTTGCAGGGTTCATTTTCCTGCGAAATTCAAGATGTCATTAGTTTTTTCTGCTGTGTAGTGCTCCATTGTGTAAGCAAAAGTAAGTCTGTTTTTGCTGTGCCATCTGACTGCAAGAATCAACTAAAATTCCGTTTCTACTCTGTCCTCAGACAAACACACAAGCAATGTTTAGGATATAAACAGAAGGGGTTTGTTGTTTTGTAAATCACAATGTGGGTACTGTGCCACTCAGCTTTTATTGAGCTCTACATTTTTCTCTGCTCCCCTCTCTGCCTCTCCCCTCCCCTCTTCAACCCTCCACCAAGGTCCCCATGTTCCCAATTTACTCAGGATATCTTGTCTTTTTATACTTCCCATGTACATATATGTATGTAAATCTCTCTTGGTGTCCTCATTGTTGTCTAAGTTCTCTGGGATTATGGTTTGTAGGCTGGATTTCTTTGCTTTATATTTAAAAACCACCTATGAGTGAGTACATGTGATAATTGTCTTTCTGCGTCTGGGTTACCTCACTCAAAATAATGTTTTCTAGCTCCATCCATTTTCCTGCAAAATTCAAGATGTCATTATTTTTTTCTGCTGTGTAGTGCTCCATTGTGTAAATGTACCACATTTTCCTTATCCATTCTTCAGTCGAGGGACATTTAGGTTGTTTCCAGGTTCTGGCTATGACAAACAAAGCTGCTATGAACATAGTTGAGCACATGTCCTTGTGGCACGATTGAGCATCCTTTGGATATATACCCAAAAGTGGTATTGCTGGGTCTTGAGGAAGGTTGTTTCCTAATTTTCTGAGAAATCTCCACACTGATATCCAAAGGGGCTGTACCATCTTGCATTCCCACCAGCAATGCAGAAATGTTCCCTTTTCCCCACAACCTCTCCAGCATAAGTTGTCATCAGTGTTTTTGATCTTGGCCATTCTTATAGGAGTTAGATAGAATCTTAGAGTTGTTTTGATTTGCATCTCTCTGATGACTAAGGATGTTGGGCATTTCCTTAAGTGTCTTTCAGCCATGTTAGATTCCTCTGTTGAGAGTTCTCTGTTTAGGTCTGTACTCCATTTTTTTAAATTGGATTATGTGTTCCTTTGGTGTCCAATTTCTTGAGTTCTTTGTATATTTTGGAGATCAGACCTCTGTCTGATGTGGGGTTAGTGAAGATCTTTTCCCTTTCTGTAGACTGTCGTTTTGTCTTGTTGACTGTGTCCTTTGCTTTACAGGAGCTTTTCAGTTTTTGGAGATCCAAGTGACAGTTTTGTGCGCCTTTGTTCATATGATGTTCAAATCACAAGTAGTTTATCTCTCAGAACTCCAGCCTTCCAACATTGCTTCCCCAAATAAAATTATTCTCTCCTAATACCCTCAAAGTCTCCAGTTAGCTAATAGGCAGCATGGAGCCTGCTCTCATTTTAAACCTGTGAATGGTGCACAATTTGAAGGCTTGGGTTTTCACTCGAAAGATTTGTAGGTCCCAAATGCTAGCTATGACATTTTAGATATAGTTGGAAAATGTCAAAGACAAGCTAGTGAAGATGTTAATGTTTTACAGGAATATTCCTGTACAAGAAGGAATACAGCTAAGACAGGCTCACTCAGTATTAGAGAAAGTAACATGGACAGGAGCAATTGTTTTAGAACGTCAAAAGATTGTATGAAACCAGGCCTGCTGGCACACATTCATAATCCGAATGCTTGGGAAGCAAAAGCAAACTTAAGGCCAGACTTGACTATGTAGTTAGACTCTGTCTCAAAGGATAAAATAGGCCAAATTATGAAATGGGAAGTGATATACTCATAAAGAAAAGATTAGGTATTTTCTTATCCTTAAAGCTGACTTTTTTTTTTTTTTGCCAGTGGACAGATTGATTTTTCTTCGAGATACTGTCTCATGCAGTCCAAGCTGTCCTTACATAACTGAAGATAATTTTGAACTTCTGATCCTCCTGCTCCCACTTTCAAAGTAATAGCATTAATTACCACCACGCCTATTTTGTTTTGTTTTAATTACATGAACTATGGTTTCAGACTATGGATACAGAAACTGGCTTATCATCCCCACCCAAAATAAAGTTTAATCAAGAAAATAAAGTAAAATAGTGTTTTATGGGTGCTGTTAAAGAAATATGCCTAGGGAATAGCAGGAATGCAGAGAAGAAAATAATCCATTTTCTCTGAGAATGCAGTCAGAACACTATGTCAGAGAGAAGGCAGCGGTCATGCTGAACCCTAGAAGACAAACAGGGGCTGACCAGGTAGGTGACTAGCAAGAGAGTTTAGCACAGCCTGGAACGTCAAAAAGCTCAGAGGGAGGAAAGAGCTGGGCCATTTAGGGTGTGGATGGCAAGACTGAAAAATCTAAGAGCAGAGCACAGAAGTGCTTTCATGTCATCTTATTCCAAGATGTTTAGCAATCGGATTTGTCGAAAGATTTCTGACAGAGGAGAGGGACCAAACCACATTCGTGTTTGAGTAGCGTGGATAGCAAAGAATACACAACATACTGCTTGTGGTGGCACACCCTTTAATCCCCGCACTCAGGAGGCAGAGGCAGGAGGATCTCTGTGAGATTGAGGTCAGCCTGGTCTACAGACGGAGTTCTAGGACAGTCAGAGCTACATAGAGAAACCTTGTCTCAAAAAATAAAATAAAATAATGTGTGTGGGGGGGTGGCGGCTAATTTTTCTGCCAGCTTGACACAGGTTAGAATCATCTCTGGGCAGAAACCCCAGTTGAGAAATGCCTCCCTAAGACTGGGTTGTAGGCAAGCTTGTAGAGCAGTGGTCCTCAGCCTGTAGGTCTCAACCTCTCTGGGTGGTATATCAGATATCCTGTATATCAGATATTTACATTATTATTCATTGCAGCAGCAAAATTACAGTTATGAAGTAGCAATGAAATGATTTTATGGTTGGTGGTCAACACAACACAAGAGCTGTATTTAAAGGGTCACATCATGCGAAACGTTGAGAACACTGCTGTAGCGCATTTTCTTAATTAGTGACCAATGAGGGAGGGTTTAGTACACTGTGGGTGGGGCCACCCCTGGGCTGGTGGGGCCACCCCTGGGCTGGTGGTTCTGGGCTCTGTGAGAAAGCAGACTGAGGCAGCAAGCCTCCATGGGCTCTGCATTAGCTCCTGTCTCCAGGCTCCTTGCCTGTTGAGTTCCGGTCCTGTCTTCCATCAGTGATAGTCTACATGTGGAAGTGTAAGACAAATAAACCCTTTCCTCCCCAACCTGTTTTTGATCATGGTGTTTCATGGTAACAGTAATGACCCTAACTAAATCAGGAATACTAGATGGGGAAGCTGGGGAGAGAGGTTAGGGTGGCAACCTTCCTTCAGTTTGATGAGTTAAAGAATGAACGTTCACGATATTCAGTTTGATTCTGCTTCATCCCTTCAGCTAAATGGAGATCCAAATAATTCAGTTCTTCCTGTTAATTTCCTTTCCTTCCTGTTCTCTGTTCCTTTAGTAATTCAAGTAGCAAGTTATTCCTTAAACACTTTAGTTTGTTTCTTTTTAATCTCTTCATAGACCCAAAGAGCGACTCAGGCGGGTTGAGCTCTTCTGTGTGAACCCTGGCTCCCTGGCTTCTCCGCTCCAGTGTTCTGGAACTGCAGCCTTGTTCTTTCCTCCAGGGAGTCGCAGGGCAGTTTCACTTCCTGCCTTACTCATCTGCCTCCAACTAGTGCTGCCTCCACCGTCACAGTCACCGCTGGCATGAGTTGCTGCACAGTTCCACCCACTGTGCCACGTAGCCTCCCCAGCGACCTGAGTCACCACACGCCCCCTTCTGCTGGTACCGGCCAGGGCTCCCTGTCATAGGCCTAACCTCTAATTCTGATAAAATCAGTATCTCGGATTAGCCAACCTGAGATTTAACAACAGGTGGGAGATTGTCTTCAAAAACAAACAAAACCAAAGTGTTCTTTTCATTACTGAAAATTTCAACACATACAGTAAGAGCACACCCACCACCAGTACCCTCACTCACCTTCAGCAGTCCCAAGCAGAGGTCCATCCTGTTCTGTTTGTACCTCTGCCACACCCATTGGTCATTTAAAAACAAACTTCAAACACCGGATAATTCCTTTTATATCTGTGTATGCCCCCCTTAAATAGGAAATAGCCCTTTTAAAGTATAATATCATTATCACACCTAAAAAACAAAAATACCAAACCTGACTATTTCCTAGTATTCTCAAATATCCAGGTTTTTTACTTGAGGTCTAAGAATATCTACATTTATATTAGAGAATGTATACATATATTACATCACATATTTCTTTGAAACAAACAAGCCGAGTGGTGCAGGTGTGTAATCCTAGCTAGTTACTAAGGCGGCTGAGGCAGGAGAATTACAAATTCAAGGTCCCCCCTCCAGTCTACAGAGTGAGTTCATGGTCAACTTCGCCAACCTTGTCTCACAGTGAAAGCTCTTCAGAGGGTGAGGATGTAGCCTGAGGTAGAGTGCTTGTGTGGCGTGTGTGAGGCTCTAACCCGTGGTACCTCAAAAAAGACACAGGAAAACTTTAGGCACAGTAAAAGTGATGTATAAGATAAAGGCCATGTTCTCTGTGCCTCAGTGGGACAATTATTGCCGCCTGCTTCTAACTCCCATTACTACCCTTAATGTGTGTGATTTTTATACAGCGTTATCAGAAGTGAGCATCGGGCTGGGTTTGACTCACAGGCTGTAGTTTACTTGACTTGAAATTTTTATGGAAAAATACATTTGATTTATTTTGTGTTCATATGTGTGTGTGTGTTCTCCCTTATTACCATGGTGTGTGCAGGAGTCAGAGGACAATTTACTGGAGTCCATATTCTCTTTCTACCATATGGGTCCTGGGGACTTGAACTCAGGACATCAGACTTGGTAATGGGTTCTCTTACCTGCTGAGTCATCTTGCCAGACCTATTTATTGTTGTCATTATTAGAAATGAAAATGGAGGTCTGAGGATGTAGCCCAGTTGGTAAAGCGCTTGCTTTGCAAGCACAAGGGCCTGAACTTGATCCCCGAAACCCATATTTTGGGGGGAATAAAAAGAAGGCAGTTATGGTGACTCATTACCATCTCAGTGCTGAAGAGGCTAAATTCTGGGGTGGCTTGGCCAGCCAATCTAGCCTACTTGGCAAGTTCCAGCCCAATCAGAGCCCCTGTCACACAAAAGAAAAAAATGACTGATGCCTAAGGAAAGACACCTGAAGTTTTCCTCTAGCCTACACACACACACACACACACACACACACACACACACACACACACACACCCCAGCACACACTCGTTTGAACATGTACACAATGTGCAGTGATGAAATCAGAACAATTAGCATTTTCATCTCCTCCCACGTTCATCATCTCTATTAGATCCACTGCTGTTATTTTGGGCAATGACAACAGCAAATATATCAATAGACTTTTGTTTCTCTTCCACCCTTAAGCTTCCCTTCAGGTCACACAAGCACCGTAAGATACGTATGGTATGCTTCTGTTGGAGTGGAAATACCTAAGCGGAAGCTTCGGATCTATAGTCATACCACCCGTAGCCCCGGCTGAGATGCCGCCAGGATGCCTGTGAAAGTCCACTAGATTTCCCTCCTACCGTTCGCTAGAAACCTCAGCAGAACACAAAACCGTAGCCTGGGTCTCATGCTCTTACTGGACAGCTTCCTTGTACTCAATGTGTTTTGGTTTTGTTTTCTATATGTGAGAATTTCAAAGACTATGTGGAGACCGTGAAAAAAGTTAATACTAAAGAGATGGGGCCAGGGAGGTGGTGGCTCATGCCTTTAATCCCAGCACTTGGAAGGCAGAGGTGGGAGAGTTTGAGGCCAGCCTGGTCTACAGAGCTAGCTCCGCAACAGCCAGGGCAACACAGAGAAACCCTGTCTCTAAAAGCCAGAGAGAGAGAAGGGAGAGATGAAAAGCATACTCTCCTAAAGAAAGCACTTATCTAAGGTGATCTTGTAAAACAGACACCTACATTTTTTATTTCTGACTGGCCATATTTAACACTATTTAAGAAACTGTGAGAAGCAATGCCTACCTCTCAGAAAGTGGAATCCACGAAAGCCCTGCCAATCACAAATGTTTTACTAATCAATAAGAATGAAACAGAATTCAACAAAAATTTTGTTCTGTTTAAAGTAGCAGGTTGCTGTAAAATAAAAGCAAACATAATTTCAGAACTTTCATTTTTGCAGTTTCTGCATTTCATTGGCCTGATTGAGCGATACACAACTTTTGAGACCGTTTTCTGGCTATTGGAAACAATTGGTTGCTATGTAGCCTTCAACCATAACTACCTACTTATTCTCTTATCCCCCAGTTCCAGATTCCAGCAGACTATTCCACTGTGGGGTTGGACCTGGCGAGGGGTCATGGTGAAGCCAGTGGTACTTCACAGATCAAATCAGAACATGTCTAGTTATTCTGAAGACAGATCCTGTGTTTTCCTTCAAGAGGTAACAAAGGGCTGGATGAGTGGTTTGTGTAATGTTAAATTTAGAACCAGATCTGAGCCTTGGGGAGGGTCCTTAGCTGGCAGTCACCGTTGCTTCTCAGCCCTTGAAAAAACATCTGCTGTGTTGTAATCACTGGGCAAACGCCAAATGCCTCCTGGGATATTCTGATCTCACCAACTATAACTTCTTCTCCAAGCTCTTATCTCCTCTGTGGGAAAGCTTTTGAATTTCCAAGTCTATCAGGCCACACGGTAATCCTGGCCATCCAACCCTGACACACATCTGTGCCTCAAACAGCCTCTCAGGTTTTTAGAGGGAAGCGCCAAAGGGAAGGAGCTGGTTAGAAGAGGTCGTATGTGTGCCTATTTTTCGTATGTGGCCCAGAAATTACTGTTAGAATTTTATCGCTGTGAGAATCAATAGGCATAGTAGGTCTTGATAAGTGAGTGTAAGGGCCACACAGTAAGAACCTTGTTCTGTGGCTGTTGAGCAATGAGACTGGTACAACATAGAATAAGCTCTTTCATAACTTGTAGCTCAGCCAAACTTTTGTTTATGCAATTTCTAGATTTAATTGTTCAATACAGCCACAGATACATACCACTTAATGAGATTATTTCAGTCTCAGACAATTTATTGCTACTCATTCTTCAACCATAACTCTTCATCCTCATTTTTCCCCTCTCCATTTCCAAATTCCAGTAAGTCATTCAACTGGAGGATTAGACTTGTGCTAATGGCCAAAGACAAACAGACGATATTTGAACACAAAGAAACGGAATGCACAATGCAAATACGTTAAACTATTGTCTAAGTATGAAATGAGTAAGGTGTTAAGCTTTATAAACATAACCACGGGGAACTTTTACTTATAACATGGTGAGGCTGGGACTTGGCTGTTGACATATGGGCCACTCGTGAATAAAAGGCAAACATTTGTACATGATAATGCTGGCAAACTGGTTGGCTTAAAGAAAAACCTTTAAATCTGTCTTTGTAGATGGAACAGAGGAAATGGAGCCAAGTCACATAACAAGAAAATCAGAAAGGGAAAGATAGGTTATTTCCAGTTCTATAAGGTAAAAACATTAAATGTCTTGAGACCATCTATTTACCCAGTAGTCCAGCAGGATCCCCTAAGCCAGAGTAAATTGGACCTGTTACTAATGACTAAGCAGGAGGAAGGGGGTGGGGAGGAAGGAGAAGAAAGGAAAGGGGGTGAGGAGGAGATGCAGCAGCCGAAAAGCATATTAACAAGGGATATGACTAAGCTCACAGACTTCACTAATAGACAATTTTAATATTCAACTTCTTCAGTACATATGATTCTGTCAATTCCCCAGATCACAGAAGACTAGAAGCAACAGAAATGCTTCTCCAGTCTTTATAGAACCTAACTTTGTGCGTTAGCTATGTGAGAGGGATGCTTACGTTAACCTTAAATCTCTCAAGTAAATATTACGGTTCACCTCATTTTCTAGGTGAGAAAACTGAGACAGAGAAGTTGAATAATTGGTCCAAGGCCACACAGTAAAAGGTAGTAGGGTCTGGATTCAAACACAAATGTTTCACTAGAACCCACTTATCTAGTGAAGAATAGCAAAAACCCCAAGGTACAGAACGCTTGGAAGGCGATGGAGGGATGGGGCCCGCGTCCTTGATAGCTGAGACCTCCCCTTTCCTGAACAGAAGCAGAGGAGTGGATTGGGGGAGGGTAAAGGGAAGGGGCAGGGAGGGAGGGGCTGGGAGGAGAGGAGGGAGGGGAAACTTCAGCCCAGAAGTAAAATTAATTAATTAAAAAACAACAGTTGACTAACTTTCCACGTATGCACAGCTGGTAAAAGTGGCTCTGGAATTGCATTCCGAGTCTGACATCCAGGCTCACTTCTTTCCCCTGGAGGAGCTCAGTAACAGCCCCCCACAAACACAGCCCCTTAGCATTGTTCTCATCAGAGAAGGCAGCAGCCCTGAGCACACCCACCAGAACTCTCCAGGCAAAGTGAGTGTGTGAAATGCAAGTAAGAAATGGGCGTGGTTTTTTGACTTTGAGAAAGCAGGAGCCAAGCAGTGGTGGCGGATGCCTTTAATCTCAGCACTCCGGAGGCAAAGGCAGAGAAAGGCGGACCTCAATGAGTCCAGCCTGGCCAGCCTGGTCTACAAGAGCTAGTTCCAGGACAGGCTCCAAAGCTACAGAGAAACCCTGTCTCGAAAAAAACCAACACCCCCAACCTCCCCCGCCAAAAAGAAAGAAAGCAGGGAATGCATGAGCATATTCTTACAAGTTAAAAAAAAAATAGAACCAATTTAGGTTTAGAGGAATGAGCTTAAAGTCGGTAGAAGATTCTCCTGTATGGAATCCCTCTTTCTACAGCCCTAGATAAAGATTCCTGTGCTGGACAATCACACAAATAAACATGCAAATTACAGGTTACTATTGTCCAGTGTCACAGAAACCAACACAAAGTCCTTATGCTCTAATACTTGCATTATGTGTTAGTTCTGAATAAAACAACATATTTAAATAACTTAAAGTTGTTTAAAATATAATTTATCATGAACTCAAACTGTTAGAAAAATAATTGACTTTCCCCTGATTATAATTTTGTGACAAACAGCAAATACTCTTTT